>VWYH01002905.1:381523-759037 GCA_013399365.1 Pampusana beccarii | reverse complement strand
CTAACGTTCTGTGATTCTGTGGTGACCGCAGTAAGCACTGCTGTAGTTGCAACGGCAGTGTCTACCTGGAGGTTTTTAGTCTGTAGTGTAAGTTGCTCTAAATACAGCTGGTGCAGCTAGGCATTAAGTCTGTTAAAAGATCTGCCATTGCTAAATTTACAATTTTGAAATTAAAAAATAAAAACGGAATCTTCTCCTCTCCTCTAAGTAGTAAATGTATTTTTTGTTGGTGGTGTGTTGTTTTGTTTTGGGTGTTGTGAGGCTTTTTTGGAGGGGGGGTGGTTTGGGTTTGTTTGGGTTTTTTTTTAACGGAACAGTATATATTTTTCACTCTTCTCAGATGAGATGCCGTAAGCCACTGCTGTTTAGCTTTCAAGCAAGTAAAAGTTATTTCTGCAAGTAGCTTCCATTGAGAAGCTACTAGGAGTATAACTGGTTTTGCTTGGCAAGTAGCGCTCATTCCCTGTACTGACTTCGAACTTGAATACACACTGTGAATGATCTTTAGCTCTGAAGTCTGACAGGCACTAACGAGGCAACATGTCAGTGCATAAATGCCATTGGCTTATGCCATTTGTGATGGAGAGGCTCACATGTTCAAGGGAATATGATTCCCTTTGGACATTTCCTGTATAAGTTTGCCACAGGAAAATAATGCTTTACAATATATGGTTTGATATGTGCCTAAGGAATTATAAGAATTATCTTACAAAAAAACCCTTATGGAATGTGCACTAATGCATTTCTTCTTAAAAATGAAAATCATACAATCACATGGAGATCATGTTCCAGAAACAAGGGGACAGGGTTCCCATCTGAAGTCCAGTGAAGTCAGTTGAAACCTTTTGGCAGTCTCCAGTAGACCCCAACAAGATCTGCAGTTTTAAGACCAGAGAAGCTGCAGAGCAAAGCAACGCAGGAGTCTATGTGAATTTTCTCATAAACCGGAGTTTTGCATAGGCAATGGTAAGGAAGATAACAGTCATGCAGAAGAGGGCCACGATGTTTTCCCACATTGCCCAGTTGGTGGGTTCAATTCCTTGGCTGCACAAGTATGCTTCACCAGAACACCTGCAGAAAAGCATGGAGCAGAAGTTGGTATTACTATGCAGTGCAAGTCTTCAGACAGTTACTTTTATTCCCGTTTCACAACGATTCTTCTACTCTCAACTCTGCAAAACAGGTGACAGAAATAGAGCAGCTTCATAACCTATCACTAAAAAGAGGCTTAAGGAACCAACCTAGATCTCTGGTTCTCATAATTTTTCAGTAGTATCCTACTTGTTTATAGATAGCTGGCAATTTGAGTAAACCTCAGACCCACATTGAACTGTGATAAGTACAAAAGCATTAGTGTCACAGCAATCATTGGAGGTCCATAGCAGGAGCTTGGGGTCCAAAAACTGCAGAAACAGTGCTCTAGGACTGTTCCCTGCAATAACCTCAGTTTGCCAGCCCTCTAGCATGTGACATGAAATACTTACATTGCTACAATTTAAGGTATCAATAGTCAAAAGTATTTCGAATGGGGCAGCAGCACTGGGAGATGATTACCCTGGCTCTCTCCTGTATCTGCAGGGAGGTTAATATTTACAAATAAGCTCTGAGGAGCAAGCCTGTTTCCGATCACAGGTCTACTGCTTCCCAACAACTTTGTGGCTGTCCACACATTCTATTTCCATTGCTATGTGCCCCTGGATTTGTTTAAGAAAACTGATAAGACGGGTAAATTATCAAAAGCAAAATTTAATTTAGCTTATCTGCCTATTTTTAGGAGCAAAGTTTCATCCCTACTTCGCTCTTGGGTAATTGTGAAGTTTTACTATGTAATCCTGACATACATTATTTTGGAACATATTATCCAGACTGTCGTACTCCTCTTTAAGAAAGCCATCACGATTCAGGCCCAAGAACCACCAGGAGTTAGACGCTTACATTTCTCCTGAAATATTGGGTGGACAACTGCCTGCATCTCCCACAGACGCTGTAACATTTGGATTCTTCTCACCACAGAAGTAGAGATCTCTGAACTCATTCACTTGAAGAGCCTAGGGAAAGAGGCAGACATCAGATTTTTACAGACTTAGTGATTTGGGGTGCTAAAACTGAAACATCTCAAAGGAATTTGATTATTAGAAGACACGTATCACCATTCTTGGAACCATATGTTACTGTTCCTTTTTATTTTGAAGCTCTTAATTACTGCCTTTCTAATTAACTGCTTCATGTTCTACATGCAGGATGGTTTAGTGTCTGTCTTTGACTTCGAAGTTACATTTCAGCGATTGAGCCATGGGTTTCTGTCTCGCCAGCTACAAGTTCCTGTTCATCCACTTTCACCTGGGTCAGTCTACTGACCCAGAAGGCCACGTGGCTGCGTGCAGACACCCCATCACTGGCACACTGAAGCTGATGGCACAGTCAGCCAAGGCAAGAGGGGAAGGGTTCCCTTGCACTGGAATCCCAGGCTAACTGCAATCTCTTCCACGTCCAGCAACACTGATAAAATCTCTCAGTGATACCCACACATGGGAGGTCTCGCACATCTCAACCCCTCCCTGATGCTACCTTTCTTTTCCACTGTTGGTCAACAAGGTCATGCCCGTGCCACCTTGCACCACCTCTGGCATTCATTTCACTCATTTTACTCAAAGGTAGGAAACTATTCCTCCCAAATAGGCTCAGCCAGGATGAAGACAGGAGATGGAAGTGCAACTCCCACCTGTGACCAGTGGGTGCCTGCTAAGCCTGGTTACTGTGTTTAAAGCAGCTGCACCCTTCGCTTTCTGCTAACCCAGCTGCTTATTTTTCAGAAATGGCAGTAAGTTGTATTTCAGCCAAAAAGAAGAACCCACAATGAAAACTAAGACATTCAGGTATTATTGTAAATCCTTAAAGGAGTTGTACAGTCATTAACCTCAGACTGGCCAGCCAAACAGTAATCTCTGGAGAGGCCATACAATATTTGACTTTATTCTAAACCATAGGGATCAACTACTCAGGCTAAGAATTAGTGCCTCACTGAACAGCTCGCTCTGCTGCTGTCCCAGCAGCACTAATTTTGTGTCACAAAGGGTTCGTTCAGTCTCTGAGACTTTCACCTCTCACACAGAGATTAACTTTTGCTTCTTTTTGGGGGTTGGCTGGTTTGTTCTATTATCATGTTCATGCAAGGAAATAAACCAAATCTGACTTCTTTTATATTCAAAACCTCTTCAGGAAGCAGCAGTGTGGCTACATTACTCACAGGAGACCGATGCTACTTTCTACTCACAGTGAGGCCATATCGGGGGATGCTGAAGTACTTGAGCCAGTTCAGCCAGTCCATTATAGTAGGGAGGTTTACCAAGAGGCCTGAAAAAATCTGAAATAGAACAGGAGAGACTCAAACTCTGTTTACTGCAAACAATGCCATTCCCATGCAGATACTGCAGTTGCTTAGCAGAGGTGCACTGGAACAGATGCAACACCTACTGCTGTTATGCCTGTGCCTACAGGTGTGAGATTCAAACTTTGCAGCAGTCCCAGCCAGCTGGCCCAACAGCACTCCCAAAATACTCCAGCTGAACTGCTTGCAAAGAGGTCAGAAAGGTTTTTTACATCCGCATGTAAGCTAAACAGCATGCATGTTAACAACTTCCTACTCTGGAGGGCTGTGTCCTATGGTAGAGCTAGCCAGAGGCTAAAGAAGGATGACTGGGGGAGGAGGAAGTGGAGAAACAAGAAGGAAACTATGGGGAGCCATAAGGGCTGTTACTATTTCAGCTTTCTCCCCTGAGCTATGTCTTTTATCTGTGCTCTCTCCTGCCTGGAACAAGGTTTGCTCTTTTACTTCATAGCACGATTGGACTTCATACCTAAACATGACACTTCAGGCTGTGCTTCATCCCAAGTGCTTTTGTGCTTACCCTGCTGTCTTTCAGGATGTGCATGTGCTGTCCCTTATATACATCAGCTACCCTTTGCTATGCATGCACACTTCTCACCCGCAGCAAGCATTTGAAGTGACACTACCACTTAGCTTATTGCAAAAGCAGGTTAAGCTGCAAATCAAAGAATAAGGGAGGCACTGTGGGCTCAGAATATATACACAGACAGCTACCAGGAATGACCTGACAGAAGGTACTTTTTACTCTAATGTAATTTGATAAGTCTCACAGTCAAGAAGTTGACCACTGACATTATCTCTCTGAAAAAGAATCCACATCCCTCATCTATGAGTAGTCAAAATTCCTTTCTCACTTGCTCTCTTCCTTAGAAGTCCTTGAAGATGAGTACTGAAGTAATTTCTGGAACCCAAGCGCAATACTGAATTAAAATAGAGAGGGTGTGCTCCTGCTAATCCCACTGGGCAACAAAAATTAATGCAATAAAATCCATCAATCTAAAGTTTATTTTAAGGTTTTGGGTTTTTTTCTTTTAAATGATCACCTAAATTTCTAATACTAGAAATGCAAGATATATTTTTTTTAGTAATTTTTTATAAGGACAATTTAAAATAAACAAAAACCTTTTTGGGGAACACTGGTTGCAAAGCTCTGGTGACATCACACCTACTGAAGTGCACCTGAGCAATGGCCTGACCGTTAGATTACAAGGTGGCAGAAGTACATCTTTGTCTATAGTGACAATAAAGTCACAGGCATGGGGCTGACATGCTACTGGACTGTAGATTCTCAGCGTGTGCAGCGCTGGTTCAACCCAGACCTCTCAGTCTGTCTCAGTTGCTTCCTCACCTACACCAAAAGAGCACACACACACCTTTATACACTTACAAGCATCAGGACAAAACAAATAGTGATGAGCAGATTTGCCACAGCCACCACATCCATCCCTGCACTGATAGCCAGAGACATGGCCGTGGCCGTGTAGGACACCAGTACCAGGGTCAGCATGAAGAAGAAGAACCGGCCTGCAACAGCTTGGTATCCTGTCATAAAACAGAAAGAGTCCAGTAAACAACCACCTTATGAATCCCAGAGAGGTACCCTTGGGCTCCTATACAAGACATGGACAGCAGGAAGAAAGACCAAGTTTGGAGCTGGCAGGAACTAAGCATTCTCCAAAGGCCCAAAGAGCATTACTGAAAGATGTGGTCAAGCAGACCCCTGTCTTAGACTTCTGGTGTCTCTGCCTCTGCCCCAGAGGCTTCTGAAGTTATGATGCCAGACACTTAAATCAGTTGAAGGTTCAACTAGTTTCATGTTATAGATACAAGAATTAAACTCTTAAGTCAGAAATCAAATGTGTTGGAAGATAACAGGTTCAATGAAAGCATCAATTCTTTACCAATCATCCAGTAACTGATGCATGAGAATATGATGGCTGGAGCAGTTCTCATGGGCAGCAGATCTCCTATCATCAAGGCCAGGAAGTAGGCAGACACACGGTAATATCCACTGGTGTACTGATGGCTGCGAGGACAAGAAGGAGGGGAGTTGTACACGTTCAGATGTTATCTAGGAAGCAGTCTCAACATGCGTGTCTGCTTTACCCTGGTTCGATTCCTGTTCTGCCTACCACTGACTCCTTCTCTTTATGCAAGTTGCTCATTTGCTCTGTGCTATCACTTACCACTCTGTAAAGTATGGGGTGATCTATCTCACAGGCCCTGCAGACATACTGACAGCCTTCTGAGGAAAGTGATTGAAAGGCTATGTGGGTGCTAATTGACATGTTGGAACAAAGCTCCTAAACCTCTTTTCAAAGAGAATGATCCTTAACACAAGAGCACGGGAAAGTATTAGACTGCTATTAACTGAAGGAACACTTCATCCACAGCTAAGTCATACAGCTGCTTCCAGGGGAGAAGGAATGATATCTAACAATGAGGAAACACCTTTAGGACATTAACTCACCTCCAGTTCACAGGGCAATTAAATGTCATTATGATTGTTTTGCTGCTTAATGGAGCTCATGAGAAGATGCTTTAATTGGTGAGGTGCCAAAATCCCCATTGACACAGCTGGTAAGCTAAGCTGGTAAGGAGGGCAGACTGGCAGGAAGCATCAGTGTTGGGGACGTTCATTACTGAGCAGCTGTTACAGGCAATATTAAGCTTTTCTGAGCAGCCTGTGAATGGGCACGTACATTCCAGGCATAAATCTCCAGTTTCTTCCTTACTGCGTAAGATCTGTCTCTTGCCCTTTCATCCCACAAGCTGGAGGCTATTCCAAACTACATTTTCAACATGTATGTATATATACATGTGTGTATACAATATATACATGCATTTACATATATATACACACATACAAACACATATACACATGTATAGACAGGCACATATTCTTGATTATTAGGGAGATCTTGTAAACCAGCCAGCAGCCCTCTTCATCTAAGCATGCTTTGTGAAGCTTTTCCAAGAACTCTCCCCTCATTATTGCACAGTGTTACCACTCTGAGAACATTGCAGGACAGTGTTTCAACCCTGTCATCAAGAGTCCATGCAGGGTTCACAGTCTGCAGGATTCACATGCAGACTTCAAAAACAGCTGTTACCAGAAGTGGGTAAGAAAAGCACTTCTCAATAAACTGTGACACAGCAGGTAAACAAAAGCATTTTCCTTCTCCCCTCTTCCCTTTTAGCATTTCAGCTCCCTGCTCTACCAACCAATTTAGCATTACTATTACAATCTGATGTTGCAAGGAAGCAATCAAGTCTTTGGTAGAAGTAATTTTGTTTAGCCTGTAAGATAGTACCCCTGCTTCACTCCAGGGTATGAGACCGTCTAAGCACCTCACTACTTACACAAATAGTTTCTTGTCTCTGATGAACAGCTCAATTGCAGAGACACTGGAAAAACACTGGTTTGTGGTGACAAAAAACAAGGATCCAACTCTGAAAGGCAAAACAGAACAGTCAAAAAGTGAAGAAAGGGCCTAGATCAACACTGGCAGACTCAGACATCATCATATCATCAAGTCAGTGCTTTCTGTCTCTGTCCACAGAACTGAGCTATTTAATTGTGCTACTGTAGATCTTAGCTGTAAAACCAGGTTTATTCCTTTGTTTTCCCTTTCACATCTCCTTTTTACGTATGTGTGAGCCTGACAGAGCTGCAGCCCCTTTAGTACGTCCAGCAATACCATGCTGCAGTGCATTGAGGCTTGTGAACCAAACCCTCTGTTGTGGTCCAAGTGGATCCCAAGGCCTTCCTGGTGGCTCACACCTGTCTCCTACAGACAGAAATATAAGCAAAGCTGTGGCTTTCCAACTTACCGATTCTGAATGCCACTTCGATCCAATTTTACACCAAAAAAGATAGCACCCACAACCAAGGCTAGAATTACGGTTACTGCAATCTAGAAGTGGAAAGAAGAAAGGGAAAAGGGAGTCTTTTAGGAAGTAGATACAGAGAAACTTATTATTAAGGCATATGCAAGGTTTAAGATGCACACTTGTCTACAACTTTGCTGTTATGAGGCATATACCTATGACACACACAATTAAAAGTCTTATGGCAAATTTTCCAAGTTTATCCTCTTCACTCTTCTCTTTCCTCTGATCTTCTTTGGCTGAGGATTGGTAGAAACACACTCAAAGAATAACCCAGCTTAAAATTTCAAGTGAGGCACAAAATTAACATCACCCTAGAAGCTCCCCATGTGAGCCAGAGAATGGAGCATTTCCCCCTGCTCCCCAGTCTTCAGTGCAGTAGTCTTTGTGCAAAGCTAAAATGGAGATGTTTTTCAAAGACAACAAAGGTAGCTGGGCATCTCACTCCAATTAACTAGCAGCGGCACAGGACTTTCCTGCTTTCCTAGCTGCCTTTGAAAACAAAAGTCTGTGCTACAAACCACAGATTTTGGGACTGAGAGCAGAAAGAGCCCGAGACTTTTAGCAATTGTTACCTACTTGTGCAATGGAGGCCTGTGGGTTCCTGATGAGGTTTTTCAGGGAACGCTTGGACACCCAGTACAGCTGGGTGAGGAATCCATTTGCATAGGTAATCTCATGCCACTTCTTGGATACTCTCTGCTTGCTTCCCCATCCAAGCTCCACTTTCCCCAGTGCTTCCTTTGTGCTCTGGTACAGGCTGGAGTTGAGATATTTCTGGTGCAGCACATCTACCACACTGCTGTCCACGTTATCTTCTGCCACTCCATTTTCACTGCTCACCTCTGAGTGAGAAAGACAAGGTATGGCTTGTGATTCCCCATCAACCCCACCTTCAGACATGGCTCATCAACATGCCTAGCCACTTCGGAGGCTGAATTAAAAACAAAACAAAACAAACAAAACAACAAAACAAAACCAAAAACAAACAGAACAAAACAAACAAACAAAAAACAACAACAAAACCAAAACAAACCAAAACAAACAAAAAAAAACCACACACAGGAATACCCAGCCTTAGTTCTGAGCTTAAGAGGCTAGCTTGGGTAAGAGTGTTTCCCTACAGTTTCAGTTGAACCTGGCTAATTTGCCTGTTCTTTGTGGTACAAATATGACCATATTACTAGAATGAGACACCAGAAAACCTTTGTTTCACTGAATTTTGGAGTAATCACTGTTTGCTCTGATCTATTTCCCCATCTCCGAAAGACATCACTGAAAAAACGGTTCTCTTATGAACCTTCAGATGCTGCAGCATCCCCAGACAAATATTTCCCAACAATTCACTCACTACATTGCTAGTTTGTTCTCTATTCTAGTTCCAGTCTTTCTCATTGCCCTGTAAATCCATTACTCCTTAGCCTACCTACCCTGTTTTCTCTGCAGTAGCCTCTTATGTGACTGAAAATTTCTGTCTTCTGTCACTTGTCTCTTGAGACTAAGCAATTCTAGTTTTTCAGTCTTTTCCACACAGGTTTTGTAAACTACTGATATCTATCAGTGCTCTCCTGTATTACTGACGGAAGAAAAAAAAACCTTTAAAAAGTTTTCTGAGCTCTTTAAAGAAGCCCAAAGCAAAGTATACCTATTCGTAGGAAAAAATAAAATTATAATTAAGTGCCCTTAGACTGGAGAATAGAAGAGAATAGAAGCTTGCCATCACCACATACAACTTTCCTTCTACAGAATTTCTCCTTCACAATTTACCTCTTCCTGTTTCCACAGGTCTGTGATCCTCCTTGCTTGCTGCCACAGCAGTTGAGTCACCATTTATGATATCAAGGAAGAAGTCAGCTGGATTGTTGAAGGGTTCACATTCATATCCTTAAAAAAAANAAAAAAAAAAAAAAAAAGCAGCAACATGTTTGTATTGTATTGCACAGAACACAGCTTGGAAGGTCAGGTCTAATACTATGTCACTTTTCCACAATGCTGTTACAAGAAAACTTCACTGTTTTCTACGAGCGTTAGTTTACAGCAGTAGAATGGACAGGATTTAGGAGATGGTAAATCTGAGGTAACTATACAGTGCTTTGAAGTTTCTTATTCTCCACTGATTTCAGGTGAGGAGAAATCTGTACCTGGCTTCTACACAGCTCAGCATGGACAACTCTTGCCTCCTTCTCAGTGCTGTTCAACCACATCCCACTCTGAAAGACACACAGTTCCTCAGTAGAGGTTGCTGGATGTCTGCTCTGCAGACTCAGATGCTTGCTCTAGAAGCTCAACTCTTGCTTGTGTTTCCTTGGTCACAAGGAAGAGGAAGGGCTGTCCAAGAGTGGCTTCTTATAATATGGTTCTAGCTATCAGATGAGGAGAGAGAGGAGAAAAAAAAAAAAAAAAAGAAAAAAGAAAAAGCAAGGATGCTTATTCTAGCATTCACGTGAGAAAGGAAGTGAGGTGAGATTCTAAGAGGGGGAGTAGAAGTAGCAAGATGGTTAAAGCATCTCCATTAAAGCCAGGGAAAGCTTACAATCCAATGTGTCCATGGCTGCATCTAGAGTAGATTGGAAGTTCACTCCACATTCTCTGTCCATAAAAGTCAGAAATTCTCATCCTGCTTATTTGGAGAGGGGACAGCCACCCAACTGTGCAATTACTAACCCATCTTAAGACACACTATGATTTTGTTCTCTCAGGTGTCCACCAGCGTTCACACCAGAGCCAATTCTTGGATCAGTCCCTACAGATTGTTGCCAATCTGCAGGCTGTAGTTCAAAACCCACTGGGTCTGTCACCTAGGCCTGGTAGAATTACAAATAGCATGTTGTCTGTTGTGCTTGTAAATGTCCAAGCAATTCTGGGGTTTTGACCTGATGCAAGGCAAAACAAAGGTAGGAGAGAGCCATGCTCTGTTTTGCCTGAAAAATCTTGGGTTTATAATTTTTTTTTTTTTTCTGTTCTAACATGACACCATTCATACTGATGTGTATGACCTCTAGTATCCTAGTGATAAAATAGCATAGGACTGTTATCCAGTGCTAGGATAAGAATCTACCCACAGATTGAACTCATTATCCAGTTGCCTTTGCTCTTGCCACAGAAGACTTACCAACAGAACTAAAGTACTCCAGGGCCTGCTTTGCAGGACCATGGTACAGCACCTTTCCCAAAGCTAGTAACGTCAGACTGTCAAACAGCTTGAATATGGAATAGCGTGGCTGATGAATGGAAAATATGATGGTTCGGCCTCTTCTTGAAAGCCTGAAATAGAAACGAAACATCTCTTACACTTCAGTTTGCATTTCAGAAAGGTCATGTTAACCCAAACAAGGGTTATCCAAGTTCAAGACAAATACTTGTCAACTTCTCAGGATCTCAATGCAGAAAAGCTGTAGTTCTGCTTCTCACTGTGTCAGATGCTGCCTGCAAGATCTTCAAGACAGAACCCATCATTACAAGAGACTGTCATTGCAGTCTGGGTAGCCAAAGTATGATGTTGTCTGTAGCTAGCAAAGGCTGAGGCCACAGCTGTGTATAAACCCTCCTTACATGTTTTCTATACCTGGCTTCAACTTGAACTAGTGCACTCAATTGGCAGTACCAGGCTTTACATGGCAGGCTGTGGAAGTCTGGCCAGCTGAGATTTCTCTTAGCTCTTCTGCTGAACATTTACTCTCTAGAAAAGTCAAAATTAGGTTTTCTTCAGGTTTGTCAGATATTCTTTCAAGTGATTTAGCACTAATGCCCACCAAGTATCTTTGCCGATCAAAGACCTCTATCCACAAACAGCAGACCAAAATATCCCCCTAAGCAAAACCAGGCAACATGCTACAAACCCAGCAGGAGTGTTAGGAAGTTGTCCTCATTAAATAAGCCTTGTTTGGTCCTCTTTGTACCGGAAGACAGTTCATCTCCAAAACATAGTAGACAAAGGTAAACACTGAGGGTAATTCTGCAGGTGAATCACAGAACCATAGAATAGTTTGGGTTGGAAAGGACCTTCAAAGGTCATCTAGTCAACCCTTCCTGCAACGAACAGGGACATAAGTCTGCTCTGACTTCAAGGCTGTTGGCAGAATGGAGGAAGAGACTTTGTAATAGACTCAGCTGGTAAACTGAGAAATTATGATTACAAGCCCTGACCTCCCAGTCCACCCCTCTCTGTGGTAAAGGGAAGCTGTCCAAACTACATCTGCTTTTTGGGCTCAAATCCAATGCTTGCTGTGGAAAGATTCCCATCAACTTCAACAGGCTTTGGACAAGACCCAAATAAATAATTTACCACCACTTCTGAGTCTATTTGTCTAGTTGGTTTGTTGGTTTTTTTTTTAAAAAAAAAGAGCACTGTAGCTACTCAGTCATAACAGCATTCATTTTTGTTACTAATGAGCTGACAACAAAATTGCAGCAGAGTCCTGAAGAGACTTACTTCTTCAAAAGGATAAGGACTGCATTGGCTGTGCTGGCATCAAGGCCAGTTGTTGGCTCATCCAGAAACAGGACTGGTGGCTCTGTGATGAGTTCCATCCCAATGTTGGTTCTCTTCCGTTCCCCTCCAGACACTCCCCGGATCAATTCGGTTCCTACCTACAAGCAGGAGAAAACAGGTATTTGCAATAAGACCTAGTCAGTGCATGCTCTGGAGTTCAGTAGATCTTTTCAGCAGCCCTTTTCATTTTCAGAGTTCCATTAGTGAACTCTAGGGCCAGCAGCAGATAACGGGTCTGACTCAGTGTGAGGTACTGTGTAGCCATAAGCAGAGCCTGATTTTCAGAGGTACCAGGCGCCTTATGACTTCAGGGAACAAGCATGACACTGATAAGGAATAGTCAGAATGAGGCCACAGCAGTCAGAGGTGGCATTGGTGTTCACGTTTGCTTTTTGTTGTTAGCTTGCCTGCTGCTCAAGTAAAAGTGGAATAAGTAATCTAGGAGTAAAAATGCTGCTGGGAGGAACAAGCTCTGCACAGAACTTCTCCATCATGGCCCAGCTTTCCATCAGTCACAGCTTTCAACACTGCAAAAACTATTTCCCTGTCTTGTCCAACAAAGCCAGGAAGTGACTGAGCAGCTTTCCAAGGTGCAATGACTTGGTGACTTTTTCACCTCTGAACTTATACAACATACTGGACGTTGTCCAAAATCTTCCCCTTTTAGTAGCAAAAACACATACCTCTTTCCAAGACACCTCCTGTGCTCAAGACTGATTTATTTGCAGTATGGTTTAGTCAGGTTCCTGCTTAGCTTAGTGTAGCTGCAATATATATACACCATACTGCCCAGCATCAAGTAGTTCAGTTTCCAGAGGCAAAACGATTTCTGATAAAGGTATTTTTACTGCTCACCTTAGCATCAGCCACTTTGCTTAATCCCAGTTCGCTGATTATCTGGGTGACTCGCTCTTCTTTCTCTTTAACACTGATGGAGCTGGGGAGTCGCAGGGCAGCAGAGAAGTGCAGGTTCTCCCTCACCGTCATTGTGCCCATGACAACATCATCCTGAAAGCAGTACAAATGGAGAGTTGGAAAGTCTCCTTCTCAGCTACCTGACTGGGCACCAAAGTCCCTGTAGTGACAGTTGCTGGACAAGCTGTTTGTGGACCACAGTGGAAACTGGACTGAGGGACAACCCCTGCTCCAAAACCTACATGACATGAAAGTTTAGGTCACTCAGTAGCAGTCAAGAGGAGAATGCAGCTCTGCAGGCTCCCAGCTTACACCAAGCACCACTTCAGCCTGTGTTCAGGCTCAGTGGTTCAGGTGCAGACAGCACCGTTTTGTACTGCGTGTGCGTTTTCCTTGCCAGCCAAAAGGAGGCAGAACAAGTAGCTGGTTTTGTAGAGTTAAACTTCTGCCAGTCCAGCTGAAGCCAATGGACATTAATGGTGATCAGTGTTCAAGGCAGAGACACTCAGAGAGTCACCCAGGTCAGCCCTGTTCCCAATTAGAAGCCATAACTTACTGCGGTCCAGAGCACCTGCTGAGTTCAGCTGACAAGGAGCTCTCTCCACCTCCTTGCTGGCAGCAGCTCTTCAGAGAAACAAGAGTATTGCGCCAAGATGCTCCTGATTTTTTCAATGTCTAAACTATCTATAACTCTTGGGCACAAGACCTTATTCTAAGGGCTAGCCTTTTAGAAAAGCTTCAACATTCGTGTGCCTTTTGAGTAAGAATCAAATCTATCCCGCTGACAAACATCTGGACAGCCTACACAGATCGTGAGCCAGAGCTGATATCAAGTCCATCCACAGCTCCATGCCTCTCCATCACCCCTGTTTTGATATTTGAGCCAATTCTGCATCCTACCATATGATGAGAGAAGGGCTGCAACACTGAGCAGCTGCTGAGAAACTTGCCTGTTAATCAGGCACCTTGCACATCTAGTGCCATTTTGGAAAGCACATCCCCTAAGCTGCAGGGCAGCAGATTCTTGCCTGCTTTGGGACTCCTTCCACATCAGATGTAGTTCAGCAGCAGCACAAAGGATGGGCCAGTCAACCGTGTTTGGCACTGGAGTTAACAGAGGAAGACTGAATATGTTGCTGTGCTGGAAGTATATGACAGATTACTCAGGGTGTAGTGTTACGACAAACTGGCTTTGCCACCACAGCTGGTTTGGGAATTTCCTGCCATCAGTTCCCTCCCCACATACCCTCAGTCTCTCACCCTAGCCTCCCGTTCCCCATCCTCAAATCCACCAATACAACTGTTGGGTCAGCACATTAGAAAATAAACTGTGAATTTAAGCTACCTTAATGCCAAATATAACAAAGTGTGGCATGACATCCTCATTTGCATGGCATGAGTGGAGAGACCACCAGCAGTTTTATTGGGGTAACATGACTTAGCATGTCTAGATGCTCATCTGCATAAAACTGATCCTGTAAGTATGTATGTATTTAGGCCTTAAGTGTTGTTTGTAGTCTTTAGGCCATCTTTATTCATCTAGGGAGTACTGCACAGGGGTGGGTCAAGAGAGACCACTTAATGTCTCACCTAGTTGCCTGTTGCCTGTCATTTTAAGGTTAAGTTTGGTTGCTTTGGACATTTGAGACTGGGACCGCTTGCAAGAAACTTCCTGGCCATTCATGAAACTCTGAGGATTTGGGGATCTTTGGTCTGCAGGATCAAGACTCAGCGTCAGTCTTGTCACACGCATTCTCCCAGAAGCCCCCAGCTGGCAGCTTTCAGAAATGCTGCCTTTTTCACATCTGCCTGCGGTCAGAAGCCTGGATGGTTTCCAGATGGGGCCGATCGTATGGCTGCCAAGAATCCCCTTGTCTTCAGCTCCCCCAGGACTTTTAGGGTCTATTCTTGGTCCCGGCCTCCACCCACTTCCGCAGATTCAGCCAGCTTTTCCTGTCTCTCCGTGGAATGAAGCTCTACCCCAGGCAGCCAGAATCAGAGGAAGAACAGCAGGGATCTATTTATTTCCTAGAATTATTGTCTGGTAGCTTAAAGGTACTTTTGCTAGCCAGAATTGCTTCTGAGTTTTACAACAAGACATTTTGGGTGTTGTGAGGTTTTTTCCTCGCTTTTTTTTTTTTTTAAAACCCTTTCTAGTACTTAATGACAGAGCCCAAAGAACAAGCCAGAGTAGCCCAGTGGTTTGGGTATCCACGTGGCTTTGGGAAGACAGACACCACTGTGCTTGACTTGGAGTAACAGTTTCATCCTTTTGTCTTCCATATCCCAGAAAAATACTAAATACTGTAACATCTGACTTAGCACATTAGACTCTGTAGGGATAATTGAAAGCCACCTAGTAGCTCATGCTGTGCTCATCTTATGTGTCATCTTATCTTCCTTCTCTCCCAAGGGCTCCCAGGCCTCCACTGAAGGCAGTTACTCACCTGCACAACATATCCCGAGATGCACTTGAAATTTGGAGGTTGTGGGATGCCATCTATAAGCACTTCTCCGGACAGGCCTGCTGGGTCCTTTCTGGCAGCCAGCACATCTAGGAGACTTCAGACAAACACCAGGCATTAGGTTTTGCCATAAGAGCTGCTTTCACCTTTAACTGGATGAGTACCACCGGTCAGGACTGCAGTTACATGCTGCAAAGCAAAGGGCACAGAAAGGGGCTTCCTCTACTCCGGTGCCTTTAGCTCTTCGTACAGAAAGCCTGATGTAGATATAGGATTTTCTAGTGCAAGGTGTGTCAACAGCAGTATGTGGTAGTATACACAGTCTCACAATTCACAGCAGTCAACCACCTACAGACATGAACTCAGTCTCCCTATTAACAACTCACCTCAAGTGCACAGAGACAAAAGCACCCTGCCGTGTAGCTGCACGCTGCTCTCCAGCCGGTGGAGCACAGAAGCAACTACTTTGATCTCAAGGAAATTAATCCAAATGGGTATAAACGAAGCCAGAGTTAAGATTAATTCTACAAAGTAATTTTGTTTTAATGTATCACTGGATTCTCCTTTCTGCCAGTGCAGAGGCCAGCCTGTCTGCTAGCTAAGTAAACACCTGATGAAGTGCTGCTGTTGAAAACATTCTGATTAGCCAGCAGTCTCCTTAGAGACGAAGATCAAAGGTCACCACAAAGACATACCTGTGTGAACCCTGGCCATATTTGCCAGCCTCTGACGTTCTCAAGGGCAGAGAGTGACAAAGAGCTCTCTTACCATGGATATATGGGTCAGAAGACAACATCAGCACTAGCTAGAGATATTTTGCATGGTATTTCTCTGTGCTTTCATCCAAAGAACTCAACAACATGTACACCTCCCGCAACCAGGTCATGGCCAAGTTGGGGTGAAAATCCAGAGCATCTTGCAGACTGACATTACACCATATCCCTGTCCATTGTCAGAGAGGGGTTTGGCCAAGCATCTTCAAGCAAGTCTTGCTGCAGTGACTTCACAGGGGATGACATCTCTTCTGCCCCAAAGGAACTTGCATCCCCTCCCGACCTCATTACTGGTCTAGGACAGAGCCTACACCTGAGCTCCAGTCACTCCAGGTCAGCCTGGTATCTTAGCTCAGGCCACCGCCAAAGGTGGCTGCAGTAATACGGACCACCAAGTGGAGCAGATGAGGGGTGTGACACCACTGCAGGGCAAGAACTCCAGCAAAGTTGATAGAGGGACACAAGGTCAAATTGCGTCACCAGTTTTCTCACAGGCATGCGAAGGTCTGAGCCAGCAGAGCCCTCACATCTCTCCCAACTCTCAGAACCCAAATCATCTTCGAACATCTGACTGTGCATTTGAAGGAGCAGAAGAAAGTACTCACGAAGATTTACCGCTCCCTGTGGGTCCCAAGATAGCATTCAAGCCTGGCTTCATAATGCCACTGGAAGAAGGAAAGAGTTATTTCCAAATGGAGGACTGTTCACATGCAGCTCATGGTAGAGATGAAGTGTGAACAAAATGCTGTTGAAAGGAAAACTTGGAAATTATTAAAAACTTCACATTAAATCTGTAAATCAATAAGTATTTTTCCTTTCTTGTCCCAGACCGCCCGTCAGAACAGAACCAGAGCTGGACTTAAGAAGCAATCTACGAAAGACAGACATTGTCTTCCCTGCTGAGCTGGGTCTTGAAAAGAAGACACAACTGCTCTCTACTGCTCATTTCCTCCCACCACACCTTGAGCCATAGTTAAGGGAACCCTCAGATCTCCTGGCAGAAGAGTTCACACAAGTTTGGTCCTAATTTGCTCAGACCAATAACTGAAACTGCTCCAGCTATATCCCACCTATTTTGCCTGAAAGCAAATTAGAAAGTGCTCACATGAACTGCAGGCTGGCAGAAGGGTAGTCATTCCTCTACCAGCACAGCTAGATCTGGAAGGTGACATTGAGGTCACTGATTCACAGCAGCAGATTATTTCCTACCCTCCAGTATTTTATTTAAGCAAGAACTTACTAAACATTATGAAGGATCTTCTTTTCCACAGTTTTCCGTTTACACAGGAATCCAGTGGACTGCTTAACAGAGTACTGGATGTTGTGGAAACTCACAACAGAGCCCCGAGGGGATCGGAGGGACTCTCTTGTTGGAAGAGAACGTTGGAAATTGCCCGCTCCTTCCTCTTCTCCAACGGCAATAATGCTGTGGTCAAATGTGTCTGACATCATGTCCTTGTTACACAGGTCAAGTTCTACTGCATGGAGATTCTTGAGGTCACTGTTGTTTTGAGCAGTTCCCATCTATTGAGACAAACACAAAAACATGCAGGGAAGGAGACATGTGTGCAAAGGTTTCTGCAGGAAGTTTCTTGGAAAAGCAAGTTCATGCACAATACACCAATCGTTACACCTGCCAACTTTCCAAAAGGATGGAACTCTGCACTGGAAGACGTCTAGTAGTCCCCAAAGGCATGAAAACACAAAGGTTTAAAATGTACATAGCCTTTAAGAATGAGGCGTGTATGTTCTTGACGTGGTGATAGCTCAAAGAGCATCTAACGAAGTAAAAACCAAGCCCATCTGTGATGGTCACCGTTTTGCTCGACACAGTGGAGACTACAAATGCAAGCTGCTACTACTTCAGCTAAAGAGACTCAAGCTCCCCTCCTTCAGGCAAAATATGCTTAGCCTCCCCCTCACACACACATCCCCACAAGCCAGCAGAGAAAACCTGTTAATGAATCTAAACCTGTTAATGAATCTGTATGAAGAACCACAGGAAGAAAAACACTTACACTTATGAAAATGAAGGACACTCACATGCACCTTGTTTGCTGGCACAAGTTTATTTCAGAGATACCAGTGTGATTAAAATAACAATTACATATGTTGCTTATCATGTTTCAGTCACACCAGTATCAAGATACTTCACAACTACAAATAGGAAGAGACATTTGGATTTGTCTGCAGGCAAAGAAGAACAGTAGGAGTTCCCCCTCCCACAGAGAGAGATCTGGGATGCCCCACAGTAAGAAAAAACATGGTACAAACTGGTACATTAAGGAAAATTAAATATGGTATATATTTGTAATCACAAAGTTACAAAGCCCTCTGGATCAAGCAGATAAGTTGCCTCTGTAGCTCAGGATGGGAGCACCTGAAAGGGAGGATGTGAGCAGCAAAGGGAAAGAACTGTTCTCCCTGTTCATGCATCAGAGCATACATAGTAGGAAATATATCACTACAGGTATAAACATAAATATAGATTCACTTATTAGCCAGTAGACCTTTTTTGTGAAGGAGCTGCTTCCCTTTCTGTTGCTCTAACTGATGAGACCAAGTTTGGATCCCTTCATTCATTCATTAAAAAAAAAAAATCTTGAATTCTTGCCTTGACATTGCCTGTGAAGCACTTGGAAACCCTGCAGTCAGTCCCCAAGTTCTGCAGCCTGTGCAAGGCCTGGGCACAAATTGCACCCTGCCGTAAGGTGCCCTCACAGCTGCAATCCTTCCTGTCCGCTTTCAAGTGAACTACAGCAAGAAAGAGAGCGGTTACTACATGCCCTTTCCAGAAATTGAACACAACAGGTTAGACTAACACAAGTCAGTCTAATCATTTACTTCCCTTCTATCTACTGGCATCACGGTGTTCGTTGGAAAGCTAAAAATTTGCTGTGATGTTGCAGAAAGCCAAAGTGGTGACCAGGCTAACTAAGACAGCAAGGAGAGAGAACTGCCCATGAAGACATCCATTGCTGGTTACTCTGGTTTTATGGGAAAGTAGATGAATCCCACTAATCACCCTTTTCCCACCATCTGCACTTCTTTCCTCCCAGGAGTGAGAGTGTGATAACCGATAGGACCAGCAACATCCACCACTGCAGAAGTAGTGGATTTCTTAGGGAGATTGTCATCCTTCCAAGAAACTGGAAATACAAGAGCCAGATTTAAAGAAACAGGAATTGACATTTCCTCTCTGCTTCTTCCCATCACTTAAACCTCAAGAAGTTGCAGTAGTTTTTTCCTGTGTAAGTAAAATAAAAGTGGTGGGGAGAAGGAAGAGTTGCTTAGCTGGGACACGTCCTTAACTCTGTGACTGGTCACCCCTGGGAAAGCCTTGCTTATGGGAAACAAAAATGGACATGTTGGTTACATCAGCATGAGAAGCCTTATACGCTTAATAGATTGCACAACAGATCAGGAGAAAAAAAAAGTCAGGATGACAGTGACACTGGGGACAACAACCTGGTTAGACTGTTGAACATTTGGCTCTCTTGTATACCTCACATCTGTTCTGGATAAGATCTGCAGTTTACATCATCATAACCCTTTTATACGGATTTTTGCAAAGTTACCGATTAGCATTAGCAAGCTAAACCACCGCTGTGGGTATGTGCAAGGATGACGAGAGGATGAGAAAAGCTTAGCAGAAGCTACAGGTAGATCAGAGAGCAGCAGCACTTCACAAGCAGTGCCCCTCCAGCCTCCCATCCCCGCCCCAGGGGCCGCCAGTTCTGCTAAGCCGCAGCCGCGAACCGACCCGACCGCGCTTCGCTTTCCTCCCCAAGACCCCGCCCGCCAACGGGGCAGCCCCGGGAGCGCTGCCCGCCGGCGGGCTCCGCCGCTCCACCGCACTGCACCCCGCCCCGGTCCCCCGCCGTTACCTCCCGGCTACCGCTGCGCTCCGGGCGGCAGCACCAAGGCTCTAGTAGCAGCGCTGCCTCGGCGGGGTTTTATAACCGAGTCCGGGCGGCGGGTTACATAAACCGGCGGCGGGGAGTGCCCGGAGCTGTCACGCAAACCCCACCGGGACGCGGGCAAAGGCAACGGCGACGGAGCCCCCGCCGTCAGGCAGCGCAGACCGGCCCGCGGCTGCGCGACCACCGGGGCGGTGCCGCCGCTGAGCGGGGCCGGGCCCGGCTGCGTGCGCCGCGCTGGGGGAGCCGGTTCTCTCGGCCGGCGGCGTGGCCGAGTCCCCATCTGCCGGGGTGCCCAGAGCTGCCCCGCGCTGCCACCCCGCCCTCCTGGGGTGGGGAGAGGAGAGGTAGGGGGAAAGCAACATTGCTCTCTGATTGGAAACCAGCACGAGATGCCCAATAGATTGCCCACGACCTCCGCACATCGCTGGTGCAGAGAGGTAGAGCTGGGGATGGGAGGCAGCATCCACTCTCTCCTGCAGCCTTCCCACCTTCTGGAAAGGGCATCATACTCAGGCGATGGTTCCAGTGCAGCTTGGTCAGCTGGGGCCAGAGGCAGGCCCGGGAGCCCTTCGGAGGGTGACAAAGCCGCACTGATCTCACACTTTCAGAGGCAGTGTGCTCCTTCAGATGTTTCCCCACTGGGCCCAAGGGGGTCAAGGCAGGCAGCCCACCAGGGTTACCCCTTGTCTGCCGGGCTGTCTCTCAGTGCTGCCATGTGTTCCCAGCTAGGGGAATGTGTGAAAGCAGGAAGATCGGATTTCCTTTGATTTGTTGTCAAGGTTTGTCCTCAGCCTCCTGTTCCCAAGAACTATTGTCTTTACAAATAAGCTTGCTGTCCCCAGACTCCTTGGTGTTGTGAATGCAGGAAAGGCCTTTTATGATTTATAAATATGATTTATGTAAGTGCTGTCAAGTCACCATATTAATTGCCTCCGGTTTGATTACCCTCTGCAGTTCTCTGCAGCACTGCTTTCTTCTAACACCTTGTGCTAGATTAATTTAAGGCTTAGCTGAGCTGAAGTATACCTCTAGCTGTCCAACGAATACCAGTAAGAAAAACTCCAATGGTTCACCTGTCCCCTGACACCTGCCTCCCTCCAGCCATATTGATGCATTTGAGGTTGTTGATGCACTAGGCAGAAGACACATCCCACGCAGCTGCAGTGCTTTACAGGGCTGAGAGGAGCCCAGAGCCAGTGGGATTATGGGTGGTATTGAAATAGCCTTAGAGATCTGTCAGGAGAGCAAGTTTTGCCGTAGGTATACCCAAGGATCAGGCTTGCTGAATAAGGATGTTATCTTCAGTCACTCTATGGGCCCAAAGTGGACTTGAGTTCATGCTTCATTTGTGATTTAACTTCCTTTTTTGAGGAAAATCTGCCTACATTGAAGACTTTTGCCCTAGTGTTTCAACAAGCATGCACATCTGTCTGTCTCCAAGCATGTTTCAAACTTGAATACTCAACTAGTCTTCAACGTACTGCAGTGACAATCTTCTCATCACGTGCCTGGGACAGCGGGGAAAAAAAAGTCTGTGTGCTTGAGAGCAGAGGTGAGCGTTTTCTGAGTCATGAACTTGCTGCTCTGCATAGTGTCTACACAGTGGTGCAGGAGAAGCACCCACTGCAGGAGCACAGTGAAAGGTTCAGGTTACACTTTACAGTTTCAGTTGCTCAGCTGCTCTTCAGACAGAGGTGATGGAAGCTTCCATGCTGGCAATTTTGGGGAACAGTGCTGCTCCTCCCACACTTCATGGAATGGAGAAAAAAACACAATTTTCTGACCCCTGTACCTAAGCTCGTCCTGATGGCATAGAAACAGGCAGAGGCCTGAGATATGGGGAGGAATCAGATCTGCCAAACACAGCATATGGCTGGAGGCTCTGGCTTTCTTCTAGCCCATCCTTCAAGCAACAGTCTTCTGGGCTTCTTCATGGACCTGTTGATCCTCAGCCTGCTTTATCTTCCACCCCAGCAGGGAGTATTTTTCAGCTGCCTCTTTCTACTGGTCTGGTTGATGTAGCTCATGCTGTTGCTGAGGAAGATTTCTGCCAGTACAGAGGTAGAAGACAGTGGCCAGGGGTGTGTTTTTTTAAGACATGACAAGCCTGAGGAGAGCCTGATGATACAGTATTTTTCTCTCACTGCAGCACTCTGTAGGTCGGTGGGTGCCAGCGCTGTTTTGTACTGCTCTTCCACAGTGAGAGGCATTTGCCTTGTAAACCGACAGCCTTTGTTTCTGATTAAAGGATGTAGTCTTTATGGGAAGACAACAAAGACATCAGCCTGGTGTAAGGCTCTAGCAAGCACCAAGCTACAAAGACCTGTTACATTACTTACATTAATTACATTAAACAAATAATGCTACAGGCCTTCCCTTGATATACTGTGATAGCAAGGCAGGAGCAACCTGGGTCATGTTTCAGATCCCATGCAGGTTTTAGCACAGGTTTAGGGTCTTTGCTTTTGCTTATTAGCTCATGGTGCCTTGAGCCTCCAATCTGTTTGTCAGTACAGGGTCACAGAGCAGGAGAGACCCTGATACTGTCCTGGGCATGGGGGAAGGGACTTACCAGAAAGTTAGCATCACAAGGACCTCTATTTGAAGGGGGTGCTGAGGGTTTCCTCTAGTCCAGCTTTCCATATGAGCCAAAACTTGCCACCACTTGATCAAGTCAGATATGGCTTTGTCTACCAGAATCAACAGGCACAAAATTTTCAGATTTGTTTCTTCACTGTTTTCTCTATGATGCTGCTTTCATTGCCCTGAGGATCCAGGTTGCATTGCGTTTTGGTTTGTTTTGTTTTTTAATCCTGCCTGATGCTGAATCTCATAAAGTTCTTAAAATACTTCAAGGACCTGAGTCAGCAAGAGAGTGCATGAGAAATACGTGCAGGAGGAACAGCATGCTGGTGAGTACTATCGTCTTCTCTACTGAATGCAGTAGGAAGAAGATCCCAATGCTCTGTACAACAGCAGAGATCAATGTAGAAGACAGTATCAGACATGAGTAAGAGATATCTCCTAGCTCTTCTTTTTCAAAAGCTCCAGTAAACTGTTCTAAAAGACACACCTGTACAGAGGTCTACACATGTGCTGAATCTGCTGCATCTACAAATTCACCACCTCAGGCACACAAAAAAAAGACAAAAACAAAACCACACCTCATTGTGCCTTTTTCACCGTGACTGCTCATCATGTCGAAGTTAGTGCTGACTGGCCTCCCTTACTTGGTTAAAGTGCTGCTTTCCTTGGGGAAGCTGGCTTTTGCAAGACTTGCAGATTGCTTAGAAGAAATGTGACTTTGTCAAGTTTTGTTAATCTTTTAGTCTATTATCTGAATTCATAGTAGCATTAAAGTCTTAACTGGCTAAAGAGAAGAAAGGATTCAAGCAAATCTAGGAATAAAGGAAAACAATATTTATCTAGTGAGCTACACTGAGATATCATTGGCTTGACTCTGACAGAAATCACAAATAGCTAAACTAAACACATACAGGTGTTACCTTGGTAAAAGAAGTAGCCAGACAAAGGTATAATATCTGTACTCTAAGGTATCTAGTGCACATAAACAACTGTTGCAGTTCTTCAGTAGTTAAAAATCTAACACCATAAATGTGCTCAGATATTTATAGCTCCAACTTGCTGTTGTTAGTAATGTTACAGAGAGCCTAGGACTACTATAAAATGTACAATAAAAATACAGAGAGACACTCCGTTGCCTCACAGTCTAGATGATAGATGAAGAGGGAGACAACACAGGCAGAGAGAGCAGAAATGTTGAGGTCTGATGAGAAAGCTGAGAATAGAGACCAAGACCAGGGATACATCTTAGCCATGCTGCATAGCAGCTACAAGAGAGGAAAGCTTTGGGAGCCTGCTGAGAAGAAAGGAAGCTCCCATGCCCTCTCTAACAAAGCAGATCTGGAGAGACAGCAGCCATGACTGCCCCATGTTCTTACATTTCTAGGACTGCAGACTAAGAAGTGGCACCAGGCTAAGCTGGGCAACAACACAAGTTCCCCAGTGCAAGATTCTCCCACGCTTAGCCCAGGACGGGACTCCCTCAAGTACAGTTTGCGTTGCTGTTTACAAGTCAGGAATAGGTACTCCATCCTTCTGCTTCCCTTTTGAGGGCCTCAGTGCCCACAGGAGGTTAACAGGATTAACGTGTGTTTTATCTGTTCCAAACCAGCTCTCCAGAGGTCAACTCCTTCCCTAGACATGAATGTTGACATATACAACGTTACGTACACATTTCACCTCCTTCCTCAGGAGTAAAGTCCAGACTGCCCCACAGTCATTCCTAAAATCTGTTTAACTTTTACCCACTCCCAAGGCCTGAGTTGCTGCCATTAGTATTTGTTGTCACAGAGCTGAACAGATTCAGACTTTTTTGCAGTAGTGACTGTACACCCAGAGTCGCAGAGTGTCCTTCTCCAAAGGGACACTGCACAACAGCAGAATGAAGAACAGCATGACAGTAAACAGCTTGTATTCTGGAGAAGAGGTGAGAAACCAGCTCTGTCTCATCTATGACTTCCCCCTTCCTTTGTGCCTTCCTAGATTCCTAACAGTGTCGTATGACCTTGACAGAGAACTACCATGCCATGTCCTTCCAAGACAGGGTAGAACATCACATTTGGTGAAAGAAAAAGGCAAAGTGCAAAGGCTTGGAAATCTCAGCTGTTCTCTATTCTGCTGCAGACTGCAGGAAAATCACATTCACCAGTAAGGAGACCAAGGCAAAAAGATGGGGAATCACCAGGTAACAAGCTTTATCAAAGAGAACCCTAAGCAGTAGGCCAGACTAGATGTTTGACTTAAGCATAAAGGCAGTAACATAGATGAACAGGAGAATAAAAAGAAGGAAGCACTTGGTTGCACAACTCACCCTGTAATGCCATAGGAAAAAGCTCCACACTCCCAAGTTACTTACACCAGAGCTCTTGGTACTCACCTTCCAGCTTGCCCAACTGTTTATGTTCCACTAGGTCCTGGGTCCACCCCGGTGCTCAGCTATGTCTTTCAGTAGAGCCATGGCCTGGTGTTCGTCTTGGCCACAGTGTCTCACTTTTTTGACAGTGCTGCTCTGCTCCTCTCCTAACCTGATTTTTTTTTTTTTTTACACTGCTATTTAGGTGGGGATGACTAGTACATGCAAAAGGGGCAGAGGTTGTCCAGAGCTCCCCAGGAACTATTGAAGGGCAGCTCAGTGTCCTAGGGCAGGAGACAGTTGGCCTTAGGTTCAGGAGAGGCAGGCGGAGTAGATAATCATAATAGAAAAGATAAGACAGGTTTGAATGGAGAGTAAAAGTCTGGGTGTGGAACAGGAGTGGCAAATGTTGATGACTGTGCTTAGCAGCTCTCCAGGACATCAACACATTTAGGGATAGCTCCTCCAGGCACTCAGGCTGAGAAAGAAAGGACGGTAAGTAAATCTTAATGACTCACGGAGGAGTCGGGACAGGATAAGAAACCAAACACTGTCGTCTCCTAAAGGGTATGAAAACACACGTATGAAAAAAGAGCCATGGTTGCCAGGCTAAGAATGCAGAAGACATGAGAACTCTGTAACTGGTGTTCTTTGTCATCACAAGGACCCCTGACCACAGCACCTAAACACAGACCTCAGTGCCCAAGTTCCAAACAGTGCATTTAGACACATCTTGGTGCTCATGAGTAACAGGTAAGAGACCAGAATTAAGTGCAATTGATGCTGGTTTAAAATGAAGTAACCACTGAGCTTTGATGCATTTGCTTCCTGCTCCTGACGCCCACATTGCTCACCTCTGTGCTGATCTCTGACCATTTCAGCCTCCTTTCCTGCTCTACTTTCAGCAGCTCCTCAGCAACACAGCCCTTACCAAGGCCACTCTTGTCTCACACCAGAGCTAAAGACCTCTGTAGCCTGGTCCTGCAGGCAGAGCATGGCCCACAGACCACTTCCTTCCATCTAAGCACCAGGGCCCTGCAGCTCTGTTCACCAGGTTGGGCCATTCCTCTAGAAGGCCTTTCTTATCCTCCCTAGTGCAAGAAGCAGGCAAGCATGCCTCATAGTGCCTGAGGTTTTCCTTCCTGAGAGGTGTCTCAGCTCCCTCTCTCACAAATCCTGCCAAACCTAACAAGGCTGGCAAAACCAGAGCTGGAAAAGCCTTTAACAAACTATGGCCAGCACACAGAGGAGACCATCAAGGAGGCTGTTTCAGTGCTGTACTGTGTCCCTCCCTTCCTCCTTGCTCTTGAAAAGCCTAGTCATGGGTTGGATGTCACAAGTCCCCTTCCACCACTGTTCGTCTCTTTTGAAGGCAAACTCTCAGTCACACATCTCAATGTGATCCAGTAAGCAGCTTAAGGACCAGACCCTGGTGCTATGGGACTTGTCTCCGTATATACATGCTGGATAAGGCAGGCTGGTGGCATGGCCTCTTCTGGACCTCTACAGGATAAAACCCTCTGAGGCAGAAGAGGCTGTATTCCTGAAAGAAATCAGAAAGACTGACATCTCTAACTGCTGCAACAATTGCCTGTTCTATAGGAAACTGAGGAAAAGCTCTGCTATTTTGTTTGCCCCAGAAGTCTTTGTATGTGATTTCAAAGCTTTGCTTTGCGAACTCCAAACATGTCTGAACAACCTGGGCGGTTTGACACATTACGATAATGTGTGTGTATGGGGGTTTTCTATGTCTGAGCTAGCCCTTTGCTGTTATTTTTGCAGAAGGGGACCCTGTAGGCCAGGGGTGTCAAACTCATTTTCACTGGAGGTCACATCAGCCTTGTGGTTGCAGTCCTAAAATTATGTTAAGCCTCTTGAAGGCAACTGCGAGGCTGACGTGGCCCCCAGTGAAAATGAGTTTGACACCCCTGCTGTAGCTAGCCGCAGCCAACAGAAATGACGGGATGGCTTTTCAGCCCTTTCTTAAGCAGCACAAGCACTGCTGGCTTCAAGATCCTGCTTTGCACATTGTGCTGGTGGGCTGTTTCTTAGGCTGCTGTTGTGCCTTCTGGCACCTGAAGGCAAGCATGCCAGCAGAGAAATGACTGGTATCTTCTCGGGGTGGCACTCGTCAGGACACAGCACCATCCATAGCTGGTTTGGCACATCCTGTCACTGCTGGGCACGCTGCCTCTCTTGGTAACTTGCTGTGACGTGTCTCAGCAAAGCCTGGCATGACTTCAGACTGGGAGACCCGTCACCGAACACCCACATTGTTTTGTCAGCTGAGCACTGACATTCCTCCTTCAGCACTCCTGGCTCTGGGCTTGGCCTTAGCTCACCGCACCCAGGGGCTGTCACCCTTCTGCCACCTGCTTGGGCTCCTGGCAGGTGCACAGCACAGCAGGCTGGCGGTGAGCTACGCCTGGTGTGTGCCATCTCTGAAACTGGGCCATGAGCAAGGCTTCTCAGTTCCTCAAACATTGGATTCTGCCACCTATCTCCAAAACCTGGCATATTCTTTTTTGTCTGTCCCTTGGCCTCTGAGCTCAGAAGAGGGGTTGGACCCAGCCCCCGCTGAAATTCCTCCTATTCCACTGCTCTCCCAGTCCTGGGCTCCTTGCTTTCAGGTTTGAAGGTCCTGAATTAGGGTTTCTGTGACCAGCAAAAGGACAGCATGTCACTTCATCTGGGTTTGTAATCAGCTACCTCATCAGATGATGCTGATTTCTCCCCTCCCTTTTCCCTAGTTACTGATAAACACAATGAATACTGATACTTGTTCCCTGATATTGCTCTTTTCTTTATAAGTGACTCCTGCTCTAATGTGTTGGCAAAACAGGCAGGGGCAGGGCAGTCTCCAGCCAAGCCACCTGTGCTAAAGGCTGATGGGTCAGCAGCAGCTGTAGGCTAATACTGGCACATATGAAGGACTTTTCACAAGACCACAAAAAACTAGGAAAATCTGTACTAACTGTGTTCGAAGGCTGGAGAGAAAACTGTAACCTGCTAAAGATGGGCAAAGTTTGCAACGAATACTTGGGTGGGAGGACCTAGTGTCATAAAGTGTGTTCTGGAAACCCTGGGTTCTACTTCTGACCTTTCGCCACTGAGAAATGAGTTTTTCTGTGTCTCGGTTTCAGTAAAACAAATGGGAGATTTGCTACCAACCTCCTTTGTAAACGGAACAGAGAAGGGTCTGTAGGTGTGAAGGGTTATGAGTGGTGTTGACTGACATCTACTGGTAAACTAAACATGGTTGATAAGGTAACTCCAGAAACTGGGCTGTATTTGGGGGCAGATTTACATGTTCCTTTCAAACATGAAAAGTTAGGCTTGCTCGTTGTTGGGACAGATGCATTATACTTTTGGAGAGAAACAGAGAAGAGACACTGCCCGGAGCTTTTCACACTCATGGCCATGGCCAGCTGGGGCTGCCCCTTGCCGGATGCCTAAGCCCACTTCCATACATCTCTGCTGTGCCACTCCCTGCACACACCAGTGAATCTCTCTGCTCCTCAGTTACGCTCTGACGCCATGGTCAGGGCACTACTTTCTGCCCCCTTGGCTGGATCCAAGAGCACCTTAAGGCAAGCTTTTCCTTCAGAGCATTCAGAGCACACACAGCACCTACCACAGTGCAGCTCAGGCCCTGGCCATTGTGATTGTCAACACAAATAGCCATGGTAGTGATATCTCTTCAGAGCACCTTATATTTTTCCAAACCTCCTCCTGAAGATTTTTAACATCTCAAGGCTCAGCTGTCTTCTGCAAGACAAGGGTTCCCCAGCCAGACACAACAGTTTGAAGGGCGATCCTCTACAAATTGGAACAAAACACAGCCACGCACCCGCTGTAGAGGAAAAAATACTTTACTTTCCCCATGAGACATAAATAATCTAAACAGCTCCTGATAGAAGTCCTGACAACATACATCTGGAAAGAGAAGCTGCATGAACTCACCATTCAGTGTATTTATGTTGTTTCTCAATCAGCTTGAACACATGATTGACAACCATGCACAAGCAATTGCTGGGGACAAGTAATTACCTTGCCCTACTCTAGGACACGTCATATACATGATGGCACGATGACAAGGAACAGACAAGACACAGTTGCATGGAGACATACAGGAAAAGACACTAATGCAGGCACAGGCATATACCAGTGACAGAACTTGTTTTACACTGAGTGGCACTAGTACCACCAAAAGCACAGCATGCAGCAAAGGGAGCAGTCTTTCTGCCAGAAAGGAGAAAGGAGCTCACTCACTTTCACCTTTGTTTTCTTGGCGGGACCCAAGTTCAGGATCCTGTTGTCCTCACAGTAGCTGTTTCTATGTTAAGGAGCTGAGCCTCAGCCAGCAACTTATCTTCCACTGACTCTACCAGCACAAGATCAACCCCCTGAAGCAGATAGTTGCTGCTTGGATCTCTTCTGTAGTGCCAGACTGAGTTCTTCACAGATCAGTATCCCAAGCATTTGATATCTATCCAGTAATGCAAGGCTCAGGACCTCACCCAGTATTCTGAGTCTCTGGAAAAGGCAGGCACTCCTTCAGAGACTTCAAAAGCCTATATTTTTGTTTTGCAATTAGGCCTCAATAAACACAGTCTGCTATTGAGCCAGGATCTAAAACACAGTCTTACAAATTAGTTTAAGAAAGAACCTTCCTCTGTGACTTTCAGCACACAGAGCACCTGATTCATTAACCACAAGGGGCTGTGTGCACTGTTCAAGCCCATTAGAGAGCATGTAGCTCCTCTGTTCAATTAGAACTTCACATATGGATTTTCTGTATAATTAAAATTTTGGGAAAAAAAAAGGCCTATTTCAGGAAGTTCTCCTGACATGGGCCATTTTCTTCTGAATAAGACAATAACTTCAATGCTTAGAGTAGGAGGAAATAAGCAACATCACTGTTCTGAGTTCAGCTGGAAAAGCTGAAGGTAAGAAGTTCCTGCCCTGTTCTGAATTCAGTAGAACTGGGAGTCAAGAACTGTGGCAATGTCTCACAGATGAGTCTTATCCCCAACAGCAGGAGCAGCTGACGGAAAGCGAGCTGTGAGACTCTGCAGTTCCTGCATCCACAGCTCTTGGTTGAAATCTAAGCTCCCTGTGGGCTGGATGAGGAGGTCTCCTTCCAGCCTCTGACAGCTGAATGACCCTCTGCTTCAGTTTGTCAATGATATTTTGTAGCTGTGGCAGCCCTGGACTGTGGGGACAGGGCTGATCCTGAGGTCCTTCAGACATTCCCAGGGAGGCTTTCCCCCAGAACAGAGTGACACAACCATCTCAAAAAGGTGGCAATACAAAATTCCACTGCACAACATCTCCACTAAGCCTATCACTGCACTCTATAGCACATTGAACAGTGTAGCATCAATACGAGTTCTTAGTAGCAAACTGGGACAACTTGCATGTCCATTGGCTTTAAGCCTGCGGAGACTATTTGGGGTTAACTATTGTAAGAACACCAGCAATTAAGATATTTGAAATACATTTACAATGGTCCCTTATGGCTGCAGTAGTCTGCACAAACTACAAGGAAGCAAAGTCTCAGACAGGTGAAAAATGCCTGGAAAATGAGTATTTTGCATGCAGTTTAAAAACTAACATTTATCTCATTTTCATAAAATTAGTAAAGTCTTAGCATCCTCTTTTCTCAACATCTGAATCCAAGGCACAGAGAGGGTTACTAAAGCATTCTGGAAGTAAACTACAACAGAACAAAATTTCTGGTAATCAGGTAGGCACAGATAATTGAGTTTCTCCTTTCCATCTTGCACTAATTATTATATCATTCTTTATGTGATTACATCTTTGTCCTGCAGACAATTGTGGGAGTTGGGAACAAGTTACAATGTGCCACTCTGGACATAAGTTTTCACAGAGGTCTGGGATCTCGGCTTTTTGGGAAAGGATAAATAAAAGACTATGTGTCAGCCTGTTCAGAGGCCAAATTTCTACCTACTCCAGAGATATGGAGGCCAAAGTTCTATTATAGCTCTATGACATTACACATCATAGCTCTGGAAAAGAGCATCACTGATTTTTCACATCACTGGTTCCTGGCAACAGTAGTGCCTGCATCCAGCTCTCTGGGTTTTTCTAACAGCAGGGAAACAACAGACAGTGACTTAGTACGGTGGGAGGCAGACTGGGAGCACTGCGCTGTTCGCTAGAAGTGCACATCAGACTGTGGCTCGATGTTCTTGGGCACCTGAGATCCTGGCACATTTGACCTGGGCAAGATGTGGTAGAGCTCGTTTTGGGAAGAGCTGCCACTCAGGTTGTTTCCCTGTACATGTTCCATTCCCCAGCTTTCTGCTGCTTCTTTCCCCAGCTGGTCCAGGCTCTGGGGCAGCAGCTCTTCCTGACTGGATTCTTCCTCCTGTGAACCAGAAGAAAGAGCGACCTGCACTGTTAACAAGCTACCAAGAAATCTAGCAATACTCCAGCAGAGAGGCAAGGTGTGCATGATACTAAAATATCTTCCAACATTCTTCCATACATTAGAACAACCTGCCTGTCTGTTGAAAACCCAATATATAATTTGCTGCAATACACCAATGAATGTACATTCAAGTATTAGAGAGTTATCTTTTTGCTTTCTACAAGAACATTCACAGAAATATCAAGGGAGCGCAAATCTGCAAGCAAATGCTCAAATAATCTTTTGGGCATTTTCACATGAGAATTAGGACCCTCCAAACTAATCCTTCAGATGGGAAGAGATCACAAAACTACTCTGGAAAAGAAAGGCTTCTTTCTGACTCAGCTAGGTCACCATTATGAAAGCCATAAAGACATGAAGTAGTGACACGGCTCACGCACAACTTTCTACCTTTGACTTTAAAGCTGAAGACCCCAAACATGCTGGTTGGCTGAAAACAGGCAGTCTTTGGCAAAAGTCGCAATTCTGTGAGGAGGCTCTATGGGAACACCACTAACGACCTTCCACCTCATGTGTGATAATTAATCCACAGGAAAGATATCAAGATCACTGTCCACAACACTATCATGAACTGCTCTTCCTGGGAAGGCCAGTATGATCTTTTTTGACTTCTGAGGATAAGTAGGTGCAAAGAAACTAAGTACAAGTGAATTGCATTCACTGCCACAGGAATGAGTACGGCCTCAAAGGAGCTGGAAGGTATGTTTAAGGTTACCATGGATAACTGGGGGGACACAAAAGCAAGAAGCTTTTTGTCACTGTGCTTGAACAGAAGAAGCCTGATCATACAAAATGCTGACCCTGCCCAGCCCTTTCTGGTTTATGTCAATGGGGACTGAGAAAGCAAAGATAATACCAGGTCCATTCACATAGCAAGGTCGGTCACCTACCCTGAAGCTGGTTCGTGGTGGAAGGCTGCCTACCTTGCTAACATTATCCAGTGGCTTTCCCAGCAGGTCCTTCCTCTTCGGCTTGTTTCTTTCCAGCATATCTAGCTTTTTCACCACTGCATCAATCTTGGAGCCAATGCTGTTTATTGACTGTTCCAGCTGCAGCACACGTTGCAGGAGGCTGAGGAAGACATGGGGAGCATTTGCAAGATTTTTCTTGTCACAAACAGCAGGATTCGCAGCTGAAATCTTAGTCAATGGGCCAGACCTCAAACAGGAATGAATGCTCCACATCGGGGAACTTATTCATACCCACTGAAGATATAACTCCTTGCTACACTGTGTTTTCATCTGTAATCAGTGGTTCTGCTTAGGAGAGATCCCTACCAGTTTGGATTACTATATAATCCCATTATTAAATATTGCATCTGCCTCTCCCTTTTGCATCGCCCTGTGTGTTTCTCAGTACCAGAATCAGGATCTCCTGATTCTCTGTGCTGTATTTATCCCATTATCCTCCTGTGGAAAAAACAGCCAAGTGTTATTCTCAGACCTGGAGGACGAAGGCTAACTAGGCTATAAATCAAGGATATTTATTTATTTCCACAGGACCTTCTGTAAAGGTATCAACTTCCCCTGGCCCAGTTATCTGGGCTACCTTCTCATCTGAAACATGACAGCGTATTGCCTGTGGCCAGCTGACAGGTGCAGAGGTTATTCAAGAGGCAAAAAAGCAAAATTTCTTAACCCAGTCTTTTACAGGAACAAGCAAACTACATTACAAGAACTGTCCCAGTTCTCTCCTGACCTGCTTGTTTACACATGTACAAGATAAAAAAAGAGACAAGATCTTACTGAACCTGCTCAGCATCAGTGTAAACAGTTACATTACGGGAGAAAGTAGCAAGGAATCAGGCCCTTCATTTGCAGAGGGATTAAACTACTGCCAGCACAAACATACACTTGGAACTCTTCTTTGGAGACCCAGCTGGCCTTATTGACATGGTTATTCCTTGCTTCCACGTAGCTCAGAGTCTCATCCAGGTTGTTGTCACCATAGGATTTCCCCAAATTTTCAATCTCTGTAGTCAGAGCAACCTAGAAGACAGATAAAGAAACTCCTGCAAAGCCGGATACTACGTGTCAGCTTCCCTGTGAATAACACAGAGCTGCGCAGGCAGTGACATACTCAGCTGCTGTCCAGGCAGAGTTGGAGCTGTATTTGAGTTGTGTCTGCTTAGTTTATACCACAAACCCAAAGATTCCGAAAGGCCACTTTGGAGTGATCTCTACCAAACAGAGGGTTTCTTTCCTCGACTCCACACACCCTCCCTCCTTTTTTTTTTTACCCTTTTTGCCTCTAGGTCATGCTTCATCTCCTGTTGCTCCTCTTCATCAAGGATGCGGTTGCCATCTCTGTCAAACCTGGAGAAGGCTGCTGTGATCTCATGGTCTGCATGGCCCATTCTGAAAAAGAACAGAAAGCTGAAGGCACTGGGTTACACTGCTAGGCTCTAACAGTAGAGGGAGCACACCTTTTGAAACGAGTATATTGTTTCCTCCTGCCGGTGACAAACCTAAACATCCCAAATGGGAAAGAGACAGCAACACAAACCCATTCAGAACAGGAGATTAAACATGTCAGGAAAGACAGTAACTGGGGGTTTTTTGAGTCTTACATTGCCCAGATCTGAGCTAACTGCTTTCCCAGCCTTGAAAACCAGACTATTTAAGTTACCTGTATGAACAAGAGAAAGGGATAGGCAGGCATCCCTCAAGCTGACTCACTTACTCCTTCAAGCTGTTCTTGAAGTCTTCAAAGTCCAGTTCTTTTGTTCCATTCTGCAGTGCTTTCTGCACATCGGAAATCCGCTCCTTCTTCAGCTTCAGCCTCATGAGTGTCCGGTTGTAGCTCTGTTCCCAAAGGTGCAAAAGGACATGGAATCATTCAGGCAGAACAGTGAAAAACAGGGCAAAGTGGACAATGCAATCTGGGTGAGCAGATGCTAAGTAACACAAGGAGATTTCTAAAAGCAGGAATACAATAGTGCTGAATGAGCCCCATCTCTAAACTAGGATCATGCCTTCAAAGTGACAAATACCATTCTTTGCAGAGTATTGGTGCCACAGCACAGAACTGTGACCTTCCAGGACGTCTTCTGGAATTTGCCCATGGGAAATCCAGATGTAACCCACTAGCTTTGCAGGAGCAATGTAATATGTTTAGCTTAGCAAAACAGGACCTGCCGTTTTATTGATCCAAGTACATTCTATCAAGGACTGGAAGAGCTTTGTCTAGAGACTGTCCTGGGAAGAAAAGTCTCTCAGAAACACTACCAACATGCTCAAGTAACAGCCACTGCTTTTTCATCTTCCTATTGCCAAACGATTTGGGAGCTTGCTTTATCCCAGAAAGGAACTGTGACTCCTATGTGCACCAAGAAGGTGAATCTGGAATTGGCAACCACTGTTTTTCTCTAGTAAATTCCACATAGGTTGGAGACTTCCAGAGAATGCTTCAGGATTTATCTAGAAAGTAGCACAGCTTTCACTATTCATCACCTGCTTTAAGATGTCAGAGAGTTGCAGCTCATCCTTCTGGCTTGAAAGCTCCTCCTTGACTTCTGAATAGGTGTCATTGATGATGGCCAGAAACATGTTCTAGAAAAAGGGCAAAAAAAGAGATGAACAAGCATGAGGCATCTTGCCTACTCCAGCAGCTGAAGCAGCAAGAGACAGACATAGCTGTGCAGGGCTCAGTTAAACAAGGAGCTGTTTCTACATGGGGTATCCCTTGAGTGAATTAAAATGGGCAAAGGGAAGGCCCACTTCAGCCACACAGGGTTTTCTCACTGGGGAGGAGGTCCTTGCAGTTAAAGCAGTGGCCAAAGGTACATTTGTACCCAGCTCAAATACCATCTTGGGTAGCCTCTTCTCCAAGACCATTACGAGCATCCGTCTGGCTTCCCAGAGACTGTCCCCCATGCTTTGTTCAGCACCTGCTACAAAGCAACTGAACTGATCCCCTTGGATTCAGCTGCCACATTACTGGTATTCACAGCCAGTTTTAGTCTTCACCTTAAAGGATGTGGGTATGGCCCTTAATCACCCTGATCATCAGATCCCCAGTTGCAATGACATGCTCTTTGTCTACCTTGATCTATTTGCACTGCAAAGCTGTTGTGACAGAACCTTCCTTTCTCTCTAAGCATTTGCACTGCACCTAACTCCAGGATTATCAGGAGGGGTGTCTCAAATACTGCTGTCAATACAGGGGCAAGGATACAGGCTTTCTTGCTTACCAGGAGCACAAAGAAAACAAAGAACACATAGGTGACGAAGTAAATAGGCCCAAGGACCCTGTTGGCATTGTCAATAGAATTGTAGTCAAAGTCACCGAGAATGATCCGAAACTGGGTGAAGCTGGAGGAGAGGAAGAGCACAAGGTCACACAAAGGCAGACGTATTTGTCCTCAGACAGTCCTGAGGTGACGAACCCTGGATCTGACTGCAGCCCAGACGGTTGCAGGCACAAGCCAGAGCAGGGTCTAAGTCACTCAGTCTGACTGGTGAGTTAACTGTACCCATAGCATTTCAGAGGTGAATGGAGTTGATCCGGTCAGAGCAAGAGCTGGCTAGAAAGTAAATAATGGTTTCCGCACAAATTTCTCGTTGTCCGAAGTGTGTTTTGGTCTGAAGAGGAGTTAAAAACAAAACCCTGAATTTTCCCTTATAAAGGTGTTTGATTCACTGAAGCCTTCTCTGGCAAAAGAATTCATGAGACTGTGGAGATGTTGTTAGTACTGGACAGTGCTCTTCAACCTTTTGCAGTTCATAGCCCTTATAAAGAAGTAAGTTTAGGTCTATTGATGAGAAGTTTGCTTATCTCAGTTATCTATCTCTTGTAGAGCCCTTAAAGGCAGGACCTGGATGCCAGAGGTCTGTGGAACACAGGCTAAAAAGTGCTGCTGTAGCAGGTACCTCCTTGAACACCACACATTGCCTGAGCAGGCCCATGGAGTGAAGGGCTGTCTGAGACAGGACATCTTAACTCACCTTTCCAACACCCCTTTCTGTGGGGGCTCATCCCCGCACTGGTCATTCCCCATCTCAAGTATCTTACTACATTATCTGTGGGACTTTATGGGAAACTGATCAGTGAAATGACCCTTGTAAAAAAATATCCTCCAATTAAAAAAAACCTAAATCTAAAAAAATCATAATGAAAAAGACAGACAGAAAGACACAGACAGGGAAGCCACATGGAGGGAAAAGGACTGTGAGAGCCCAGAGCCTGAAAATCCTGCCTGAGAAATGCAAAGCTCCATTTCAGATTCCTTGCATTTGGACTGTTTAGGGAGCTGAGAATGTTTTCCATGTCTAAAGAAGAGGAATATGGCATTGCTTCCTCTTCTTTGGCTTAAATTGTCCCAATTCAGTGACATTGAAATGTCACCTTCCAGCAAGAATTTATTTTTACCTCTTTCGCTTTGAAAATTTCTACTTAATCTCATTTAGAGTTATACAGCATATTTTAGAAAGCTTCATGTTGAATTTGTATTAAAATTACTGTATTATATGACTACCAACTTTCAGAAATGAAATAGAGGTGTTATCTTATCAAATCAGATATAATTATAAATAATATAAATACGAAGTTTCTGACTTTTCATTTCAAGTGTCTAAAGCAACCATCTTGACAAGGCAAGTGCATTACTCCTGCTTTTCTCCGTGAAAATCTTGTAGCAATAAACAGTATTCCTTCCAAGTCTTTGTTCCAATTAAAGTGCACTATCTGATGAAAACAGAAAAGTTTTCCTGCAGCTGTTGTTTGGAAGCCAGAGAATTTCAAAACTCTGGAGCTTCTATCTGCGCCTCTTCCTTAAAAAAAAAAACCAACAAAAACAACAAACAAACAAACAAAAAAAACCCCACAAAAACAACAAACAAACAAAAAAACCCCCACAAAAACAACAACAACACCACCACAAAAAACCCCACCACAACACACACTACTGTGAGCCTACTTCAGAACACTTGTTTTGAGCTATTTAGTTCTTACCACCAGAATTACAGAGAAGGTTAACCTAACTAGGCCTAAAGCCACCTGCTGGTGTATAAAAACACAAATTTGCCAAGGTCTCAGTGACAGACAGCACCATTCTACCACCTTTATGTACCCACAGCAAGTGAGAAGGTGACAGAAGGTCCCGCAGAACAGAAACTAATATCACCTGAGCTATGACACTATTCTGCAGAAAGATGTTAAAACACTCTGTATGTTGAATACCCTTGGTGTGCTTAACAACTCCACATCAAGGGAAAGCCATCTGGGCTGTAGCAAACTACAACTTCTCACTAAATGCTCCCATGAAAAGGCTGGGATTTCCACTGAATTGTAGGGCTGCAAGGAGTCTCAGAGTCTGGTAGGGTCAGCTATTCACATCCCTACTGACAAACACCAGACAACCAGAAATCTGCCTCTAACCCTCAGTTTTCTCAATGCATTCTTTTGTCCATGATGATGTCACAGCTGAATAACTGTTAGAGACTTATTAACCATTGTGGCTTTATTACAATGAGATACAGCAAGTGTCTGATTGACATTCAGAATTGCAATAGGGTGAAGCTGGAAGGTAGTTAAAATTCTTTTGATGAAGTGATAGAAACATGGTTCTGACTTACACACTTACATGCATTTAACAAAGGTACTGAAGTTTTCCACTTGTGTCCCAAAAAGAAGGTAACCCAGCTGGGCATAGGCAAAGAAGACAATGAAGAACATAATGGCAAAGCCCAGGATGTCCTTGGCACAACGTGCCAGTGTGGAGGAGAGCTGGGTCATTGTTTTGTTAAAGCTAATATACTTGAATATCTGCAAGAAGAAAGAACAGGGACAAAGTTATGTCAAACCACCAGCTAGGTCTATCTCTCTCATATATGCACATGCTTACTAAAACAAGAGGTTCACTATAGGCAAAGCATGGAGAAGACAGCCAGGCTAAGGGAATGGTGGCTTAGTGTTGAGGACATTTGTCCTAAGTGTGCCACCATCTCCCTGTGGGACCATAAAGATGTAACTTTGTTCCCTGTGTCGAAGGAAAATACAAAGAGGGACTGCCTTACGGACAAATGTCTTGAGGCTAATGAGGAGCCCCAGGTACAGTGTGGCTTTCCACCATGACAAGATGCTTCGGTTGAAATGCAAAGTCCATCCCAACAGATGGGTAATTCCCAGTTGTTGGGTGGCCATCATCAAAGGAAAACCTGGTTTGCCAGATTATCATCCAAAATACCAAAATAGTACAGGATGGACCAAGTTATATTGTGCTCATCACTTTTTAAAACCACTTTTACACCACAATGTCTGAGTTCATCTCTCTCTCTTTTATTTCCAAATAACTGGCCTCAGAATGCAGGGTGAAAAGTTGTCTGGATTTACTGCAAAACAGAGCATGTGACTTTGAGGAAAATCCTTCTGTGTTATATAGCTATTACACTTATTCACTCAGAGGGATGGAAGACTCAGTCTCAAAGCTATCTAGAGGAAGAGGTCTGAGACTGGAAGCTTGGCACCTCCCAGACCCTCTACAATACCTTGATCCAGGCAAAGAATAAGTTGACTGCATTCATATTGTTGTACTGTGTCTGCCAGAACGCCAGGAACTCGAAGTCTGCGTAGATGTCAGGGTGTTTCAGCAGCTCTCCCAACAGCCTGTTCACCTCAATGGTGCGGAAGATGTGAAACCCAATAGCGATGATGGAGAGCTGCAAAGAGGAAGAGTCTGCAGTGACTGCTGTGCCTATGCTTTCTGCAGAAAATAGTCACAGAATTCCTTGGTATCACAATTCACAGCTGCAGTCTGCTGGAGGGGGATGGAAATAAGGTCTTAATGCACTGAATGATGCCCTGAATTATGCCCTGACTTCATAACCTCTCAGACATCTCTACGGATCTCTAGGTAATTTTCCCAATTCCTTCATTTGTTTGGCTCTTACACCTCTGCTGTTGCTCACCTAAAAAAAGTGTGCAAGGATTCTTACCAGAATGACGACCACATCCAGGATGTTCCAGATGCTAGTGAAGTACTGAAGTTTGTGGATACGTAGCTCCAAAATCTCTTCCACCACATAGTAGAAGATGAAGACACAGAAGACGATTTCACAGGCAACAATGAAGAAGTCCCACGCACTGACATATCGTATAAGCTTGACTGTCCGGATTTGCCAGGAGGGAATGGCACCACCAGTGGCCGGAAATTCGACCACTAACCTTGAAGGGGACAAGAAAACTGACAATTACAAACAGGGGAAGGGAGTCTCTTAGATAATTTTGAGAGGTATTGAACTTAAGCATGAGCTGTCCACAAAGCCATGAGTGGAAGAGTTGTGTATGTGTTTATGCAGCCCTACCTCTGCTGCTTCACTGCCCATGATAGGAAAGGGTAAAAAGTGAAGTATGACTGGTTACGTCAGGAAGACCAAGTCTTCTTACTAATCTACACAACATCTACTAACACCATCCAGTCCTACCCCCCTGGTGAACCACATTAAAATATTTGCATTTTAAGGAACTGTGGCATTGCATTGGGTCTGGCTGAGATTATAATTTTCCACATAGCAGTCCTCATAGTGCCATGCTTTGTATCAGCCGCTAGAAAGGTGCTGAAAAAGCAGTGTTTTGGCTACTGCTGAGCAGTGCTGGCACAGCACAAAGTCTGTCTGTCCAACATTTCCCCTTCATCAGTAGGCTGGAGGTGGGCAAGATCCTGGGAGGTGACACAGTCAGAACAGCTGACCCAAACTGACTGAATATGGTATATTTCTCAACATACGACATCTGCTCAGCAATAAAAGCTAAGAAAGGAGGGCAGGGGGCATTCGTTGTTATGTCATTTGTCTTCTGGGGCAACCTCTACATATACTGAAGCCCTACTTCCTAGGAAGTGACTGGATATCACCTGCTGATGGAAAGTACAGAATAAATATTTTGTTTGCCCTTGTTTCCACATGTGGTCTTTTGCTTCATTAAACTGCCTTTTTCTTGACCCATGAGTTTTTTTCCATCTTATTTTCTCCTCCTCTCTGTCATGCTGAGGAGTGATAGAGTGTCTTGGTGGGCACCTGGTGTCCAGACACGGTCAACCCGCTGTAGGCATTGAAGTAGAAGCAAGAGGCAGAAGAATATTAGGTGGGATTCATCTTACCTCAGAACGCAGAACAGATTGATATTTGCATTATACACAGAGAAATCAATGAAGACAGCTCGTGTTCCCCGATCCAGCCACAACTTCTCCTTCAAGATTTGCAGGGCTTCAGCACTCTCTTCTCTGGTCAACTTGAGGTCTATGTAGTATCCTCCCCCACTGTAACTGGTTAGTCTTCCCCAGTGAGATGAGCCACCCAGCTCCTTCTCAGAATGGTACCTCCACCTGCAACAGACAAGCCATAAGCAAAGGCATCACCATCCCATGCTTGGAACAACCTTGTAGCCAGGAGAAATTAGACTACATCTTCAATGGACAGAGCAGTTTTAAATGAAAGAGTTGGCACTCAATTCCTGTTCCAGATCTGAGCCTGGATCCATTCTTCATTACTGAGAGATTTCCAATCTAGTGCTTCCCAGCAGTAACACAACATGACTTGCAATACCATGGAGGGAAAATTCTGCAGGTTTGTTGGCTATGCTGCTGCCCTGTTTGCATGGAGGTTACTTCCAAGACCTGTTGTATTGCCTTCTACCATGTTGCACACAACCCTCAACTGAGAACACACTTGGCATCTCATATTTCTTTATGAACAATAGCTGCTCATTCACAGACCAAGACTCATGCAGCAAGCAAAGAGTTACTAAACTGCAGCTAACTCACATTATTATAGAGAAACAGGTTTTTGAGAAGAAAGAGGTGCACTTCCTTCTCTCTGGCTCCTGAAATCCAGGAGAGAAGCAGATAGCATCATTCATTTGATAGATCTGGTCCCAAAGGTCTCTATTTATTATCACCCTCTTAAAAACAGACAACAATCTCCACCTAATTCTCCACTGGATTTTTCATGGCTTTCCCAACTCTGCCACTCATTCTGTTGTGCTTTTCCTTAAAGCAATGCCTGGCCTTATTGATATACAAAACGGACTTGCTCCCGCTGACTACAAGGGGAATTCCAGTCTTTCATGAAAAACTCAACCCTGGCATCCTGTGGCTCAGCAGATCTTATTTTAATTAGAAAAGACTAATTTGGGGCAACAGCAAATCAGAGATTTTTCTAATCCTGAACAGCAGAAGATGTACTTACGCTGTTCCATTGATGAGTCCAAAGGAGAACTTTTCCTCCTTGTCTTCTGAGTATACATCATAGCAGCCTGAGATTTCCTCCTTGAAGTCATCATGGACCACACAGGAATTGTTCTTCACCTTCAGCTGTCGCATGCGTGGGACACCCAGCAGCAAGTTCTCATAATAGATGTATGACTGGGTGCCATGCGCTGCTAGGGACTCATTGTTGTACCACTTTGTCCAGTAAAGATTATCCAGAAGGGGGCCTTGTGCATACTGCAAGGGAGAGAGAGGAGAACAACTTCATAGCCCACAGATCAGAGGAATTTGCTTGGTCTGGGCTTGAGATAGTAAGACCTGACCCATCCCTCTCCACTCCCCAAGACGGGAAGTTGTAGAAGTTTGTGTTGGATATAAGTTAAGGAGGGGAAAGACCAGGACTGGCAGAGCCACAGGGTGGAGGAGGAATGCTGGGCAGTGGGGCCATTGTTGGCTTCTCACAGGCCTGCAATACAGTTGCTGCACCTTGTTGGGTTGGCAGAGACAAGGGCCTTGCAAGCCTCTTTGTCCCTTCCACTTCAGTGAGCACATGTCTCAAGGAATTGTCCTGGTATGAGGCGTGAATTATGAAAAGGGGATGTGCTGGTGCCCTAGAAACAGTGTGGGAAAAAAAACAATAGTGACATAGTTCATTTTACTTTTTAAATATAGCAGGGAAAGACAAAGCTAACTGACAAACAATTTCTTGCTGACTGTCAGAGATAAGTGATTGCAATATCTCAACATTACCGTGGTTCATATTATTGCTTCACCAGTTCTTTGACAGATATGTGTTAGACCCTAGCCACCTTTTCCTCTCTTTATTCTCTTCGATAAAAGTCAGTGCAAATTTTAATCCAGCTTCTTCATAAGAATCTATAGATCAGACCAGCTCAGGCATGAATTACAGGCAGGTTAAGAATGTTCTTCCCACAGTTGACCCTTAAAAGGGACATAAGCTTATTAATGACACCAGCGTGAAGACATTGGACTGTGGGATTCAAAGCCATTTCTACCACACGGAAAGCTGGAGTAAGTCACTTGGTCTCTCTGGGCCAGTACTCCCTATCTGTGCAACGAGCATCATTTCAAAGCAATTTATCTTTGTTATGTCCTGTCTTGCTGGTAAGTTTCTGTGGAATGGGCTGTACTGGGCACACACAGCACTCAGCATAGCCAGTATTCCATCCACAGTGCTCAGAGGGATAAACTATATTTTAAATCAGTGGATATTTTGCATGCAAATGATATCATAACTATTGCTAGTAGCTGGCCAAAGCTTGTGGCAGCAAAATCCCTTGCTGAAAGCACTAGGTAGCACATCCAGAGGGAACTCAATATCTGAGTCTAGCTGAGATTCCCAGGGGTCCCCATGCCAGGCCAGACTTGTACTCACCACCCAGAAGTCAGCCATACTGCCAATGGACTGGAAGGAGACACGACCATCTGTAGAGGTCTGCAGGAAAAGCTCAGACATCACTTTGGTGTAGTAATAGGCATTGGAACTTGTCATCCCATATGTCACTAAGAGAAGAGACAAGAGGAGTGTCCTCCCTTATACCTGAATATTGGCATCTGATATAAATATATGTAAATACTCACTTTTGGTGTAGCTTATATTTTTGCAGGTAAGCTGAGCAAGGCAGAAGAGAAGAAACCTTGGGAACTCTAATCATACTACTTTCTGCTTTTTAGGGATTTACAAGCCTATCTGTTGCATGTTGCAGAATTTAAACTGTCAGACTAACAGACCATAGGAGTCTAAAAGCCAGAGAAGACCATTGGATGATGCAACTGAACAGCTTGAGTAACTTTATTTCCTCAGATAAAATTTGTGAAAGAGATTTTCTTCCTCAGAACAAAGTCCATGATCTGTATTTTGAAGTTCTGATTTGAATCCATAAAGGTATAGAGACCACCCCATTTTCCCAAGTGGAAAGCTCCAGTTAAGTTCTCATCTATCACAAAACCTCAAACAGGAGCAGGCTTTAACTTCCCTGAACATGTTGTTTCAACTCTCCAGTGCTCCTTCCTGCAAAAAGCATTCATCATGGTGATCACTAAGAACATGTCCTACTTTTGAAAGGGTACCATGAAAATAAAGCAGCTGACATTCAAGACCTGCTCTCCCACCTCTCTGGATGAGTCAGTGTGTGACCACACACACGTCTGTGTGCGTCTTGGTTCTTTGGGAAGAGTGACTGAAACACTGTCTCCCTGGGCCAGTGTGATAGTAACTCAGGTTGGTATTGTCTGTCTATCCCTTCTGCCATAGGGTCCATGAAATATAATCCTCTTCACTGTTCCATACCACAGGTGCTCATTTGTGATAATGAATGAACCCTCCCAAAAAACAAACAGCCATTGTTGTACTCACACAAAGCTGATTAGCATTCAGTACAGGGATACATTAAATCCACCCAAGAACAACACTGTGAGCTGCCATGTGCTTTATCACTTCAGCCACCCCTCCAGTCTCAGGGAGAAAAATCTGTGTCTTTGGCCCCAGGAAGTTTCTAGATCTGCTCGCTGGGTCTTGAACTTTTGGTGTGAAACTAAGAAAAGACTCTGGGCAGATTCTTGAAGGACTGTGAAGTTAGTCCCTAGAATTGATAATGTGGATCAGAAAATACTGTTTAAAACTAGCCAATATCAATTAAGTCTAGAGCAATAGTCAGTTATGTCACTTCTGTGTGTAGCAGCTGTTCTGTAGGTTAATGACACACCTGCTTGCTGCAGTAACTGCATGTACAATAAATTCAACACCTGCAGCAGAGTGAGGAATTTAATAGTAAAACCTCACATTATTCCTCTCATGCTGGACACAGACAAGACACCCATCAGATATGACAGCCACTTACATAAACAGATGTCCACCAAAAACACAATATAGACTAGCAGCTCTCGCAGTGTGGTCTTGACATAAAGCTCTCTGTTTTCAGCGGTGTTCTCAGTCAGCGTAGTGCCCCACAGACCTGTTGGGTGTAAAGAAGAAATGGAAGAGTTTTGATGGCCATTCTCAAAGGTCATGTGAGGAGGTGAAGTCCCATTTCCAAAGAACACTGTTGGGAGTTGGATTTTTGTCACTTTTCAAAGGAAAACCACTTATCATTTCAAAACTTGACTAGGAGCTGTAAAAATGTGTTAAATAACCCCTAAAAAGAACCATTCCAGTGTGAAAAAAAGTTTTGGGGCTGACAAAAACTGAGATATGCTGGCTTTCTTATTTTGCTAAATCACTCTGCAGTTTTCTGTTTGAGTTCAATACGGTCTGATCTTTTCCTGCCTGTTTTTCTGCTTACTCTTGACAGAAACTCAGTCTTTGTCACAGGTACACTTGAAACCACAAAGTTTCATCTTAGTCATTCATGTGCCAACAGCTGATCTTCTGACAGGTCTCCCATAGCAGAACTGCATCTGATGTTAGCTTTATAACTATTAGCCCTCTTAGTGCATATCGAACCATGAGACCCAAAATATTTGTCCCTTCCTTACCTAAAAACTCTTGCAGGCTTATTGTAGGTCATAAGACTCAATCAAGTAACCCAACTCAATATTTTCAGCATAAAATTTAGAGCCAAATTGTCTTCGGGATGTCTATCAATGGAGTTCTGCTGACTTCAATACAGTTATGCCAATCACACCAGCTAGTGATTCAATTTCTTCACACAGTGAAAGTAACTCGTTAAATGTCAACAGGGTTGATCAAAAAGAGATAAACACTTCCTTTAAAAGGAGTCTTGATATTTTTATGAACCGCCTGATACCATTAGTGTATTTGTTCTTTTTCTAATGGCTTTCTGTTGTGATTTCTGAAATGCTTTTGAAGTTGAAAGGCCTAAGAACTTCCACTTGAAAGCCTCATGATGGAAGCCATGTCAATAATACCCATAGTCTTGCTGCTTTCTGCAGCTCCTAGAGACCTCAGCCCTGATGCCCACCCCCGGTAGTATTTAACAATCATCTTCCTGCAAGCCAGGATCAAAGCTGATCAAATGCCACACATTTGGAGTCATCTCTGGCAGAGGATAAAGTGCTTTTTTCTTTGGAGCAAGCAGAAGAGGTATAGTGGCCCGTGCGCATTTACTCCTGTCCTTTCAATAGCTCTTTGGCATCTCAACAGATTTAGAGAGCTTTTTGCACCATCAGCTGTCACAGTGACTGTTGCAGCATCCACCCTCGCTCCTGGACAGACAAACCAATAGCCTGTTCTGGACATGCCAGACCAGCAACAGAAATGAGAGCCTGGAGAAGATGTGGATTAACTCGTATGCAGGAGAGAGTAGCATGTGGTCTACAGGCATCTCCACAATGGAAAAAACCCAAGGAGACACAACCCAGCCACCTCTTCAGATCACTTTTAAATGACCCCATTCGTAATATGACCCCATAAATCACCCCATATATGACTACATCACAATCTTTTAACAGGTTTATTTGATTTTCCATGAATCAGAGAACCCCTAATACCCACATGTTGGGAACAGAAGCACAGCCTTTCTTTGCTTTGGGCATAGAAGTGTACTCAGGAGCACTTAAATACAGGAACACTCAAATGCCCTTGAAAATCTGTTCAGAAAACTGCCCAAAATTATACCTGAAGTACCTGAAGTACCATGAGGCTGGTCCAGTACCCTTTTAGATTGTATCCAGTATTGTAAAACTACAAAACAGGCAATCAATATAATTTGTTTCTAATTCTTGTGTTCCTGCTAGTAACAAGTTACCGGTAAGAATTAATGGCAACATTAGCATTATCTTCCAAGGCTGCTTCTAAATCAGGCTCGTAACCCTGGTAAGTGACTCGCTCATGATCTCAGGTGCAGCTGAACATCCTCTTCCAAAGGCAGTGGGAAGATGGATGTCCCTCATTGGCCACCATGCCACCCAGATACCTGGCAAAGTGTGTCTGTAGGCTGGCCATAAAACAGCTGTGGTGGCAGGAGGCAGCAGGAACTAGAGGACACAAAGTTTCTTGGACACAGTTTAGAGAGGAATAGTCCTGAGCAGTGGCAGTAGTAGCTGCTTACTGGTAGTCTAGCCCGGTAGCTGGTGAGGACACGAAAATAACTCAACAAGCCAACTACAACCAGTACCCCTGAAGAGCTATGGACACATAATCCCAAAGAATATTTTTTTAAGGAGAGACAAAAAAACCAAACAAACAAACAAAAAAACAAAACAAAACAAAAACACACCAACACTGTCCTTGGCAAAGCAACTTATCTTTACTACCTCCACTTTCCATGTGAGACACTAAGGTGATTAAATGAAGGGGAGAGAGAGAACCAGAAATACTTGGAGAGACAGTAAAAAATAATGAGCACCCACTAAAGATGCAAAGGAAGGACGCAAATTCTTTAAGGAGAAAGTCCACAACTCAGTGAGGTTGATAGGGGTCTTCCTTGTGGCTGCACTGGCCTTTGGGTCTCATTTTCCCAGATCTGGTCTGTCCCACAACCCTGTTTGCCACCCTTGGTGGCAGGACACATTGCTGCAACAGCCAATGGAGAAGGAAATGCTGTAGTGTCCTGACAGGTATTTTCATTTGCATGCTCCAATTCCAAATTGGGCATCTCACAAATGAAATTTTAATGTTAAAGTATGGATTCATTTTTCCTTTTTAAGTCTCAAACAATGCCTAGAAGAAAGGATATTAGGGGGGAAAAAAACAAATTTAAAAATTTAAAAAACAAAAAAAAATAAAAACCAAAACAAACAACAACAACAAAACCACCACAACAGATAAATGATACACTGCTTCTGAGCAATCTCTAATTACCCACCAAGTCCCCCCAGTATTTCCTCTGTGGCCAGGAGAAACCTCTAAAGCCCCAGCTCTGTCTTCCCTGTGAATTAGTAGTGTTAGACTGTAACTGTTGTGACAAGTAAGAAATAATTGATTGTGGAGGTGCTGTGCACTTCAGGGCGAGGCTAAACTGCTATTCACCCACATGTACTGTTAGAGGGTACAGCTCTGAGAAAGGTTCTTGCCTTCCAAGTCACAAAGAAAAGACACATTGGCAAGAAAATAATAATTTCCACAAGCAATACAGTTTTCTGCATTGTCTTCCCTGTTATTTACAGTATTAGGACCTTATGCTTTCTGTAAGAAACTGTTCAACAAGCATCCCTGCCCAGAGCTGTATCCTTACAGGAGACCTAACTTGCTCCCAGGTTTTTGATTGCCTCTGAATAAACCTGTATAATATTTCATTCCCCTTTGTCTTTTAGTTTGGAAACTAGCACCTCTTTTTTTCAGCTGTCTTGAGCAAAACTTTGTTTGATACATTCCTGTTATCCTCTGCTTTTCACTCCTGACACTACTAGATTTTCTTTGGTGGATATTCATGAGTTACTGTAACATAGGAGCCAATACCACTCAATCTAGAAAACGCACACAAAGGCAGAATAGTCTCTTCACCAAAGTGATGGTTCCTATGGATTCATGAAAGTTAAGCTCTGTCCAAACCTCTGCCAACAGATTCACTGCATGACCCAGAGCACACCACTAAGTCTGTCTGTACCTCCTGCCTCATAGGAAAAGTCATGGGACAGACCTGGAGCTGCAGCAAGGCACAGGGAATGAGGATGCTCCCTCCAGGTCAGCCAAAGATGATCTCCAGAGTAACACTAGTCTATGTTGAGCAGGCTCCTGGGCTACACAGACACTACGGGGTTTTTACCTTCTGCATCCCCACACTTTCCCCACCCCTCACTATACCATCACTCTCCCCGAGGGCTAGTAAATCCTTTCTAGTAAGGTGTCAGAACTTTACCTCGGATGCCTCTGAAGATGTAGAAGCAGCACTTGAGGAAAGGGCTTGTCTTCCCATCCATAGCTTTGCTCTGCTCTTCCTGGTAGTACTGTGGAGCCCTCACCTCTTCAAAGTTTTCATACGGATTCTCCAGGATGGACTTGGGGTTGTAGATGGCTCGAATCTTCAAGGAGGTGGAGGGAGAGCCATTGTAAACAGGATTGTCCCACGCTTTCTTCCCCACTGCCTCCAGCTCATGCTCCTCTGAGGCTCTAAAGTGGCTCGCAGCTCTGCTGTTTAGGTGAGCTGAGCTCATGGCACTCACTGCCAGCAGAAGTACTTTCCAACTAGAATTGTGAAGGTTGCCTGCCCAAACTGGAGTTGTATGAGAAAATCAGTCCATGCCAGACAGTCTGTCCACCTCAGCAACCCAGGAGAGGGCACAGCACCAGCTTCCCACAGACAGCACATAGCCTCTCTCTCTCTCTCTATTTTATAGCAGCTCAGCTGGCGACACCTACCAGAGGGGTGGCTCTACCCGTTGTTAGGAACCACGAGCAGCCCTATTATCCCAGCAGACCCCGGAACACCAGGAAACACGTCCAGGAAACCTTTCTGCTTCCCGAAGGAAACAACAGACCCAGAGGCCACCGTGGAAAGCGGAGGCTGCTAGGAGACGGACCCTGAGGGGTTGAGGGGAAGCAAGAGGAGGAGGAGCCGGGTGGGATTTGATTGGACCCCCTCAGGCTGCCTGCAGCCCAGCTCAGCTCCAGGCGAGGCTCTGGCGGGGTGCAGCGAGGGCCGGGGGCCGTGGTGGAACTCTGTGCAAGCACCATTGGGGAGAGAGGCCAGACAGAGAACCGGGGGTCAGGGAAGTCTTGACGCAGTGCGTCACTCCAGTGGGCTCTGGTAACGCTGCAGCTCTGTACGACCCACCCCCAGCCCTGCCAGGCAGCAGGAAACGTCTGGAGCTGCCGGCTGGATCTCGATTTTTAGAGTCACTTGCAGAAGCCCGTTTTGCATCAGCTTTCCACACCATCCAATTGCACCACCCAGGCAAAGTCAGCTTCACCCTCTACCCTACACCTAACCTGCAGATGTCCAACTCTTCAATTGACAACCGTCCAAAACCTACCTACAAACTCTCCAAATCTTCTCCACATACAATCCTTGCATAAAAAGCGCTCACTGTTTTCACTACCTTTTGTTTAAACTAAATCTTCTCTGGGTATCTCCATTCTAGCATCAAACAACTGGATTTACTCTGCATTTGAATTACCTGAGATCATTCTCATGCTAGGAACATGCAGAGGCTAAGATAGCAAACCACATAATGAGAGACTCCTTGCGAAACCAAAACAAAAGGCGAAAGCTGCTATCTGCAGACCGAAAGGTAGAAACTGCATCAGCAAGCACCCCTCTGTGTCTCCAGTCCATCAAGATAAATCTATCTGAGGAGGAAGAGAAGGTGGAGAGGGAGAGAAGTGCATCTTAGACAAGCACAGGATGAAATTGTCCTTGTTAGGAGAAACTTGTTACTGTGTTGTACAACTTAAGACTCCATAAACATTTGCATGGGTATAAATACATACTTCCTAAAGCTGGAAAGCTCTCTTGCATTCATGTACCTGTGCAATGGCCCTCAGTGGGGATTTCACTGGCTGGCTGCAGACTCACAGGGAACGGCGTGTGCAACTCTGTCTGAGCAGAAAGAAACAGGTGTGGGAGAACATTACGAGGTCCTTTACAAGACAATGGTCTTTCTGCTTATTTCCAGTAAATATTCATGATCTCTTAGTCTTACTTTGATGATGAATAACCTTTACTATTGCTCTGCAGGGTATTGATTTCCTAAACTTCCATGGCAATACATGCGGATGTGCACATCTGTGTGGGTACATATACACCCACGTATCTACTACAGAATTCTCTATTGGGCTCCACATCAGCTAAGCAGCATTAAAGCCTGCACTGGGCTGCTGTCAGTGTCCATGGCAGGGTGTTTGGTTACAGGCTGCTCCTTTGTCCCAGATTTAGCACAGCCAGCAGAGGGAAGAGCACACACAGCCTGTGTTCTGTGGCATATCACAAGCAAACACCTGCCAGTGTCACTGCGGAGACAAAACAGGACTCAGAGATCAAAGATTTCTTCCCCAATCCAGTTATCTGCCAGATGCAGGTAGGCCCCTGCATCACACCCATGAGAATGCAGCAGGTTGCAAGCTCATGTTGAATAAGTGTGACAAGAGGAAGGAATGCGGATCCCTCTTCTTTGGTTTGCTCCTGAGAGGGCACAGGCTGGTTTTTAAACGCCTATTGGGAAGGTCAGTTCCTCTGAACCTTCCCCCTAGCCCCAGGCTGTTCAGACAGATCACTTTCCCTCGATATCTCTGTGCACAAAACGAAGAACCAGCCAGTATGTGGTGTCTTACAACACTAGAGAAAGTCGTTACATCATAAGGGCCTTTTCAGTAAACAGGGATCATTAACATCTGCATAACCCAGTCCCTTACAGGACTAATAGGTTACATGAAGTGGAAAGAAAGTAAAAGCAGACACAGAGATGAAGAAACTGTCTGGATCTTCTACGGGAGGCACAGAGCTGGGTGAGGAAGACCTCCAGATTCCCAGCCCATCAGGTTCCTGGCAGATGCAGCCTGCCTTCCTATAGCTCAACCCCAACAGGGAGAGGCCCACGTCCAAGACTTCAATACCTTGTCTGTTTAGTCCCCAAAAGGCCTTCCCTAACAGCACTCAGTATGCTTCTATGACAAGGTAGCATCAGGAGCAGTTCAAGTTCACAGATGTAGGGAGAGCCAGTTGAAGAGGAGAAAAAGCTAAGCTGGTGAAAGCCACAGTGCATGCTAATACATAGGAAAACATACCAGGAAGCATCACAAGTGAGAGATGAGATGAGGCTTCCCATGAGCTTTGTTAACAGAAGCAAGCACGATGGAAAACAGCATCACTACGTCCACCTCCCTGATGGAGTACCAGAGTTCACATAATGGGAGCCAAGTGAAAAGAGGTCTCTGCTGTGCAATTGTTCCCCTTTTACTGAACTTGTGTTCCTGCTGGTGTTCCCACCTTCAGACACACCATTTAGTCTCTGAAGCATCAGTAAGGCCTCTGCTCTTTTCAGTTTATTCACAGTAAATCTTGCAACAAAATATTGTGTGGTTTCATTAGCTATTAGTTATACTTCACTGCTTTTGATCTATTCACTGATCACAGGCTTGCGAGTTTAGTAAAGCTCTGGAACTCACTATTGTGACCACTTAGTTTCGCTGGGCAGCTCCCAGTTACGCAACATAGTGTTTAAAAGAGCCTGGCCCCCTGTGTGTCTTTTTCTAATTTAGTTTTTCAGTGAGAATGTAATGCTGCTGTTTGTTTTTCTCATTAAAAATTATTTAAGTAGATTCAAACATGTGTTTAAACTCTTAGTTTATTTGATCTGGCAAAAATAAAACTGAATAAATTTTATAAAGAAATCATGATTGGATTATTCAGATATTTCAATGTGTAACAAACAACTGGTTTTTTGTTTGTGGTTTTGTTTGCTTGGGGTTTTTTTTGCCAGCTTTGATTAGCATTTGCTAGCACACATGAATTCTGGGCATGTAACAAAAGGTCTTGCTTTGCTCACTGTTTCGACACTTGATACTATCGAATAGAAAGCTCCAGAATAAGCATTTTATAATTAATATGTTGAAGGATCCATCTTTTCCATCAGTGATGGTAGATTACATTCTGTAATTTCACATTTAAAAGCAATCCACTTTTTAGATTAACTTCCTTTGCAGTTTTGTTAATATATTGACTTTCTGTCACTGTACATGTTGTTTGTCATAGCAACATACAGTTATACTACCAGCAGCATTTGATTGATACATAAATTCAACATAATTTCTTTGATACTTAAAGACATAAAAGATGCATGTGGCTCTGCCACATCATCTTTCTTTTTAGAAGTGCTAGGAGTAGAAAGGAAAACAATGAATATACTGCTCTAAACAGGTTTATCAAAATGAAATAAGTCCATTACCTGCCCAAATTATTTTTGAAAGGTCATGAATAGTAATTTACACTGAAAAGTAATTCACTGCAATTCTAATGTAGCATTACACTAACAAATCAATTGAAAAGGAAAATAAAGTGAGGAAAATCTTTTAGCACTGTCATAGAACCCATGTTTTAACCTGGTAGGTACTTGAATGCTTTATTGAAATCTAGAAAGGGTAACTAAATAATAATCTACTGTTTGCTACAAAAATCAAGTTGGCTGACTAAGTGTTAAAAATAGGAGAGTACGGGAATACTTGTGGTTGTTCCTAGTGGTAATTCAGAAATGAGTATATATGACCAGGACTTTCCAAGAAAGTAGCCAGACAATGGTACTGCAAAAAGGGCAATCACTACTTCGCTCACGAAATTAAAAAAAAGACATGAACTTTGCAATATCTATTATAGCCTTCTCACCCAAAAGGGAACTTTATTAAACTTATCGTAAATTCTAAATTACATATTATACAAGCAACAGGTACAATTCTAGTACTAAATATTTAATGAAAAGAAAAAGAAAAAAACCAAACAACAACAACAAAAAAACCCCACCTCATTCCACTACATGTCACATCAGTGCACATAGCTTCACAGCCAGTCTTGGACAACTCAATTTTGTGTAACCTTAAATACAACAGAAGCTCGGTAAAGTGTTCTTTTATAACAAAACCAAAATAAACTCCAGCTTTTGTTTTATATGCCAGTGGAGACTCTCTGCAGTCATCCCTGCCACATCTGCTCTGCAGCTTTCAGGTTTATAAAACCAGTATCTCCCAATTTCCTTTCATCAAAACATCCCTATGCTCTGTTTTAGAGACATGTTGGTACACTTTAACACTGAGGCACTAATTACAACTTGGAAACATGTACTAAGGCTAAGAAAACAAATACTTGTGGTTAGGAGGCATCTAATACTGAAAATCCCGAACAACCTAGCCAAAAACTCCTCAAAGTGTGATATGAAAATAAGTACACATGGAATTATCACAGAAGTTGCAAAAATAAAATTAAGAGAGGTAAAGGGGGAAAAAAGTAAATAATGCAACTACACCCAAGCACCATCAGATTCTAAACTAATAACCTAAGATCACATGCAGAAATGTTGCCATACAGATTATGATGGTAAAACTGTTGCTAAAGAACCAAATTGTTTGGGAAAGGAGCTGGTATGGGAAGAGCTTGATAAACCATTTGTCCAAAATATACAATTCTGAAGATATTACAGTGTTGGTATCTCCTCCTGATTTTGAGTTTCTAAGTTGCCAGTGTGTTGTAAACGTCATTGGCTTTCCAGCAAGCAGCCCATCAATGGGAGCAGTTGAGGGAACGGAGAGCGTGACATGGATGATCTCCAGGTCACATTCAGCTCCAGTCTACGCAGGATCAGGAGAGTTTTGCATTGCCCTAACCAATCCTTAGTGCTGTGTTCCCTGTTTTGTGTGCTGTCACTGCAAAACCAACACTCCCGTCCCCCTGAGGGTACAAGCACAGTAGCCACCCTCACAGCCACATCTGATGACAACAGACTGAGCACAACTGACAAACTGAAGGCAGCCGCTCTTCTTTACAGTAAATTGTATGTAAGCACATGATCTCTACAAAAAATAGGAGGGATAAACATATCCATTGATCTCAAGAGAAAAAGAACAAGAACTGGGCTGCAATTTTTAAAAACACAGCTTCATGCTTCTGGCAGAAGTTCCTAGTTCTCCAAGAGCATTTCAATGGGAGAAACGAAATGTGAATTTTCTACCTGGAACATATCTGTAAACGTGAAGATGAAAGACAAAATCTGTCTTATCACAAAAATGGATCAGTAAAGACTGCAAATAAATATTTTCAGTCCTGAAATGAAGCTCTAAATATCCAACGAAAGGAAACAAAAGGCAAATCAGAAAAACACACTATAAAATATCTGTGGACATCACATAACTTGGAAAGACCAAAGAGTCCACTAGGAAATTTAAAAGAGCTGAAGCAAATTGCCAAGAAGATTCCCCTCGAGGAAAACAGTATATAAGTTTCTTGATCAAAACTCTGACATTTAGAGTGCTACAGGCTAACATAAAAGAACATCCATTACCTCAAACCCAAGGTTTCAGGTTTCAATAAAGATATACTAAAGAAACAAAATGGGGGTTTAACAGTAGTTCCCCTATTTTCTTCCATGCAAACCCTGGGATAGGAGTTGTACTCTGAGCAAGCAACCCACTGTCAAGGGTGCTCTTCTAAAATCAGCAGAGAACAAACTGTTCCTTCTCCTCCTTAAATCTGTGCCCAGTCACACAGGGTTCATGGGGACAGTTTTGCTACAGAGGACTTGTCAGGGAGAGAACAAAGGTTCTCCCCACTTTTCCTTTCCCTTTTCTCCACCTCTCCCCACCTCCCCAGTGAACATGATATACAGGAGGCTGTTCTCAAAAGTCAGGTTGGTCAAGATGAATTATGACAGACATTTGCACTAAAATCTACAAGTTCTGCTGACACAGGAAATACGATTAATCAGTAAATTTTACAGTTTGCTTAGCTTAAAAAACATTCACACTTCCCTTCCTTCCCTGAAAACACAACATATCTGTGCTGATAACATCATAAACTGAAATTAGCCACCTTTATTACAGACTAGGAACCGACAAATTGCAAGAGAAATACAGCTCTGTGGTTCTGGAAAGCGAAGCAGGGTAGTGAGATTAATCACACCAGCAAACCAGGCTGCTGAAGTAGAAAAGACTACTTTGCTGTTTGTAGTCCTCCCATAGGATATTTGAGATTATAATTACTTTTTTATCACTCTCCATTTTTAATAATGAATGAAATGTTTTGCCATATGGCAAGAGTAAAGAACATTGGCTGTTTTCATCTGGACTTCCTACATATGTTACTACAAATAGTGTAACAGAGGGCCTTATTCATATCATATAAAGATGATGTTTAATGAAGAAATTTGACACACATCTGTTACAAGGCATTGGTTGCCATGAAATATTTCTGGTAAAGTGAAAATTTGACACAATCAGGATTACTTTTTGAAAGCATACAGACTTTTCCTTCACTTCCTGATCAAAACTCAATAGTGACTGGAGAGCACTTATGGTAATATCACAGAATGTTTGTTTTGAGAAATAAATGATGAATGGGAAAGTAGAAAGTAAATATTAATACCTGATTCACAGTGCACTTTATATGAAAGAAAAGGGATCTGCCACATAGCCTTTCCAAGTAATATTAAAAAGGTTTTTCTCTCGGTTAATATCTCTTAGCTTCCCAAAAACTGTCCAGTGCTTCCTATTAAGTAGAACAACATCTACCAGTGCCAGGTAACACCAGCAAAAAACCTTCCAATAGAAAACAGGTTGACAAGTATTTTTTCTAGCTCGCTCTGGTAGTTAAATGTACCACCTCCTCCCTTTCTAATATTTCCTTGCCTTAAATTAGGTTGAAGCTGGAACAACCACTCCCAACTCTACCAGTCTTCAAGTATGGTGCATCTATCCTCAAAAGCTTGTGCGACTTTCCCATTTAGCCAGCTCATCTCATCCCAGCCCCAAAACAAAAATCAGAGTGGAAGAGAAAATACTTTTGTCAAGTCCCCAGTCAAACAGGAGGAAAACAGAGGGCAATAGTTAACATGCTGATCAACTGCTCAGACAGTATACGTGCTCTATTTCTGTGCAAAATTAGAACTATTAACCTAAATTCATCCTACCTCATCACAAATTGTCTCAATTTAATAGTAAGAATGTACTTATATTTCAGTTTGTTGTTGTTTTTTTTTAAAGAATGCTTAGGCCATACGCTAAGTATGCAGGCCATATCATATCCAGCAACGTCATCACTGATGTCTGATTCTATTACAACATCCCCACCCCAATTCACTGATGTTCACATGAGGGTGGCAGGCCCACTCTCCCTTTGCTTTCCCAGTTGAGTGTTTTGGGGCAACACAGAACTTCAGAATTTCAGGGGCAGCAGTGATGAAGTCCCCCTGTAGCCTCTAGAATGTTTTGCTCTGAGAAGGGGTGCAGAACACACTTTAAACATCAGAGAAGAATTTAAAACATTATTCAGGAGATTGCTGATCAGCATTCGATTTAGACATTTAAGTGCTTCAATAGCATTTGGACTCCTATTTAGAGATTTACATTGTGCACATCACGCAGTATTGACACTTTTATTCTGTAAAACTGGGAATTTGGATTAACAGCTTTCAGTTTAACCTTATGCATCAAGGAATACATTAAGACAGATAGCCCCATCTACTGACAGAACAGTCACAGTACAAAGGAAAAATTAACGTGTTCACGGACCAGAAAACACGAGGTTTTTTTTCCACCTTTCACATAGACTGCAGAATCACTTTATACTGGCAGGACAAGAATTTAAATCTCTCCTTTTCCCTTTGCTCTGTACAAAAGGTCAGATGACAAAGTAGTTTCTCATCATCCCGTCAAGAACTTAGTGCTACTTGACAGGATAACACAGGAATTTAACTCAATAGTGTCAAAAAATAAAGTTCAATACAAAGACAATTGAAGAATCAGAACAATAAAGTGAAGCCTGTTTGAAAGGTTGATCTACATATTGTATCTCTTGGATTGCTTCCCAAGTTCAGGACTGTAAGAACGCTGTATCAAGCCAATAATGAATAGCGCAAATTATCCCCCAAGTATTCTGCAACTTCAGTAAAGTTTGCTTTCAAAGTAACAACAGGAATGCTTTTCCCTTTGCCTTTTTTTTTTTGAGCTCATAGACATTATTCTATAATTTTATTTCAAGAGTCTTAGTAATAGCCATCATATCTTTGTGTGCCATGTCACTATCCATTCATAAATAAGGAATATTCTCATGCTGGCTATGCAAAAAGCTTTTTCCCTTTCCCTTAAAGCTTAAATTTCTTTATATTACATAGTCAGTCCAAAGAACCCACAGAACTGCCAAGAGAAAATTGCAACGTTTCTCCACGAAATTCTTTCACAATTAGTCTTCTCCTGTCTATGCCAGGCACAGTAAGCTCTCTTGGAAGCACTTTGCTTTTCCTTCACTTCAGAGCCTGAGAAACAGATGGTGTCAAGCCAGCCTAGAATGAGTTAATTTCTCAGCATATAAAGTGAAGAAAGAGGGTGCTGGATACTGCTAGTGATTCCCCCACTATGTAATGTGTCTTCTCTCCTTTATTTTTCCCCCTATAATGCTAAGTCAAGTCACACACAGAAATAAAGATCCATCACACGCACAAAGCTCTCAACAGTAGGCTAATATCTTTGTCCAGTCCTGTTATCTTCTGCTCTTACAAAACCAGACAGCACTACAAAAAGAAGCACTGCTATACAGCTGATAAAAAAAAAATTAAAAAAAAAAATAAAAAAAAAACCACACAAACTATAATCTTCTTGCAATGTTTAGCAACGGTGGTAGTTTTGCAAATGAGATAATCAGGTTTTTCCTTCTGCTTTTTCCTCTCCAGTGAAAATTTAATTATCGAAATACTAGATAATGGGAAACACTGAGATAAGTATCACCTTGTGACACGAGGGACAAGACTTGAATTCAAACCACCATGTATAGAAATAAAACAAATAAACTAACAAAAAAAAAAAGCACAAAAACAAACGGCCACTTGGACAGAGGAAAATTCAGCTTTACTGACCTGACAACGCCACAGTGTTTCCAGTTCAGAAACTGCTGTGTGGAAGTTGATGGAGCTTTTTCATCTCCGGCTTGTTGTGAGATTACAAAAAGTGACACAGTAGGCTAACAGTAGCACAATTTGAGGCATATGTTAATATTTAACAGGGACCATTTGATTAACAGTTATTTCATGAAGGTTTTACAATCACTACATTCAAATATGTTGTACTAATCAATGCAAAACCAGAGATGAATTCTTCAGGTTCATTTTATTAGCAATGACGAATATAAATCTCTTATGAAAATATTCTTAACATTTTAATATATAAGAAGTGTCTATAAAAATATACTACTACATAACAAAGCCAGTAACTTCGACAAAACATATTATTCAACATATATTTAACAATATATAGGGCACAGTAAAAATCCTTTTTTAAGCAATGCTGAGGGCATTTTCACCCCTTTTTTGTGAAACAGTAACTCACATAACATAGAAAATTACTCATTCTGCTACAGAGAAGTGTTATCACCATAGAAGTCCATGTGTGTTCCACCCTGAAGTTACCTGCATCTGCAGGAACATAAAGCCACAACTTTTCTTTGGATGGACAGGCAGTTATGACCACAAAAAACATTCTGGTAACTGCAACATCCTGCTGAAGTCAGTGCTGCACATGTGCTGTCGCCACGACCAGCCCTGAATCCAAGTAGCCACAGTGAGGATGCTTCTACTACCCTGGTGGGACAGACACCACAGACCAGCCCACCGTGGTTAGAGAACTAGAAAACAGACTCCTCCTGGCTAACCACTGCTAGTTAGCAAGGAAATAACTCTTCAGAGGCTGCCTCTTCAGAAACAAACTTTCTTCCAACAGACTGCTCTTGAAGAAGAGCTCAGGGAAGAGGAAATACTGTGGGGACAGGAGGGTAGTGCTTATACCAAATGATCGAGGGTAGCACTACACAATTTGTCATTACCCATTCCAGAAAGAGCCATCTTAGAAGAGTGTTTGGAATTGGGAAAGAGCCTAGTTTCAGGTTTCAGAAGAAAAATGACACACTGAACTAGTTATTTCACCAATGCTGTTATGCTGAGGTTACTTCACACCTGGTGTTAGACAAATGCAGGAAATCCATTGCAATGATGTACACAAGTTTCCCATATTCTTGGTGGAGACGTATTTAGAGAGCTTTTAGAGCAAACTTGGACAACCAACTTAACCTGAAAGAAACTGGCTGCTGCACAGTGACAGTACATAGGTTTTCAGCCACCAGCTGCATATAGAAGAGTTGGGTACATAAGGCTTTAAGGCTATAAAGTCCCATTGAGGACAACAGATGTTTTGCATAGTAAAGAGCACAAGAAACATGCTTGTGAGGCATCAGTAACAACCAAATCTTTTTACCCTGTGTTTATGTGCAAAACAACCAGTAATTAATTATTACTCTTTCTATTCAGGATCCACTGAAATCAGTACATTGAATTAATATGTTAACATTCAAGAGAACTTAACTTTATAGCATAGCAATTGCAATGCAACAATACTCCATCATATTACAAAGGAAGGACTTATTAGAAAAGTACATTTATTGAACTTCAGAATAGTGTAAAGATCACAAGAGGACACTACATACAATGAACATGAACAATATATTTCTGACTCAAAGCTTAGAAAAATAACATTTGACCCTGAGAATCTTGCTGTATTAAAACTTTAAAAACTAAAAAAAATAAATCTTTCAAAAATAAACTATCCAATGGGGAGGGGGGGGTGGGATGGGGGGAAATCAGACTCTGCAAGAATCAAGGCTTTGCCAGTTTATTTTCAGATTCTCAAACTGCTGAACTCTGGAAGAGAAAAAAGTTTTACCACCTTAAAAGGAATGGTAAGAAATATTTTCAATTTTTAAAAAATTAGGGTATCCATACTTCCATATAATTTAATTATCTTCAAGGTTTCCAACTAAAATTTGGGGGTTCAACCTACATTTGAGAGGAAGAAAAAATTAAAAACTTGAGGTGGATAAAAAAAACTTAAAGCTTAAATGTCTTCCATTTCCAATATCATCTGGAAAAGCTAGTTATAGAAGCTAGCTTGCCATGCATTACAACTGGAGAAGCCCTAATCAAGTCAAAATAATGTTCCAAAAAATACAATGTTCTCTAACATAGGATCTTGCTTAGATTATTATTTTAACAATTTAAATATTTATGAAGGTTTAGAAACAGCAAAAGGAAATAAGGAGATTGAGTCATAAGGAAACTCTGTAAGTTTGGACAAAAAAAAAGTGGAGTTTTTGGCACTGCAGTTATGGAAATGTACCAAAAAGATTTCTGCAATAACTTGAGAGAAAAGTTACCAGTCACTATATCGGGTTGTTGATTTCAGATCACCTTATTTTCTACACTTCCGTATGTGTTAAAGGGCAAGCAAACAGTCCTTGCTTCAGTAGTCTGTTCTTCTCTACTAAGTGTAAACAAGACTCATTGAAGTCATATGACCTAAAGATTTTTCGATATAAGCTTCCACATTATTTTTATTCTGTACTGACAAAGCAGCATTCATACACTGTAATTTAAACTATTATCTATTTCCCCTTCCCAGCGTTTTCATGCTGTCATCAAGGTCAGGCTGCTCCGGTTTTGCCCTCTCCAACCTCACCCAAAGGTTATGTAGCTGGACCAGCTCCCAGGGTCAGTTCCTCACGAACCACATGAGCACGGAGCCAACGGGAGGGAGCAGGACCAGCTCACAACCCAAGTTCACATCAGCCTGAACTGCCCTGGAACCACACCTTTGTGAGTGCCAATTCAAACAAGTGCACATTAAATGTGAAGTGAAGCAGTAACAAATGCAGTCTATTTTCCTTCCCTCCCTTGAAAGCTTTTGCTCAACTGGCAGTGATGGCTGAGCAGCAGAAGAAACAATCTCAGTTTACAGTTTCAAGTATTAAGTGAAATGGGTGCCAAACTGGAATTTTGTTATTACAACAGGCTTTAAAGTGATGTGAAAGCAGTTTCATACTACACCTGACCTTGACAGCAGCATCTGAACCTCAGCCTTCAGGAGAAACAGAGAATGGACAGCTATCAGCCGGAATCGATTCTATCACTCAGGTGGAATCCACTCCTGTCCATAAATGTGAACGGATTCAGGGTGCTGGTTTATGTACAGAATCTTGCACAAAGATGGCTCCTCACATCCAGATGCATCCCAAAGCATTACACACATTCCAGCCCTTCAGGACTCAAGTCCCTAGATCTGCCCTGCCAGGATGTAATGCTTTTTGGCAGAAGAAAAGTCACTAGACATCTGTAAATCAAAATAAGAAAACATCTGCCACCTTTAGCAATTTGGGAAAAAAAAAAAAAAACAAAACACAACAACAAACAAATATGTATCGAGTCTACAGAGCACAGAATTCTTTAGAAAAACACTGGAGTAAATAACTGAAAACCACTTCTTGATACAAAGGACCAAGAAAAGATTCAAGTTAAAATTCACTTTAAGGACTATCGAGACAATACCCAAAAGTACCTAAGGCTCCATTTGGGAAAATCCCCTACCTGATACTAAACATATATTCCTCCTCAAACATGAAGGTCACTAAGATCAATAACACAAACTTTTTTTCTTAGTATTTGTTGCTATCAAGATAAAGCTTATAAAAGTGAGAAGATGCATAAGAAAAGTGACTAAAGTGCAGATTTAAAAGGGCCAGTTGGAGAAATGGGGCTGAAGGTGCCCACTGGTGCTGCCGGATGGAGTCTGGATGCCCCCACGTCACGCCATGTGTGTGCACAGTTCCCCCCACCCACCAAGCTCTCCTCAAACCTGGTCTGTAGAACCCCTGCTATGACCTTGGCTAACCTGCATTTTCTGTGAAACTGCAATTACTCTGCACTCTTGTAAATTCTTAGGAAATAGGCAAACACTCTAGAGGAAATCCTCCTAACTTTATGAAGGCCAAGAAGACTTAAACTTGGTCTCATAAAGAACTTCTGTACAGAAGAATCTAAAAAAGGGTCATAAGCAGCATTCAAAATAACCTATACTACACACCTAAAAATACAAACGTTTGCATAGAATAAAGAAAAGTGCAGCTACAGTATAACATGCCATACCCCAAGAAATAGCTAATTTACGAGTGGTATACAGTTAACTGCTATCTCTCATCACTGCGACTGCAGTAACTAAAGACACATTTATTGGGAAAATCATATGGGGAAAAAAAAGGGATTAGTTGTTTCATTATGTCTGCAAAGCAAGTGCAAACATTTAAAATCCTTTCTAAAGAAAGCAAAGCTGACACATAATTTTCACAAGTTAATTTTCTCTTGATATTACTTGGCAAGATGAACTGGCCTTTGTTCTTCTAGAATCCAAATTAAAAATAAATCCCGATTTGGCATCTGTTTTGTGAAAAAAAAAAAAATAGAAAGCTTGTAAATGTGCAAGTTTTATCTGTTCTAGAAAAGTTGGATTTTTATAAGATCATAACTCTTCATTCCCTTCAAACTTTTTTACTTCAATCCCTCTGGTACTCAAGCACAGAATAGTACTAAATAAGCCTGGGAGACTGATTTCCACTGCTCAGAAGAGTAGACAAAGGGTCTCAGAAGTGGAGAATCAGGAAATTTAGGAAAATAAAGGCAAAAAACCTATTTGTCCGCTTTTGATAGGAAGCAATCAACTTTTACATATCTTTCTACTTCTCTTATTTGCATGCCTAAACAAGAGAAAGAAAAGCATATACCTAATCAGTTGTTAAAAACATTTTCAATTTTGGTTTTTGAGAAAAATCAACTTATTTTATTGGATATAACTTGGTACTACAATTTGGTAAATGAGATACTGAAATAAAAATAAATAGTGTATATATAATTTCAAGATTGCTCGTTTTTGTAATTAATTAGTGTCTGTACTGTTAGATTTCATTTTGCTTAGCTTTCTTCAAGCTTTGTCGCCACTTTCGAATGGCAGTTCCAGAACTACTAGCTACTACACAAAGGGCACCACCCACAGTCCACCAAGTTGGTAGATGATTGAGAAAAAGAATTTGTAATATAAAAGCAAACACCACATCCATTGTTCTCATTATGGCTACAGGTCCAGCTTTCTCTATCTGTAATGCTTTTGTGAGAAATATCTGACCCCCCAACCCTAACAAGCCTATTAATATTAGAAGAACCCTATCTTTGCCACAATATGGTAAACGCCATTCATTCATAACAAACAATGCTATAACACACCCAATTAAACCAATGACTGCGTAATACCAAATTGACAAAAAGTAATGCACAGACTTCCCCACCTTCCTTAGTATAACCAAAGTCGAAGCTGCAGATACTGTGCTTGTAATTGCTGCTATAGTTCCTTTAAGGTGATCTGTGTAACTTCCTTCAATCCCCGTCACGTTCGACCCAAACAGAAATGGTGGTCTGGCAATAAGCACCACTCCAATGACTGCAAAGAGGGTAAACAGAAGATCCCAAATACTGTACTTCTCTTTGAGAAAGATCCATGCCAGTAACGATGTAAAAACAGGACTGCTAAAAGTGATAACAGTGGCATCCGCTAGTGGCATGACTTGGAAAGCATAGTAGAGAAGAATCATTGCGCTAGAGCCAAGGAATCCTCGGAAGAGAAGAAAAATTCTTTTACCTTTTGGTCCCAAAAACCCTGTTCTGAAAAACAGAAACGTCACATTAATGTCACTGGCTCGTTTACTTCATGACCAATATCCAATCACATTTAATTGTACACACCTTTCTAGATGAGGGACTTATCTCAAATGTCAAAATATTTTTGACTGATCACAAACCAGTTTATTCAATCACATTCAAAGTCCAGAACCTGTTCTCCTAGCTACTATTTTTTCGCTTGAAAAATAACCCGAGAATATCTACAAATTAGCTTCTATTTTTTTTTTTTAAGAACAGCACGAAACATTAATACATTTGATATAATCCCTGTAGAAACCTCCCCAATTCAGGGAGTCAAAGATTTTCAGTTTTCTCAGTTGTGTTAAGAAACTATCAAGTAATGCAAAACAAAGCAGTTATGCAATTCAAGTCTGAATTAAAGTAGTATTACAACCTGATTTAAATGAGTGTTAATTCTAGATCTGTTTTTAAGAAATAACTTTTAAATTTAAACATTTGCTACACTTACTTGTAGTATATTAAACCAGGAAGAACGAATGCCATTTGGAAAATACATCGAAATGCACTCACTTCCACTGAATGTACGTCTTCTATTTTTTTAAGAAATAAAGAGGCCACTGAGAAAAGGAAGGCAGACAGTACGGTATAGAACAGACCAAGTCCTGGACAGGCAGCTTTCTTCTTTGTTCCTGCAACAGACAAACTCCAGTTAATGATGATCTGTTCAATTTCTCAGGTCAGGCAGCTCTACATCCTGCAGTGCTCCACACTTTTGTAGCTGTTCTTATGGTAGAAGACAGAGGAAGGAAAACAAACAAATGAAAATACCACATGTATTCACCAGACTTATCTTGAAAACACATTTCACTGACCACCATGGCTCTCCTTTTTTTCTTAAAACAGGAGATGAACTCTAACACTTTGGATACAAAACCGTTCCTACACTTGCCACAGTTCTACATGAGTTATCAGGCTTTACTTCTTGGAGGTATCAGACAAGTTTGCGCAGTTCCCTGTAGGACGGGTTGCATGATTCTTATCACCACCCAAGCACCAATAACTACAACTGACTGCGAAATGGCCCATGGTCAGATTCTGAAACACAAACTTATTACCTGGGAATGATCTGATTATTGAGTAAGTTAATTAAGGTTCCTAAGCAACAATTCCATTTCTTTCTCACAAACACGCACAAGCAAAAACTGTGTGCAGGAGCTGTCTTCTGTTATACCTCATGTTTATTTTGCAGCTAAATCACCCTCAAGTTGACCTTGATATACAGAAGCTTTATGTAACATTTTTATCTTGCTGTAAGAATCCAAATATTTTCTTCAAATAGACATCAAATACACTTTTTTAACCAGAAGAAATTTAAGTGACTAATTTTAAAACACCATAGGCCTGTTTAAAGTACTGATATCCATCACAGTGCCATGAAGACCTTAGTTTCACCTTAGTTTACGCTTACTTATCACTTTCTCTTCCTGGAGTAGTTTCCCAAGTCTAATGGTTTCTATTCAAGCTTCCCCACTGCCTCAGGCCCTCTTCAGTGACATAATCTTCCTCATTCCACTCATCTCCTACACCTTTAACTATTTTTTTTTTTAATTTAAAAAAAAAAATGTAAAAAAGGAAAGTGGGGTGAACCACTGCTGAGCTCAACACTGTCTCCAACGAAACCTGCCTTTTTTTGTTATTGCATTGCTGCATAAAAGGAACAGTCTTGCCACTGAACCTAGAGGTGAACACCATGGAAAAGATAACCCGCGAAATATCTGACTGGGATGCTACCTCACTATCTCTTTTCTTTCTGTCTGCCTAAAATGTTGAGCGTTACCTTTTCTTCTACAACAGCCTCGAAAGATAAGAGTGAGAACTGTGTGCCCAAGGTGGTGTTTCTGCAAAAGGGTGCTTCATCTCACATTAGTGTGGGAGCCTGTGAGCCCTGTGGATCCTCTAAAACATAATCAGCAGGGCACTGCTGGGAGTTGCTTAGCAACTAAATATGGATTTGAGGGTTTTTTTGTTTTGGGTGTGTGGAGTTTTTTTGAAATTAACAAAACTTGTCACAAACCATTTTGATCCTCCTTGAGATCAGCACTCAGGGCTGAGAAACTGCTTCTTACTACCCAAGAGCAGGGACTGTGGGCTGGTACCATGTGTATAGATAGCATCAGTTCTGGCTTTACCAGTTCTAGAGACCCACACTTTACAACTGCAACCAGAACTTAAAGTAGGCAGAAGGCCTGCTTTTCAAGGAATCCAGCCACAATACAGCTGAAAGTAAATGACCGCTTCTGACAGAACTATTTCTATTTAGCAACAGCCACTTACATAAAAGTGACTATGAAAACTATCACTAACCAACACTGGACCAGGAAATCTACCAGCTATGAAACAGAGCGGATTTAAAAAAAATCTTCGTGAATTACGTAATGTCCTAATCCACCTAGTCAAACAACAGAACTGCAAAATCAACAATGTCCCTAATATTAAAGCAAGAGGAATCAGACTGGCCTATAACTGAAATGGGAAATCCAAACCCAGGCTGGCTTATGGATGAACACAGGACAAACAGAACTATTAACTTCTATTTCAGGCATGATAGCTTGTCTGATTACTACAAAGAAAAGCCAATCTAAATAATGGCAGTGTTGAAATGGAAAACCAATCAAATTAAAGCAAAGTAAGCTGAAAGGATCTTGTATCCAGAACTAAGCTTTGGACTTGAAGGAACAAAGAAAAACCAGGAGGAACACATTTTTGTAAGCTACCCAATATACCAAAGCCTATCAGAAACAGTGTCTTGTAATAATAGAATTTAAACCATCAACACCTCATATTGCCAAAGCACGTACTCAGTGCAATGATAAAGTGTTTTATTTCCTTTTTAAAATAAAATGGTACAGCTTCATCCACCAAAAGCAAGAACTGCAATTCTGAAGAGTACCTTATTTCAAAATATGTTCTAAAGAGAAGCTAGGTTAAGATAACATTCCCAGCCTACAAAACATTAATCCTCCAAACACTAGTCCAATGCCTTAAAAAAAAAAAAAAAAATACACGAGTGCTTGAGTATTAAGTGTAGCAGTCTGAAAATAAAAAAAAAAGTTTCAAGTAGTACCCAAGTCCTCTTTTCTGAGCAGCTACAGATTTGAGATTTGGGTTTCTCATTTTATTCCCTGGCCATCTCCACATGTAAGGCTTTCAAACAATGTTCCACTCCTGTTTTAAGTCATAGTCAAATGCCTCTCACTGCATGCTATATTCTGTGTAAAGTTTTTTTGTTTGCCTTTTGACAGCATGCTTTCTTGCAAATAGTTTTTACACTTGCAAAATGCATACAGTGAAGAAAATGACACTTCTCACATACATGCATCTTGAGAATAGTAGCAGAGGCAGAAGAGTACTGGTATGAGGAAAGTGGTCAATGGGAAGACAATTCCCCCAGACCTTTAGGAAAGACAGAAGAGGGTGATCTGTTCTTCACACCATAAGCAGAACAGCTTTCTCACAAACTTCAAGAAAGCATCAGGAGCACAAGATCCTGAATATGAACTAATCATGGTCATGCAGACAAGATCTAGGCATGACTCACAAAGCTCAGGCATTGACTCAACTAACATTTTGCTAGACAGACTAACAAAAAAAAAAATTTAAAAGTGTTTTTTGGTGAACAATTGCAAGTTTCTCAGCATGTCAAACATCACTGGGGTTTGTTTGTTTGTTTGTTCTTCCCAAGCTTTGCCTCCGAAGTGATAGCGATGTGAACTTCACTGGTGAAGTACTGCTACCTCTTTTGGCATCTCCACAGCTCTCTAGCTAACAAAGATTGCCATTTTATCCATTTTCTGCTGGACAGTCAATTATAGTCTCTATTTAATCAGAAACACATTTTCAGTGAAGTTGTTTAAAAATCACATGTGCTGAAGTACTTCAGATAAAAACTTCGAAAACTATTTTAAGAAGGCATTTATGTTTTAAAAGTAAGCCACATGAAACTTACAATTACACGTTGCATATTTCACAGTTTGTGGCTTTAGCAATTCAAAATGACCGATAAGTGAAGCATGGATTAATACCAAATAAAGAGTACACTCACAATGAAGCAAGGCAAGAACTGCCAAGAAGTCATGGTTCCCAGTATATGGACTTGTTGATCAGCACTCGTGCTCCTTCTTAACGTGTTTACAGTGCCAGACGTTCACACTCCTAGAAGGCACCTCGACTTACCCAAACATGCCAAGTCTTACTTTAAAACTTTGACAACAGAACTACTGTTAAGGGATAATCGCTGCCGAAGCTCTCGCAGCCCTACGAGCAGCAGCCGCCCCTGCAGACGGGAGCGAGCGGTGCGGCCGGAGCGGCCCCGAGCGCCTGCCCGCTCCCGGGGGAGCACCGGGGCCCGGCCGCAGCCGAGCCCGGCGGACACGCACAAGGGCTCCAGCCCGGAGGCAGTGCCTGCCGCTTCACTTGGCTTCCCCTTCACCAGAGACCGACTGGCCGGCGAAGCCGGGGGAGGAAGAGGGAGAGGCCGAACACGCTCGCTGGGCGGCCGGTGTCCCCCGCCGGGCACCAGGTGCGAGCCGCGGCCGCGGGGCCGGCTCGGAGNNGGCGAGGCTGAGCCCGCCCGCGGGCAGCCGGCGCAGGTGCTGCGTGCCCTTTGCAGCCGCCCGAGCCCGCTCCGCGCCCCGCCGCCGCCTGCGGTGAGCCCCGGTGCCCTCGGGGCCGCTTCCTCTTCCTCCGCCCCGCCGGCAATGTCACCCCAAGAGCGGGCAGCCCAGCCAGGAGGGCTCTGCCCGCCCCCGCCCCGCTTGCCAGACTTCCCCCTCCTCACCGGGTGCCTTGCAGCAGCGCGGCCAGGACAAGCCCGAGCAGCAGCCACAAACGCGGCGCTCTTCGGCGCCCGCCGCCTCCATGCCGGGCGCCGGGCACGGGCAAGGCTGCCCCGGACCGGCATCGTCCTCCCGGCTCAGCGGCACCTCCGGCTCCTCCCCGGCCGCAGCCGGAACAGCGGCGGCCTCGCCGCCCTGACACAGCACCATGAGGACGCCGGGCTGCCCGCGATGCTACCGGCTTTTCACCAGCCGGCAGGCACCTGGCCTCCTGCGCATGCGGTGCTAACGCCCAGCGCCGCCCGGCTGCCTCCCGCCCCCGCCCCGGAGCGCCCGACACCCGCGGGGCGGGGGGGCTACGCCAGGTGGCGGCTCACACCCCGAGTCAGGGCCGCGCCTGCGAACAGCCGGCTTGGCAGCCCCCGCGCCCACGGCAGATACCTGCCTGGAAGCCCGGAGGGAGCCGAACGTCCCCGCGGGGGAGAGGAGGCAGCGCCCTGCCAGCTCCTGCCCAGGGTCCCTTCAGCCCGCGGTGGCCCCCTGAGCGGGACACAGCGCGGGCGGCCGAGAGCTTTTCCTGGGCCGCGCCGGGGCTCGGCGGGAGGAGCGAGGCCGCGGTGCCTCGGGAGGGGGAGCTCTCATCCCGCCGGAGACGGGAGCGGCGCGGCGGAGCGGAGCGGCCCCCACCGGGTGCCCGTTCGGGGTGGGGTGCCGGGCGGCACAGACCGCGGCTGCTGCTGAGCGGCTTGGGGGCGGTGCGCTCCGAAAGGAAGAAAACTCTGGAAAACGGTGACGCAAAGTTATTTTAGGGCGTTATTGCGTCATCTGAGCGCCTGAAATAAAAGTATATGGCTTGTACTGTACACGAGACATAGCTCACAGTAGCGGCTCATCAGCCTCCACCCAGATAACTGAGCTCTTATTACAGCTTCCTCATACTCCGTGTGTCACAGTCTGAAATCCCGCTGGTCCAATCTCCGCGCCGATTTAAATAGCTCGGCTTTCCTTCAGCGGGTCCATTAACATTTAATTGCCCTGTCAGTGACAGCGGCAGCAGGAGGATCCCTGCGGAAGAGCTGCTGCCTGCACCAGCCGCATTCACTGAGGTCAAAATGGAGCTGGAAGCCTGGTGGGTGATTCAGCCGTTCTGTGTGCAAATGAAAAGCCTCATGGAACTGCTAGAAGCGTAAAAAAATCCTTTCACCACCTTTCGTGGTAGTTTTACTTAAAAAAAAAAACAATGCGACTTATGTCTTTGGACAGGGGAATCAGTAAGGGAGCTGGTGCAAAGAAATAGAGTAGCCCTTTTTCCTTACCCATCAAAGAATGCAGAGGAAAAAGCAGAATATATTTCAAATGTTGAAATTCTTCCCTTTTGAGCAACATGAGATGTTACCAATAATTAAAATAGGGAGAAATTTCTATTCAAATAGGAGTTTCATGCTCACACTGATCTTTTAGCTGCATAGATTAATCAGTGTTTATTTATTTATTCTTAAGGGGAAATGTAATCTATAACTGCAGCAAAATGAGTACTAAATGGTAAATACAAGCTATTTCACACAAACTATTTCAAGTTTTCCCTCAAGCTACCTTATAAAAGCTATTTAAAGCTTTTCTTGTTTCTGATTTAGCATATTTTATGCCCCATGCTAACCCACCAGCGGCCGTAAGTATTTCATTATCTCAGAGCTAGCATTTGATTAATACGACCAGAATTATTTCACAGATTATTCTTAACTAAAAATGAGATGTGTTTTATCAGTTATTAAAAAAGAGAAAATAAATAAATTTAAAAGTTTATGTTGAAATCAGGATTAATTCCTTCTAAAGATTTACATTATCTGAACTCCTCTTGCTATAAACCAAGAAAACAAGTAAATATCTGCTGCACTAAACACAAAATACTTCTACTAAAGCTCCTATCAGCATAGTCCTCTGCAAAGTCTGTATCGAAACCTTTACCAAGTCTTTCCTCTGTGAAGACGCAATGGCAGCTGCATGTCCCACAATGGGGAGAATCAGGCCAGCAAAATTTCCCAAACAGACACCCTTAATGAAGAACTTACTTTTGCATGATGCACTTCCCTGTCTCCCAGAGTTTGATTTAATTTAGAGAGGGAGTTGCAAATACACCTGACAGTCCGCTGCTTTCCCAGTAAACTTACACTTCTCTGTACTCCCAAGGCAGCTTTTACAGGTCACTGTGCCATGAGTCGCCAACACGAAGTTAGAGCAGTCCTTCCCCAGAGGAGTTTCAGTGGAACACCGCAGTGCAGATCTCAGCAGCCACCCTGGGGTCACAGTCCCGCAGGTCTCTGGGAGGGTGACCTGGCATGTCCCCTGGGCAGCGAGCGTGAAGTGGGCTTGCAGCGCACACGTACCCACAAAAACGCCTATCTCTGGGGTCACTAGCTGAGTTACCTTTAGCCAGCAACAGCAGAAACAGCTGGCAACCTCAAATCTTCAGTTAAGAAAACCAGGGACGAAACATTTAATCCATAGTACAGACATATAACAAAATTTAGTGAGTTCTTATGATCTCTGGCTATTTGTTTATATAGCTTGTTAAAATATGCAGATTGCATGTTTATTTTATAATACTGCCAGTATGAAAAACAAAGTAAATTTTTTTAAGTGCCACAATGCCAAATACTGTCCTGTAGAGAGTTTGAAAGGCACTCTGCAACAACCCCCTCCATGCCCCCCCACTTCTGGCTTTGAACAGGAACATCTAAGGGCAGTGACTGTTTATGCCAAGAGACGTAAAGTGTTCTGTTTGCTTCTGGTCAAATTGCCAGGCTTGTCTCACTTGAGAGCTTCCAAGTTCTGCTTGTAAAGTACAACTCTCTCCTCTGAGTAAGGAGAACACTTCCAAAAAGACAGTGCAGTTGCAGCTGCCCAAACTAACCAGTAAGCAAATGTAATTTGCAGTCTCGCTGCCCTAGATTGGAAATGAACTAGCTGCTTAAGTGTGACAGGTCAATGTTCTATGCAGCCGTTTCAAGTACCAGTTATGCCTCATTTGTGTAATATTGTGCTCAAAACTAGCTATTCTTTTCTCCAGCACATTGCCAGCTTGCAACCAACAGTACCTATAGTATCTCCTATGAATGCAAAATCCATAAGAAAAAGCTTTAGTGAACTTGGGCAATTTGACCATTGAAAATTAAACTGCAGCACCAGCTAGAATGACATTTGTCTGGTTTCTATAATATTATAAGCGCAGAAAGGGAGCCACCTTCTCCTGCATAGTCACCACTCTCTGTGCAGTTTTCTTTGGTTACTCTTTTCAAAAAAGAGATATTCTCATCCTCATCCAGAATTTAGGCTGACAGTTTTTATCAAAAATGCCAAGAACAAGCCAGTGCTTCATCTGAGGTTGAGATACAGACCTGACAGGTAGTTAGTAAAGTACTGTAATGAGTCACTGGCCTGGGTCTGTGTGCCCGGGGAGGGATCCTTTGGTATTCGGTTTCCATCTCCCTGCCTGCAAGTGCCATCTCCAACTCCTCAGAGTGCCTTTTCAGAGGCTCTAGCAGAAACAGGCACAAATGACAAAGCAATTATCTGAGTTTTGTGGAGAACCGTGGGAGTTTTCTATGAGATTATAAGAACTTTATCCACTATCACATAATTTCTTTTATCCACTGCTGAGATATACTAATAAGCTTTTTGGAATACTGCTGCCTCTTCTTGGGGGTTTAGTGAGAACTAAATAATACTGATTCAGGGAGCCCTGGAACTGAACTGTCTCTTCCTCGCCTCACCTCAGGGCAGCACTGGCTCTGCAGAGCACTGGTGGAAAAAACCAGCAGGCTGGATTCCTGGGAACTGTGTGTGGAACACCACGGTGACATCTACCCCAGTTTGATCTTAACATAGCTGTGCCAGCACAGTTATATAGTGCTTAAGCTATAAAAATAGTAGAAGATTTAAATCAAAGCAGAAATCTGTATTGATGGGTTTTATTCTCTAAAGATGCTAATTCTGTAAAACCACTTTTAAGATCTTCATTTGGGATTTAAGTCGTCTAGCAATAAATTCAGTAAAACTAATATAGGCTAGTGAAAAGGAAATAACACTATAAATAATAAACTTGCATGTGTTCCTTTCCTTCTGAAAACATTTTACAAAAGAATAGATAAGAATTACTTTATCAGCTTCTGAAATTGATCCAACTCTTAAGTGCATTGTAATAAACATTTACCTCTGCACCTAAATGCCATAAACCAGATGATTATTGCACCACTAAGGAGTTTGATTGTCCTGATAATTCGTTCAAACTTCTGGTCAACCCAGAGTTGTTCGGGAATCACAGAATAGCTGACTTTGATGGGCACATCTGGTGCCTAGTCCAAATCCTCCTGCTCAAAGCAGGGTCAGCAAGAGTTCAGCACTGTGTCCCTTGGTGTTTTGGGTATCTCCAAGGACAGACACTGCACCACTTCCCTGGGCAACAAGCTCCAGTGTTCAATACCCTCACAGTGAAAAAAAAAGAAAAAAAAAGGTTTGGTTTGGGTTTTTTTGCATTTCAATTTCTGCCCGTTGCCTCTTGTCCTGTCACTGAATACCACCGAGGAGAGCCTGGGTCCATCTTCTTTATGCCCTCCCATCCTTTATTTGTATGCATTGATCTTGATCCACTAAACCATGGGAGTGTTGTGCTTTGAACACTGCTCGCAAGGCCCTTTTCTTTGCCTGTGGTCTTTGTGAAATAGAAGATTGAAGGTGCTTTGTCCTGAAAAACAGTATCTTTTTTTGTCTTCTTCCAGGGATAATGTCTTTGCACTGGGCGCTCGCTGGAGCAGCCCAGTGAAGATATGGTCCATATGAGCTGATGCCACTCCATCAAAATTCCAGTGCACATCTTAGAGGATCTTCTGGCCATCTTATGTGCTAGAAGAGACAGCTTCACTGTTAAAGTGGATGGTGAGTGATACTCACTTTTGCAGTCACCACAAATTGCTTCCACATGTATTTGTACAACTGTTGTACAAATATTTAATCTTGTGTCAAAGAGTGTGTTCAGTGTATCACAGTTTTCTTACTCCTGAGTTGGTGTTTGTACTGAATAGTATATTAATAATAGGAGATGGGCTGGAGCATTGTAATAATGGCGAATCCTGCAATTATGGTCAATATAACGGAGACATCCTGGGACTCTTTCTGTGTTTTTCAAATTGCACTATTAGCTGTTGCTGTTCAGAAAACTGAAGGTATGGAGACAAGTACCTTCAGGTAGAAGTAAGGAGTATATGTAACAAAAACCTGTGTTTTCAGAATGATTTTTTTTTTTTTCTGAATAACTGAAAAATAACAGATAAGCAGGACAATATCCAAATTCTGCTTCGATACTTGTTAATGTGCTTTCAATCCAGTGTTAAAGGTGTGCTGCTTAGCTTATTTTGGTCATGCAGCATTGCTTCTATCCTCAGATGGCAAACTACACTGCCTGCTAAGCAATCAAGTCTCTGTAGCTAGTATTCATGGGAGGATAAATTAAAAATCATTTTCCACGTACACTGAGCACTGTAAGCTTAGTGTTTTCTTTCTTCATATGAACTTCTGAAGATTTTATGCAAATCTAGATGGTGATCGTTAAATTAAAAAATATTATGCCGTTCTTTGGTTCTCTTTAAGCACGTGGAAAAGGGTGTTATTCCCATATATCTTGGACCAGAAAAGAAAAGTTAATTTCTTAATAACAAAGCCATCTGATTCTTTTTATTTCTTTCTCTGTGATTTTGTGTACGCTGAAGAACATAAACATCTCAGTGAACAAATAGAGTGAACTTTAGTAGCTTGCTGATGGACAAGAAAATGAACGTCGGTACTGGTTTTGTTGGTCATAAATGTATTTGCCACAGGCTAAACCACTGTAAGCTTTGTAAAGCACAGTGGCAGGTGGCATTCAGGTATTTGCCCTGGTTCTCACAGGAAACAGCAGCACTTGCTGTCTTACTGCTGTGAAGTTATACAGATTGTTGTTATCATGTTACAAATATACCATGCTAAAAAGGCAAAACTTACTGAGTTAGTCTAAATGAGCAGGGTTTTTAACTGTAAGTGTATATTTACACACCCCGTGTGCCTCTGTCTAAGGTGTATCTCAGGTGCACACACATATATGTGAATGTACTTCGTTTATACTGTAAGACAGTGAAGTAAATGAACAGAATTCCTACATGCATAAAGAAAAGTGCTTGATAAAACATACATTGTCAAGGCTATTACTTCCACTTCTTTAGGAGAATCTATATTTTGAATATAAACTTGGCAAAATAACCATGCGAAAGCCTGAATTTGGAAAAATCTCCTTTCCAGCAAAATAGGGGTGTGTGGCGTTTTATTCGGGTATATTGTTTCGTTTCATTGGTTGAGGGTATCCCAGTCCTTGCTATATGTAAACAATTTCCAGGAAAGTGGTTATAATTTTTTTTTTTTTAATATGAGAGGAACATGGATTCACTGTAACATAGCAACTCTTGTAATTCCTTTTTCAGTTGTTTAGTGGGGCCGTTTAAGCAGTGAAGAGCTTGCAACCGTGGCAGGTTCCCTTCCCCTTACTGTACTTTCTCATCTGATGTGTCAGAACTTCTGCTAGGAATGCAGAACATTATGAGATTAGCTATAAAACTAATTAAAGCCCTGTTCCCTTTGAATAACTCTTTACTCGTAAAGAGTAAGAACAGCCAGTGCATACAGAAATGCACAGTGAACAAAAAGAAAATAAGAGAAAATGAACAAGGAATCCAGAAAAAAAAAACCCAAACATCGGTGTCATTTGATGTATAGAAGAGATGAGCATGCTAGTATTTACGTATGCATTGCCCTGGGTAGGTGCTTCTCTGGTAAGCATTTCCCCCTGGTAGTTGACATTTTGAGCCTCAAACACCTTTTTAATTTATTTTTTTTTCCCAAAACCATCCTAATTTCTGTGTCTTTCAAAAAACCATGTTTGGCAACTTTGATAACTTTACTTGGGTTTTTTCCATCTCTTTCTTGGAGGAGTTCTTGGAAACAGCCTAGGAATTTGTCCTGTTATTTAGTGCAAATGCCATTTGCAGAAATTACTGTATGAGCTGGTTAATGCAGCTATCAAAGCCAAAGGTCTTGGCAGAGGGAAGAGCAGATATTCTTTGAACTATAGACAGAGAAAACAGGTATCAGTTAACATTGTGCAACGTGCCTGATTAGAAATAATGTAATAATTAAATACACACTCTTTCTAAATTACATAGTTAGAGAATTAGTAGTAGACAAGGGGCAGTATTTTTCTCCTTCATAGCAGTCAGCACTGTGGAGAGAAAAGAAAAAGAAATTTAAAAAATATATAACTTTAAAGTTTGTGGGCATTTTCCAGAGATTTCTGCAGGCAGTACAGTACAAAAATCAGATAGTAGAAGTACAGCTTGAGTCCCATTGAGTGTTAGAGCTCCCAAGGAGTGGAGGAAAGTGGAAGTCGCCCACAGTTGATTTTTGCTTGCTTTGTTTTGTTTTGTTCTGTTCTGTTCTATAACGGCATTTGTGGCTGTTGAAAGAAGATAACTTGTTCAGTTATATTTTTTCACTGTCACCTTAACTGTGTTTTTGCAGCAATAGAAATGACTGAATGCGTGGTGTATCTTTGTGGAAGGGGGTGAAACTATTTCAATCAGCTGCATTTCTTGGCACTTACACAGGACGTTTCCTATTCTGTAAGCTATCTGCCTGGGGCTGCTCTGCAGGGCAGGAAGGGGGAAACTTCCTTACTTGCAACTCCTATGAATTATTAAGCATTCATTTACATGCCTTACTTGAAGGAGATTATTCTTCCTTGGCTTCTACTTTCCCCAGAACAAAAATTACATACAACGTACATAACCTTGTCACAGGTGATGGATTAGTATTAGTGTATTGGGAGTCTATCACACATATATATATATTTTTATAGATGAATGATTTATTATTTATATAAAACATATTTATGTTCTGTATTTATATAAACATATTTTATTTATATATATATAATGCTAACATGGTTCAGCCTGTGCACCTCTCATCTTGTTCCAACATGCTGGTGCAATGTCTGCTTCTCTGAATTTGCTTGTACTAGTATGTTCAAAGGGGACTGATCAGAAATGCAACCCTAACTGCTGTTGTTATGGGAGGAAAACCGTTCAACACTGGTTTTAAAGCCTTTTCCATTTGTCAGTGTCATAGATATAGGTGGGGTCTTTTTTTTCTTTTTTTTTTTTTTAAGTGAAGTCAGTGCTCCTTCATTACCTCCAGGAGCTGCAGTGCAGAGCAACATTCCTCATTACGGAAAAACCCCTGCTGCTGCCGTACATGCAGAATGCACCGATTCTAGGCATTTTGCTGCCCACAAGAATACTTGTTTAAGGCAGGCACTGTGGTTTCTTTTCCTTCCTTGCTGGAGGCTGAGAGGGTATACTGGGGAATCATCGTGCTCTATTCCCCATGCTCTTTTTTTTAATAAACACCACTTCTGGCCAAGTAGGCAGGACGCTGGAGCACATGAACCCTGGTCTAACTCCGAGTTGTTATTTTTATGTCCCTGTAACCTCAGCTAGCACAGATCCTGCTAACAGTGCCAGTGTGCAGCCCCTCAGGAATGGGCTGACCAAGCGTTGCAGAGCGTGCTCATCTCTGCAATCTGTTCCTGGCTCCCCTGCAAGTGGACGCTCAGTGAGCTTGGGTTTGATGACACACACACACAAGCCGATTACTCCCTGTGAAATACCAGCAAAACTGGGAATGTTCCAAAATGCAAGAGCTGGCGTCCTCAAGACCCTGCTGAGTTGTCCCTGTCTCTGGGAGAAGTGCCGCTGGTCTGTGGCTGGACTGCAAGAAAATTGTCACTGCTGAGGCACCCACAGAGCGTGTCCCTTCTTCCAAGGGCAGTTCCTGGGCTGCCCGCTCCTTGTGCAGGCACAGGAAAGGGTGCAGAGGCGCTCTCAGACAGGGACACAGGGCTGGCTTAGACAGCTGTGGTCGTATACAGTGATATCACCATAGCATAGTTTACCTGTAATAGTCTTGCCAGGTACACTTTGCAGTTCATGTCATTAAATTTACTGGTTATTTTTCAATTTTACCTAGTTGCATTTACGCATGCTTTTAGACAACAGTGACAGCCACCACAATAATAGGATTTTCTGAGAAGCAATTGAAATTAGCTTCCTTTTTTCTTTTTCTTAGATCCTTTGATAGTGTCACTGGTCTCAGGAATTCTGCAATTAGTTTTAATTCTGGAGCAAACAATCATTTCCTATTTGGTTCAAGCTAATACAATATGATTGCGGTACTGCTGCTGCAGTTTGATGTACTCCAGAAGCCCGTACAGAGAAGGCAGAGCTTTCCTAGTGGTTGCTGTAGTAGATGTTTTCTTGGTCTCAGCCTTGAAGCAAGGTTAGTGTGAAGGAGTTGTTGTTATCTTAAATAATACTTAGGGAAAGTTAGAGATAGGGTTTAGGACTGGAATAATGCCAGTGCATATTGATTATTTAAAAGCAGTGGATTTTTATTGGTGTTTGCAGTTTATAATCCAGCTATCTAATGCCTTCAAGTGTAAACATTAAAAGGATGTTGTCTTTTCAGTAATGTTCTGTATCTCAGAAAATTTAGAAATTCACAGGTGCAATTAAACTTTCCAAAACCAAACAGATTTCCTGACCACGAACTATTGTTTCTGTTCCAGCTTTGTCCTTTTTCTTCCTTTGCTTTGCACTCTGGAGCAACATATTTACTGGTGTTTTTCCTGAATGGGCAGCATCATTATGTTGTTGTATGTGGAGAACAAAAAGGAGCAGGCCAGGGTTTTCAAATTTCGCAGTTACTTGGAAATTGTGAAATTTGGAGTTGTTTATTTCTTTGTTTGGGTTTTTTTCCAAAACTGATGATCTGTTCTTGTGTTTTAGAAATTATTCCCTCACAGGACAATGCTATTACCTGGTTGATCATAAGAAGCTTTGCAACTAATATTACTACAGGTCTAATATTCAGCTCTTCATAATAAGCTTATGAAAAGGCTGAGTTCTGTTCTTCCCAACAGAGTCTATGTGTGTCAGGACTTACGTAGCTGAAGCCAGCCAAAGTTGTGCAATTACATTTTCAAGCACTTGCAAATAGTTTGCCAAAATTTTCTAATTGTTGTCATCCTCAAAATATATGTTGCCGGTATATTCCAGACTTTTTCAGTGTTTGTGTTCTCAGTATTGTCAATGCTTCTGAGCAGCTAATTCAAATGTACTTCTTATATATTTTATTTTGCAAATCTCAGCAACAAAGTTGAGCTAATTTCTCAGCAATGTGTCTCAAGGACTGAACATAGGAAATGCCACACTGGAGCAGAGTCATTATCCAGCTGCTTGGGTGTCTGTCCTCTTGTCCAAAATGGCTTGAGACAGATGCTTCTGACAGAAGTGCAAAGACCTCATCTTCCCTTAAAATTATAAATTATTTCAAGTACTAAAAAGATAAATACAATTTTTATGTATTTTTCCAATGTTTGACTGTTTTCTCAATGCCACATTCTTGTCCTCAACAACTGCCTATTGCAATGAATGCCACAGTTTAATTTGGGTGGGATATTATTTTGGTTTATGGCTTGGTGTTTGCTGAAGTTAAGTGTCATCTTGTTCCACATCTGCAATGAGTTTTACCACATTTCTCTGAATCCTTAATCATTCTCCAATGTGTTTTTTGGGATGGACACACTAGTACTGCTTGCAGTATCTCGGATAAGGCAGCAGCACTGATTTGCCATAACATGTAGTGTTGTATACTGCCTACTATCCTGCACATGTTGTAACATTATTTGCATTTTCCTGTAGCTGTAATTTGAGATGAGTGTCTTGTTGAGTTGTTCACAACAATGTCAAGTTGCCTTTCTTTACTGCTAATTTTAAACCTTGCGAGCATTTCTTTCCTATGTATAATATTTTGCTTTTCTGGACCCTGAACTTCACTAGTCAGCCTGTCCCACTTGTTTAGCTACCTACTTTCTCCTGAAATTTTACATTTCCATTTTTTATTATCATTATCATTTCAGATATGTGACCACATATAAATGTGGATATTACTGGTGCAAAACTCCACTGATTATCCCATGAACTTTTTATAAAAACAGACATGATGGTTGTTACTTCCAGTTCTTTTGCACATAAATGGTTTTTAATGAAGGACTGTGTATTCTTAGCAGATCAGCTTGTTTATTCTGAAGCTCTTTCAGCATTCTTGGATATTCACCATCTGGGCAGGTTGACAAGTTGCTAACATACTGCTGGCGCTATCCAGGCCTCCGAACAGGAAGTGAGAATGGGTCAGAAAGTCCCTTTTCAATTGAAATAATTCAGTAGGAAGCATAAAGTAAGGCTGAGTTGAAAACATCTTTTGAGAATTCAAAAATTGATTTGATGAATGGGAGACTGGGAACAGTAACATAATTATTGCCATCATCCACTTCAGTTTATTTGGAGAATAAATAAACACTTATATGAATATAAATACGAATATTTGGGGCAAATTGCTTTCTATTGTAACAAATTTGAAGACAGAAGTATTACAGTAGCATAACTAATTGGAGAAATTAAAAGTCTCAAAGCACAAATACACCACCACTGCTGTATAGCACACTGGAGGTCTTTGTAGCGATAGTTCATTTCAGAAAAATTCCTGAATAGGAATATGATTCGGTTGGCCTCTGAGCACTCTGTTTAAGTGAACTATAAACAGAGACATGGCTGTAACACCAGCCATTAGAATTCAGAATCATCAGCAATGAAGAAAGTTGCCATTAGCACTGAGTCAGGCAGTGTACCGCAGCTCGCTCTTGAGGAATCAAACTCCTCAAGACCTCAACATTTATCACTTAGTTCCCAACCACAAAAACATGTTTAGCCATCCTAATCAATAGGAGACTAAATCACAGCTTTACTACCACGCTCAGGTCTCCAGATCAGCAAGTGTGAGAGGAGGTTTGCAGGCGTATGAAAGGTACCTGGGAGTGTTCGCAATATGTATTAAATTGGAGAGAAAACCTGGTAGGCAGTGGGGGAGGCATTAACAGCTGAGTGAATCGTGGTTTGGGGGTTGGATTTTCCTTCTTCTGAGCCTTGCTTAACTTCTGCTCGGGCAGAGTCCTGGCCTTTTCAGTGGGCAGCAGCCTGTTGACCACTCCATTCGCATCACCACTGCTGGGATTGATGTAACATGGAGATGTCAACAGGAAAAACTGCCACAAATTGAGATCAGGGATGTAGCGCAGTTCGTTTGTAAGCCTCTTGCTCTGTTTTGCAAGAACTGAGTGATCATCTGGATTTTCAGGGGTCTCCACTGAGGAGGAACACATCACTTTTTTCATGGTAAGGAAAATACTTCCTTAAAAGGGAAGACTCCGGGACTCTTGAGACTTGCTGTGGGTTTATACCCTGTCCCTAGTTGCAACATTCTGGGCATGCTGACTTCTCTGCTTTCTCTTGGTGCTGTAATCAGTAATGTTCACCAACAGTCTGAGGACTGTTATGTCTATTGTTTAAATATTCTTTATTTTCCATTGAATACTAACACAATATATTGTAATGCTCATATACATAAATACAGCTGTTAGACATTTAGCTTCCCACTAGAACATATCAAAGCTTAGCACATATACTATTAACTATGCTAATAATTGTTTCCCATCTTCAAGTGAATGGCTGTTATCACCCCTTCAAATACGGCTACAAAAATAAAAATAAGAGAATTAAAATAATTTATAATTAAAATGCAACTCCAAAACAATAATACAATTTGTCCCTATTTCTATTTGTTACCTTACAGAATGAGATTTTTCTTACTGAATTTCCTTCTCAGTAGGAAGAGTGCATTTTGGAATATTTTTTTCAATGGAAAATAAGGAGAAACAAAAAACCTGTGAGTCCTAGGTGTTATAACAGACGAAGGAAAAAAGCTACACATGATTTAATATCAGGTATTCTGAATGCCTTTTATATATCCTTTCCAGGGTAGAGAAGTGTATGTTCTTGTATATGTGTGCTCCATTAAAAAATATAATGAAGTAGTTGTAGGAAATACAATACTTACAATACTATTAACAGGTTTTTTCTGTCTTGGGCATTAACATGACTAAGCAGCATCAAGGATCAGCAGTATCCATTAATAACCTTCGATAATGTCTTTTATAATACTTTTAGTACTTTACATACTTGTCAGTCATAAACAAAACAATTATAGAGTTTAGAAGATCCATTACAACCACAGAAGACAATCAGTCAGCCACAAGTAACATAGACTTTGGTGAAAGACATTGATTTTTTTAAGTAATGTTTTAAAAAAAAGTGTAAACATATACATGATAAAAGGTCCTATTTTAGTTTTTGTCCAGGACTTCCACTGATATCAGAAGGAATACTGAGCAGAGAACCAGGATGGAGTATGGCCTTAGAGGAGCTGTTAAAATGCCCAGTCTCTGAAATTGAGAAGAAACAGCACAGGGAGTCACCTAATGAGTATTTATGCTCTTCTACATTAAGGATTATGAGTTCTGTTCTAAAAATACCCCGGTTCCTTATGTGGTGCAATGAAACACTATTCATGCACAAGAAGAAACCAGCTGTAGTCCCTGTGAATCTCCACCTGACACAAATTGACTAGACAAAGGATTTTCAAAAGAGAACAGACTCAGATTCAGCATTTTATTGTGATTAGTTGACATTCCAAAAATGACATTGGCATTTGGAACTTCCTAAATCATTAGTGCTTGGCTACAAGTAAAATTTCCCAAAGAAACAACCAAATTGATAACACAGTTGTGTACTTTGGCAGATTAACCCAGCGGATTAATCCCTTACCACCCTCCACTGTACCATAGCTAGTTTTGTAAGTATTGTGAACGTAAAATTCTGGTGACTCACACCCTTGCGGGCTTTTAAACTCATCCTTTAAACCCAGGAGTAACAGTGAATTCTCCTAAGTCAATCATATTATTTCAAAATAAATTAACTCAAGAAAGCAATCATGGCACTACTATAACATAGAGCATGTAGCTGGCTGGCTCTGAAATATAATTCCATGAAACCTAACCTTCCCAAGGTACAATTGTGAGGCAATATATCAGGGTGTAGTGTTTGTAAATAAACGTTGGTAGCAAATTAGCAAGGTTATGCAACTCCACTTAAACTCAGCCAGATGTCCATAATGAGAAGGATATATAGCCGCTATCTATTTAATTTAACAGAGAGCACACGTAGGCAAGTATAATGGGAGAAATCAGATCAAAATCAGTGCACATAATTCAACAGGACCTTAAGTAAAAGAGTGAAACGAAAGACAAGATGAAGTAGGAAACACTTCGTGTTTTGCTGGTAGATTTGACATCAGTTCATGACTTTCCATTTAATTCCTTTGCCATGCAAGGTGGATTGAAGATGAGATGGACAAACTTTGTTGGGAATCACAGATGTGCAGCCAACAGAGTGATAATAAAAGAGATTATTTGGGTTCTTCTGGGGTCTGAAGTCATGCTGATATAAAAGTTAAGCATTTATAAAGGAAGCCTGTCGAGCAAGTGATTATTTTTAGAAACTCGTTTATTAAGAAAAAATTTGGAGGTTTCAACTGTGAAACATAGTTTAAAATCTTTCTAGTCACACTGTAAATACTTATGGAATAGGTAGTTATTAAGCCAAACACTGACTAGAGCATAGGCAGCTATGGATAAAAAGGCATCAGAAAAATTAACTTATTAGAACAGTATTGTTCACATGGATTTTTTTTTCTTTTCAAAGAACATTTAATATTAAAAAAACCTCTAAACTTTATTAGAGAAGCATACCGTTTAGGACTGGCTTCATAAAACGTACACAATGTGTCTTTTTTTCTCAATGATTATTCTTCTGCTGCAGGTGCTCTCAGCAGCACCATAATAATCTGACATTTTTGGGGTGTCTGTGAGTACACAGAGCAGCCAGCTTGCAAAATCAGATTGTGTGATTAGCTGCCATGCATAGTATTATAAGTCTTACTTGTCAATCAACATCTGTAAATGTTAGAAATGTGTATCAACATGTACAGTATTCATGGGTATATTTTAAAGATGGCACTGGAGCACAAGGCTTGACGATTTCCACTTGAGCTCTCTTCCTGAGCTGCACCAAATGGTCTTCAGCAACACTACAGGTTTCTCACAAGTGATGCAGTAGATGTATGTCAACAAAAGACTATTTTGAGTTTGTAATAGCTTTTCATGCCAAATTTGGACTTGGCATAATTTAACAGATATAGGTAGCTTCCCTGGAGTGGCATATGCTATACCAACTGAATTTGTCCTGCCACATTCAAAGTTCTCTGAATTTCAGAAGTGTCTGTTACTAAACTTCTTTGCAGGATACTGGAGAAAAACGACTTCAAATTCACTAGCTTCATTCAGAATAATGAATAAATTCATTGAAGATTAAATAATTGCAATTACAGTGGAAAGACCTGACAAAGGCACACAGAAGTCATGCAAGCAATGTGTGACAGTTCAGCTATAGAAATGTTGCTAGCTGAAAAATAAGCTGTGCTTCTAGCTTTCAGCCCAGTAACAGCCGCAACATTATACCAGAGATTTGTTTTGTGCTGCTTCAGCATGAGGTGGAGAAAGAAAGACCTTTGCATCATCTTTTATTGTTGATTTCTTTATAATTGTTTTGAAAATCAGGTACTTCAGCTATACACAGTACAAAGCCCCATTCTATGACTGGATCTATATAACTGAACTCTCCATCATACAACTGGATCTATTTAACCAATTTATTTTTTTTTTTCTGGGCAGAGTCCTGTTTAAATCAGCAACTATATGTCCAGGTGATAATTTATAGGATTGAGGTTCAATGAGGTTCAATTTTATCAAGAACTTCTTGTTATATGGAAAACCCACCTGATCTTCAATACCGTGCATCTTCCATGCAGTACGACACTGCATTGTGCAATATGCCTTCTTGGGTTTATTTTATATGTGTATAATATATACACAAATAAAAAGTATCACCTGCAAATAATATTTGGAATGTGAAAGACACAAAATGTAAACATTTTATTTGGCAGTTGTTTCAAACAGGTGAATAAATAAATGGAAAAGTACATTTTAATATTCTTTGTAGCAACAGATGCAGTTGCACACATATTTACATATTGTGGATGCAAAGAACAGTTAATTTGAATTCTTTTTGTTAAAAAATGCAACTTCCAACACCACTAGACTTGACAATTAAAGATGAAGATACTAGTAATACTTTGTTCTAGCAATCTCAACTTTTAAAGGCATTCATTTGGAAGTAAGATAAGAGATTCATCATGCATTTAGTTCATTTTGTCCACTTATGGTAGAAAGTCTGATGTAATCTCAGAATTAGGAGTGTCATGCGCTTAAGTCAACTATGACATGTCTATAAATCAATGTAGTTCCCTTAAAACTTGAAGCAAAGAGAAAATCTCGTTTATTGATGGAGACATGTATGAAAGATCTTGGTGCCTGTACGTTTAATTCTTGAAACTTCACAAATTTTGCCTTTTCAGCATCCCAATAATAGACTTGAGTGAAAGAATAATCACTTCCAAGAATGGCATATTGATAATTATCTATCTGAAGCGGTTGGAATACCATTGACCCTCGGGATGGCATCCTTTGTAAATCCAGAAATGCTGAACCACCCCATTTCATTACTTTAGAGTCCCCAATAAATCTTGTTAAGCAAATGTACACATCCTCTTTCACTTTGAAATGTTTCACTGCATATGCATCTTCCATATCTTGGATATCAAAACGCTTAACAAATTCATTTGTTCCTTTATTCCATTGATATATTACAGGTCTTTGGGAACTACTTGACAGAATTAAATGCGGTTTGCCGGATATTTCAAGAAACTCCACATCAGTATCTCTGTACCAGGCGTGCAGAGACTGATGGGAATAAAATCCATTCCCGTTCCATTTGTAAACAGTGGTGAAACCAGCCTTTGAACTGTCTGCAACAACAAAATACCAGTCTTCAGCAATCCTGAAAGTTTCAATGTCATTGGGTTTTCGGATTTTAAGGATTTCAATATCTTGAATTTTTATAAACTTATTAGCAAAAATATCTCTTTTATATATGTGGGAGCCTCCAAACAGCTGTGCGACAATGACATACAGCTGACTCTCAATAACTATAGGTTTACACACAACAGTTGAAGTACCTATAAAAAGAAAAGTAAAAGACAGGGTTAGAAATGCTTTTTGGATCAGCTGTTGTAAAGTTATGTGATGAGCAGTGTTCATACCTGTAATGTTGTCATAATTCCTGAACATCACTTCTACATGGTCCCATTCAAGAAAGATGCATTTTCCAGTAAAAGGCTGAGCAATAACCACGTGTTTATCATTCATGTATGAAAAAGTATCTACTGACAGAGATTGGTATGGGAGGGACTGATAAACTTCAAATTCTGTAAAAGTGCACACGACATATGATAATTACAGAGATACTTTCCATACTGTATCGAAAAAAATCTGCTTAACAGGTATCAATTTATTACAAATTAGAGTATTTCATCAGTAGTCAAATTTTCCTCCTGATAAAGGAGCACTGCAACTTGTTTTTCCATCTTTCTCAATTAAAAGAGGTGCTGGTTTAGGTCCCAGTCCTCCAAATCCTTATATAGCATACTAAAGTCTGAGTAGAAGCTGCAATTTAAGACCCCAGTCTCAAATGATTCACACGTTAGACTTACACCTGCACAGAATTCATACTGATTTTAGAGGAAGCTCCATCCAATATGCAGACTGCCTGCAAAAATGGACCCTACAATAAAATATATATATATATATCTATCTTTGTCTTTAATTTAACAATATTAAATAATTTGAAGCCTGTTACCTGTAATAATGCAATCAAATTCTTTTGGAGAGAGGCTATTGATTTTGCGCTTCTTATATTCTGGTGGGCCTTCACAGTAAATGTCTTCAACGGTTGCATTGGTGCTGCCCAGCCATTCCACTAACCACTTCAGTTTGCAGTCACAATTAAATGCATTGCCCCTAAGATCTCTACAACAAACAAATAGTGCGTTGAAAATAAGCAGTCAGCTGATGTATTCCTCCTTGCAGGACAGTAGTAAACTGGGCTCTTGTTAAATATGTGCTTTCTTGCTTATTCTCAGTTGATGCCTCCCTGGCTTAATTTGTCCTGACCCATAGTTAAATCTACATACCAGAACCCACACAGATTGAATTAGATTAAGGTAATCAAGGAGAATTTGATGATCAGCAGGAAATTTTGGTTGATTTCCCCAAGTTTACCGGTACACAAAAGCCAATCAGCCTGTTGGCCCCGTATTTCAGAAGGTTGTTTCTTTCAGATTACCCTTTCTCAATAAGAGCATTCTGGATAACAAAACCAGGATTAATGTAACCTGATGGTCAGCCAGTCAGTATTTGCGATCTCCTTTAGGTGTATTCCTTTAGGGCTTTAGGAGAAATAAGCAAAGGAGTTCTGCTCAAGTCTTTTACAGCTGTCTTTGGTCAGATTTTAGATCGTATGTACAGGAACGGGCAAGTGCCAGTACCAGACTGTGTAACCACCTGGCCATGGTCAGTCATGCCAAGTAATGCTACCAGAGACACTGACCATCTCGACAACTTACTGCTGCAGCTCTACAACATGAATTCAGCCTACCTTGGTAATACAGGGAGCAGGAAAAGGATTTCCTGTGCTCCTCATCTCAAATCAGGTGAACCAGAATTTGGTTGTTGTAAACAGGACATATTTCAGTGAAGCAACTATAGGATTTATCTGTTTATCAGTATTTTGTATTTTATTGGTTTTGAAGTGATATATTTAAACAACGTCATGTTTTGGTTCGGTTGCAATTAGATTTAGTAAGGGATATGGTACTTATTAATATGTGATTTTGCGACAAAACGGAAATTCCCAGGAATTAATTGCACATAGAGATGTTACTACATTAAATATCTTCTACCCTCCCCTCATGCTATGCTCTCTCATGCATCCCTAAGGATACTTCCTTCTTATTCACTAAGTCTTAATGAACATGCAGCTCTCTTACATAACTACCAACAACATTACTTATCCTCAAAACTGATGGAATATTCAAAACTAAAGCAAATTATCAACAATATTAGACAACAAACAAGCCTACCCAGATAAGTTTGTCTCTACCCCATAGTAAGATCCCATCACTGGCTATTGGTTTGAATGTTACTCAGAATGTCCTCTAAAATAATCTCTTTATATTTTTAGTATAATTAATAGATTAATTAATTGTTTTCTTACACATTTGTTAGAGAATCCAAGCCTTTGAATATGTCTTTTGGAAGCGACTGGAGATTATTGTTTGCGAGACTCCTGTAAAAGAAGACACTTCAGTATCACTGCTAGTTCACGAATTTACACATTTTTTCAAGGTATAATACTGTGTGGTTTTGGTTTGGTTTGGTTTGGTTTTTTCTTACGGTAAAGAACCCTGGTATCCTCCAACACTTAGTTCTAAAAGATTGCTTTTAAGAATAGCTCATTAACTTTGTGACTCTTTCTCCCACTAAAATGCTATGCCTCCTGCTTTCTGACTCTTCAGCAGCCTTGCAGCATTTACAATACTTCACTTAGCAGGGTAAAAAGTGCAATCACCTCTGGTGTTTTGCCAACACCACTATTTTAAAACAATTAGTCATGATTTGATCTACTGATGTTTTCCTTATGAGATACTAATACATAGTGTTCACATTACTGCAATTTCCCCACTGTTTCTATCTTCTGGAAGCAAAATCTTGACACAAGGTTTCATTCTGTTGGACTTAGGCTTAGCTTATAGCTTTTGGAAACATGCAGTAATAGACAAGAAATTGCTGATTAGCATTAGTTTCTTTCCTGGAATGTGCATGTGTGTGTATGAGTAGGTATGTATGAGACCAGCAAAACACTGCTATTAATTACCAATTTTTAATGTTGGGAAAGCTCCCTTAAATTCAGCGAGTATTCTATCTGGTAAAAGTGACAAGGAAATGCAGGCAGGCTTTGAACAGGCAATATATTACATTTCAGTCAGATGCATCTGAGTGAGTCCACCAGAGGTCTGGGTTCTCTGAAATGTCACTGAGGGCATGACAGGAAAAGAATAATGTTGTAGGGTATTTGTTGTAGGTTATTTATGACTTATGAGAAGAAATAAAAGTGGAAATAAATCATTCTAGTTTAAGATCCCAGTTTTAATCTGTAGCTAGTAAGACTTAGAACCTCTTCTGTTTTCACTTGTAAACATGAGAGTTATTTATTAACTACAATTTCTCTAGCCAAGCAAAGCCACTTAGGCATATACTTAAACTGAAGAACAGGCCCAGACATATTATGTCTACTGCCTCATTTAAAGTTAAGTGTTTGCCTTACCAGGAGGAGTAAATACCGGACAATGCTATTAGTCTGTTCTGACTTCACTTTCAAAGTACATCTGACTGTAACACTGTTGGGTTTATGTATCATGGGCTTCTCTTACGCTTAATTTTATACTCAAGAACAATTCTTTAAAAGTCAGGTAACTCATAGGGAGAAAGCTAAGTAGACTTGCAAGCTGACACAGGTTTAATGCCCTATATATTCTTTATGACCTGGATTACAGCAAACTGAAAGGGATGATGTGCTTGGAAGTACCAGTGGTTCACAACTGCCATGGGAATATGACTGACAAGAAAATTTACACAAGGTTTACACATCTGCCAATTTTTGGATGAAAATTATGCACTTTATATTACACTGTTAAAAAGCATACTTAGAAAACACTGGCTTGCCTAGATGGTGCTGTATGTGGTATTTGGTTTATAATAAGAGAGTAAAGGTTGAATCAAGCATGCAGTTAAACTCATGGTCACAGTTCTGAAAGAAACGCAATCAAGATTACTAATTGTGCATATAAATTATTAAGCAATCCTAACTGTAAGATTTTGACATTAAATTAGTGAATTAGTAAAATGAATGCTATTTTTCTTTATTTTTTCTATTCTTAAATCTACTCTGAGCAAAAAATAAATGGTGTTGCATAATGTTGAATGCTAGATGGCTCTGTTTTACAATAAGGACACACTATCATCATCAAAGTTAATTGCATTATGAAAATACAAATATTTGGATAGCTTACTGCATTGCAAAAGTTATGCTGTGAAAAGGAAGTAGCAGAATAAATAAAACAAAGTTCATCTTCTCTTCTAACTTCATGGAACTCATCTGTGTGCTTATTTACTATGATTCTTTTAAATATATTTTATGTACATGAGTACTCTCCTGTTTCTTAAATGAGAAATGCCTCAGGGTGCCAAATAATTATTCTTAATGAGTATGTGCAATTTTCCCCAAAGGGTGGGGAGCAGTTCTGCAAGCAGATTAAACTAGTCACATTCTGTGGTTAATAGACTTGCCTTTGCAGTTATTTTCTGCAAATTTCTCATTGTCTTCATGAATAGTGCTCCATGCGTAATACCAGCATGATGCACAAATCTACATCCCAAAAATGTGCATGCAAACCGCAGTGAATCCTCAGATGTGGTTCTATCTTTTGCGTATGTTTCCCCTTATGAAACTGCTGAAGCATCCCCAGAAACCAGCGTAACAGGCAAGACAAGACATTACTGTTGGACTGTATGCTCTGTGGAGAAGAAACTGTGCCTTCCTGTGTGTTAGAAAAGCAATTTGCTCATTGGCAGCAACAGCTACTAAATAAGTAAGTGAATACGATAAATAATGTACTGGAGCCATTTGTGAATATAAAGTTATTCATGTGCATAAATATTTTGAAGACAGAGTTCCAGTTACCAGCCTTATCCAATTATCTGCCTTTTTTAACAGTACTATAATTATACCTATACCTCTAATATGGATTTTTATGGGATGTGCACAGCCCGTTTATACACCTTTTTCCCTGTCCTCTCTCTTTCCTCTTCCTCAGACCTAGAGCCATTCTATAAATAACTTTATCTACACGAGTAGTCACAGTAGGCTTGGTTTCAGCCAGCTGAGTCTTGTCTGTTCTGACCAAAAAGGGAAGAGTAAAGTGGTTTATGGTACATTTACTATGTGGTGAAGGATGTGGTGAATTGCAATTCAACTATTATATTTATGCATTAACCATTTTAAATGGAACCTTTGCTTTCTCTCCTATGTCAAAATATATGAAAGAAAATGTTAAATGGCCATGTTTCAAAACCCTCTTGGAGGTTATTGTGTTAAGGCCAAAAGGTCAGAATCCACTCCCCTGCCCATGACACACACCCCAAGATATATGCTTCAGAATGCAAATGTTCAGAGCTGGGTGTAAACCCATGTCATACACACCCCAGATGTTTTAGCCTCCTTTTCTTACAGTATTTTTGTATTTTTGTATGTTTTCTTACAGTGCATATTGTATTTTCAATACAATTTTCATTTATTGCTTGCTGAAATTCAATCATTGCTAAAAGATAAACTTGATATAAGATACAGAGACAAAAGCCTGTCTAAAAACTGCCTTGCTAGCTCAGAGCACGAGGATTCTACTCTTGTGTTTGCAGTGAAATGTTCCAGGTATTTGTTGCCAGTGTGCGTGTCACCTGCTGAGCACAGCGTGAGAAATGCCTCTGCTGGTGTGCGCACGGGGAGCGCGGCTCCCAGCAGCCACATCAGCCCCTGACTGATGTCCCTTCTTGGCTAATGCAGCCAGGAGGCTGCAGCACATCGGGGGCATGGGTCTGGCTGTGTTTCCAGGACAGCTGAAGGGCCGAGCAGCAACACCAGGAATGTTAAGCAGATCCCGGTGTCAGTGCATGACAGAACCCAGCCGTGGGATGCTCTGGCTTGCGTGGAGGACAGGGCAGGGTGCAGTGAAGGGGTTCAAAGCTGATACTGCTGTAGTCTAAAGGCTGATATGCCCTACAGTCAAGTGGAAGAAGTGGATTGGTAAGTTATATTATAAGTGCATCTTGTTGCAACTCTTTTATTGAGAATTGCTCTAAGTGTGAATTTTCAAATTCTATTTGGTCAAATTCTGCTGGATACAGGTAGTGGCTGAAGTGGACACCGTACAGACAGTGACGGCCAGTCCCATGAACGGCTGTAATATTCTCTTGGATTCACACTGGACTAGGGTACCTGGGAAGAGACGTGTGTCCACCCCTCAGCCTCTCACTACCATGGCACCTCGTACTGACAACAGCTCCCACCTTCCTCTTCTCCACATCCCAAACTGGGACTCACCTCGTCAGTGCAAAGCTTCCCAACCCATCCTACTTATTTCCTGCTCCTACATGCTCAGCTGGAAATCCCCAGTGCTCTGAGCAGAGAAGGTTGGGGAGTTACTGCCAAACATGTACTGCTTGGAAGCTGTTTGAGTCTCAGCCTTCTACACATACCACAGTTTGGAAGTCTTTGGTGGAAACACAAAGATTAACATTCTAATTGAATGACTAATAATACTGCTTAAACAAATGTGAACAGCTATATATAAAAATGTGGTTCGGTTACTACATTAAATATACCAAGTAATATATTCAACCACTTTACTTACAGGTGAATTAAAGATTTCAGTCCTCTGAAAGTATTTCTTGAAATTGACTTAATGCTGTTGTTCTCTATGAACCTGTAACGGGTTGTAAAGTCATTCTGGTCAAAGCAATGCCTGGAATTTGCGAGCCCACCCACTTAATTCAATAATGCCAGGAAAAATACTTTTGTCCACTCACAAATATTCTAGATGAGGAAGGCCCATGAAAGCATCATCACTAATAACATCAAAAGTGTTAGATGTAAACAACCTGGGAAAAGAGTTGAAAAACAAAAGACTGTTAGGTTATTAGCATCTTTAGAAAACAGCTCAGCAAGCCATAGTAGCACAAATTTCCACTGCTTGGTTTCACAGTTTTGTCTGTGCAAGCACTACAGGATCATGAGGCTGATATTTTACATTGCACCATAGTCTGGTGCAAAGGGAATGACCCAACAGCTCTTTGCTTTGCCTACTGGGGCCATCTGATAAAATTCCATTGACTTCTGTGGGATGTAAATGTGGGTTTATCATGCCAGTAAAACAATGGGATTGTACAAGTGCCACTGGATACACACTTGAATGACAATAAATGTTCAAATACTACAGAGGCCTGTCTAAATTGTGTTGAAGAACACTTACTTTTGGTGACAACATAGGGAAAATATCCAGCTCTTTAGCCAGACATCAGGATAAATTTGCACCACTGACAGGCAGGAAAATCCCTTAACTTATGAGTTAAACATGTGGACAAATTTGACCTGAAGGTACTGAGAAGTTAATTGAGAAAAAAATGAAAATCTCTTAATTTAGTCAGTGTTCAAATAGGAACTATTTTTAAGACCATGTTATACTTGCTGGAGACAGCTCTTAGTGTGTGCATGTATTTTTCATCCATCTAGCAGTAAAAACACCAGCAACACATTTAATTTTATGTAATTTTGTAAGCATTAAAAATGGACTAACACTGATTTTTCCAGCTTTATTTATGTTTATCAGCCATGGCTGCATTTATGCATTTTAATTCAGCTCTGGACTGCCACACCCTTAATATGGTGAGGCATTGTCAAGTATGATGAACTTTACCTCAGTGAAATACTAGATGCACATCTATGTTTTATTCAGTTTGACCTGATGGATAAATAGATTTACACTATGACATCTTTAGACATTCAGGAATTCAAGATTTCCAAGTATGAATTAATATACTTAATGAGTTAATCTATTATTTTGAAGCTTGCATTAAGAATAAATTGCAGTTGATTTATTTTCTCACTTGGCTATTGCAGACTGTGCTTCTTCCACTTTATATATGTGTGTATGTATGTACGAAAAATATAAGCAGGAAATTCTTCCTTTTTGTTAGAAACAATGATACTTCCCTTTCTTAGAGAAAATAAGTATTTTTGTTAAAATTTCTGAACCAGAGGACCAATTTAGTAAGTCTGCTGCCTGCAACTAATTTCACTTTTCTGATGTGATTTCACTGGATAATTTTTCCTTTTCTGTACTCAACTCTCCTTGCAATGTAAAGAATGGGGTGGTATCTCTTTAAATAGTATAGCTATTTTAGAGGTTGCCAGACTTATCTTATAGCACAGGTCTTGCCCTTGGTGAGCTCATTTGCCTCCCATCTCGTACCTCCCCTCAATGGCTGTATCAAGCATATTTCATGCACAAAGTGGCTTTTCTCCCACTCTGTGCCCTCCAACACCTGATTTTCTTGATCTGTGACCCACGAACTAGGTACTTCTGGGGACAGAGGCTGAAGATAGGTACGATATTGCTTAGCAGGACGGATACTCTGCGAGCAGGTACAGATCCTGGTGCCATGATTACCTCCCTTCTTTCTACGGGCTTTCAAGTCATCAGTTCATAAGGGCACCCTCAGCATGTTGTTGACACACAGAGTTACGAGTGCTGGAGATGAGAGCAGGGAGATTTTCCCAACATTTAGGGAACGTTACTGCTGGCACTTCACCGTAGCTCTGTAGGTCCTTCGTATTTTTGTTGTCACATGAAGAGAACAGAGTATACAATCCATACTACTCAAGAAGAAAAGCTCTCCTGTCCTGGAATTTAGAAGTCCTGTCACTAGACCATGATTTTTCCAGAGACCATTGCCGCTACTACAGTAAAAACAGTAGTAAATAATAATAGTGGCAGATATTATTCCACACGCAGAAATGTGTTATTGGCATACTGGAGATACCAAGTTACATTTGGACTTTAAAAATGTAATGCTGGAGACTATTATATAAAAATACATATAGGCTGCTAAATCTAGCGATTTGCTAAATTAAACCTACCAATACAGCTATAATCATGCAAAGCTAAAACTTACTGTAATTTTTAGTTAACCTGAGTTTTCCATATTCTTATTTCCCTTACTATCACCTGCCAAAGGTGGAAATTTTTATTTCCCATGTACAAACTGGAGTAATTGGCCCCACAGATACAATCCTGCTCCTATGGTCCGTGTTTAAGGAGTCATTTGCATTAGATCAGCAGCCTGACTTTCCAAAGACAGCAAGCAGCTCAGCTACCATGTTAGAAATATATCTGGAAAATAGATCACTCGTTGGAGCCCATAATGGAACAAAACCTGCTTTTCTGGGGTCAGACCTTTTGCTGCAGCATTTATTAACAGCAGCTTAGAACATGCGTTTCAGCATATGGCAGACCATGCACATTATTACCATCACCAAAACGCCATAAGCCACTGCCAGACCCCACTGTGCAAGGCGCCATAATAACTCAAAATAAGATGACTGTGTCTGTCCTACTCCACCCTACCCCGTTCTGCCTCCCTGGCAGCAATATTGCTAAGTGTAGGTGGTGTATCGTAGCCAAGAGAGATGATGTCCTACTCACTCTCTTCAGATACGAGCTCCAGCAATGCTGCTATTTTGTTTTTCTTTCCTTTCAAAGGCCCATTGCGGGAATTACGTTAAATGTGTCCCTTTTGTGATCCGTGACCACCTGGGAAAAGCTGCTCAGGAATAAAGCACCATGGAAAAGCATTTAGGTTTCCATAGTAACTGCATTTACCTATTTACCCTGTATCCAAAATTGTACAGAACATCTGCACCTCCTTATCAGCTCCACTTGAGGTAGCAGAGTACAGCCAGGGTCAGGGCTTCAGAGGTCCGTGCCCCAGCAGTTTTCTCCAACAGCCCTAGGGCTCCAGCACATCAACATTGCACCTCTGGCCCCTTTGAGAGTGCTCGGCAAGTCAGGCTGGGACATACGTTCCATTTTCATTTCTATCACATCGGGGAGTCTGTCTTGTTGGATTTCTGAGGCAAATCTGGGTGGCGGCACATCCACTATAAACAGTTCAGGTTACACCCCCTCTGCCTCTGTATAGCTCACAATTATATAATCATATGCCCACGTTTCTAGGAAAGCCTGTGAACCTGTCAAAATCCTACATAGAAATGGATCTAATATTTAAACATCCAAAAGCATTCTCTTTCTGTGTATACCTCACCACAGTATTTGATTTTGAAATAACTGCTTATTTTTTTTTAATTTAAAGGAAATCTTAGTTACTTTTTTTTTTCCCGAAAGAACATGAGACAACAAACAGGGTCAAATCCAGGCACTATAAAGGCAAACTCCCACTCAAGTAACTAAACTTCCACAGAAGTCAATGGCAATTTTACATGGAAAGGGGCTTCAGGACCTGTCCCACTACAATTAAGGGCCTGATCTCAGGGGTTCTGAGCTCACAGTCAGGGAGTGTTGCAAATAGACAGCTTTATATTGGGATCAGGCCCAGGACTGCAGAAAAGAAACAAGAATAGTTCTTGCAATGCCAAAATCCCTACTGTAATGTTAATTGAAGTATCGTAAAGATAGCATACGTTCTGTCACCAAAAGCTTCAGCATGTAATCATTCAAAGTAGCACTGACAACAGACAGCCTTGCAAAATACTAAGTAGATACACTTTGAAAAAATTATACATGCACTATCTTTCAAATTGCTAAGAAGTCTTGTCTTTTGTCATCTAATGAGTCTCCTCTTGCTGTTTCTTATAAAATTAATACTGAGACCCTTTCTGTAATATTTGTGCATACATATACATTTAATAACAAAAATTGTATCATATAAATATTTCTCACAGAAGCTGCAGAGATGGTGTGAGCAAAAAACTCCCTTCTGGGATTTTAGTAAAAGCAGATCTCACAAAGGATCTGGAAAGAAGAAAAAACAACCTTATATTAATGTAATCTCATATATCCGTGATTATAATACTGATCTGGTCATCACAGAGAAAATTATTTATATAAGTAAAAAAAAAAAAAAGAAAGAATGTTACAGGTTTCATGTAATAGAGAAGGTATAAAATGGTATGTGTGCATATACACAGACAGACAGACAGATGAAAGAGATGTAAAAATCAGGATTCAAGGATGCAGCACAATTTTAACACATTAGCTGATGATTCTGAATGCTGGAGGTACTCCCTGCAGCAAGCATCCTTCCGTATGCACTGAAAACACCACACATCCTAGTTCATTTTAAATCATAAATTAAATAACCAAATGCTTACAGCCCTTACAGTGAGATAACATCAGGCGGAACGCTGCGAGGAATAGATCTGGCATTTTCACATAAAGCATTATCTTTGGTACAAGTACACCAGGCAGGACATTTTGGCTTCACTGGTTTCTTCCCTTCAGTCAGCAAAAGCACAGATAAAAGGCATAAGAAATAAGCGATTCTTCTAAAGGGTCTGCTGGCATTTCCCATTCTTTTGATCCGCTCTCGTTCCAGCCAGTTGAAAGAATATCCCAAAACATGAACAGGGGTTCTTTATTCAGCCATTGGTTGTCTTTCTATAAGTCCAGGTCAATATTTGTCTCTGCTTTCCCAACCCTTTTCTTTCTCTTTCACTCTGTTTTTGTAGACAGAAACCTGCAGCTGATCTGTATGTTTCCACTCACTCAGGCAACGTACTGCTCAGAGAAGAGACCTGCGAGGTGCTGTAAGATGGGGAAAATCCAACCGGCTGAAAGGAAAGAAAAAAAAAAAAGGGAGAAAAAAAAAAAAAAGACTTGCATCACCACAAAAACACTGAGCACAACACAGCATTAGATTGCAAAGTGATGTAACTGAGAAATACACTGCTTTCTGTTTTCACAGGGAGGCCCTTTCCCTGTTACCAAAAATAGTACAGCATTATGTTTTGCTGGTGGGTGGGTGAGTGGGTGTGGGGTGGAGTGTATGTGTGTGGGGGGAGAAATCAGTCTTCTCTTACTGGATCCCTACAACCTCGTGAACCTTTGAGAATTATGCTTCACATATTGCAAGCAGCAGAACTAACGGCAGTTATCCACAGGAAAATGAAATCAAGTGAAACCATCAAAAGCATTGCTGCAAAAGCTGTTAGATTAATTTTTATCCTTAGCCCTTATTGCACATATTTGTACCACTGAAAAACAAGCTGCCACACATGGAAAATATTACGATGTATGAGAGAATGCCCACAACTGTCATTCCTAAACAAAATATTTTCTCATGCAAAACAGACCCCAATTGCTTTCTTTTTTTTTTCTTTTTTTTTTCCTTTTTTTTTCTTTTTTTTTTCCTTTTTTTTTTCCTTCTTTTTTTTCCTTTTATTTCAGAAAAAGCACCATTCTTACTTGTTACATGTTTTCTGAGCTGGTTAAATAAAGTGGATCGAGCAGTGTTCAAAAATTGACAACATGACTTTCAAGTTCAAGTTAAAAAATTTGTTTGCTTGGAGACTGTTTTGATCATTTTAGATGGAAAAAAGGAAATTGTTATTTAAACACCAGCTATGTTAAAACCTGTAGTTAAGAATGGACCTTTTTTGAAAAGTGACAGGGTAGGAACAGATCTTGATGGTAATAATGAATCTTCACAATACTGCGTGGAGGCTGCAATTGAGATTGGTGCTGGGTGCAGTGTGAATGCTCTGTAAGAAACAGTCCTCAGCCTGAAGACTTTACAGTAAACTACACTAAATATTTTATAGGGAGCTTAAGCAGCACCTAAGTGTTATTATATAAAGAATGGTAAGACAAAATTAATGAATGCCAAATAGCTGGAAAGCCATATGGGACTATTTTATTTTTTTCCTATATAGGATCGCTATTAGAAGAGTTTTGCAAACTTTAATAGGTCTTGACACTTTTCATCAGACTGGTAGCACTGTTTACGTTACACAGATCACAAAACCTACTGGGGTCGACCCAATAGTAGAGAAGTTCAATACAGTCATGTTCACTGTTGGCTCCTTCACATAGGTTCTGTCTCCTCACCAGTAGACACTTAATCTCCTCATGAGATCTTTCTTGACTTCTGGTCACTCCTCCTTTGATTCCACATGGCCACTTGGCTCTGGCTCCTGCTCTACAGGCCGTGAAATCTCAACACCAACGCCGGGCCATGCATGTTGTCCTCAGGAACAACGCCAGCAAGGCCCCAGCGCATACCCAGGTATGGGTGCCTGGCAGGAATTCCATATGCTTTGGGTAAAAGATGGCAAAGGGGAACAACAGCCTGCAAAACTGCAAGAAACTCAGTGTATTGATACTGAGCATGACCCCAGTGTTGACGGATCCTTGCCTGGGCAGTGGCTGAGGTCTGAACCCCTGGGATGAGAGGAGACCCACAGAGCTCACACCAGGTGGTGGGACTGCATCCTCCAGGGGACTGGGGGTGGCCACAAATGTCCAGAAAGCTTTCAGAGGCAGAGGGCCCTGCTGGATGAGGACTCCGGTGCCCGCGATCGGCACACTCCCCACCAGGCACCCCTGCCTGCAATGCCAGGGCAGCTGGCGCTGCCTCAGCTCCCTCACTCGCTGCATTCTGTTTTTTTAAAAGCTCTTTATTAATTTAAGTGTGGGCCCATGTTTTTGCTCTTAGGAAAATCTTCCCTGTCAGCACTCTCTCCTGAAGCAGGATTGACTTCAGCTAGGAGTGACACAGAGCTGCGTTATTTCTGAACCCTTCCACTTTCTGTAAGAAAATGGTACAGAATTACAGTAAGCAAATCACTGAAATCATCATAAAGCAAATGTCGATGCCTTCCCTTGGGCATAAAGGCTACTTCTTGCTCTGCAAATGATCTAATCGCACAACTGAGAAGGGAGCTGGATTTGTGGGACTTGCGTAAGTAGGGTACACCATCTTCTCCCCTCCAAGATGTCCAAAGGCACAGACTTTGGTGAGGTGAGCACAGAAAATTCTCTAGCTTTTCGCTGAAAGAGAAGAAGCCTGTTGTTATTTGTTTGTTTGTTTATTCCTGGCAAAGCTACCCATTGCCATGGCAATATTTTGCCATTGATGGTGAAACCCCGTGTTTCATTTCCTTCAGCTCATTCACTGAAATCCACCATCAATTACTTAAGCATTTCTTTTTAGTTAATACTCTAGCCACATTGTGAACCTCCTGAAAACTTTGCAGTGTCGTGGTTTTTCAGTAACAAAAGCACATTCTGCAGCAGGGCAGTAACCCGGCTCTGGTTTGGTCGGTACAGGGAAGTGCCTAGAAGTTTGTTTTCTATTCCAAACTACATGCCAAAACAACCACTTTTTCCAAAATTGCAAATATTACAAATATTTATAACCACCCTGCCAGAAGAGAAGGATAAAACACATTTTCCAGAGTCCCTTTGTGCCAAGCTCGGTATTTCACTTCTTGCCATGCAGTGGTTTAAGGACAAGTTGGTCCGTGGGTTTTCAGTGGCATAGCTGCTCTCCAGCCATTGCAACATTTGGCCGCCCTTTCCCTCTGCCATGGCTGTTTGTTCCCTGGCTACTGGAGCAGGCAGTGACTTGCTGTGCCCACATCCGAGCGCCCGCCTCTCGCTCCTTGCTGGCTTGTTGTCGCTGGGGTTTCAGGTACTGAATAGGCACAATGTGATGCGAAATTTACTTGTTTTTTTTCTTTCAGCAAGGTTTCAGCAGGGGGATTGTCATTCGACGTTTTAGCTGAAATGTGTTGACCTTGCCGTGCAAGGGAGGTGCTCGCTGGCAGACGCGTTCCCGCGTGGGCAGAGATGTGCGGTGCCGCCGGCTGCCCGCGTTCCGGTGCCGCTCAGGGACCCGAGCGACACCCCCGCACCCGCGCCGGGGCTGCGCGCACCCGCGCGCGANGCGCGCTGCCCGCCCGCCGCCGTGCGACCGGAGCGGCGCTGGGGACACACGGGAGGGGCCGGGCGGGCGGGGGTGCCCGGGCTGCCCTGGCGCTTCCCCGCCCTTCGCCGGTGCCTCCTTGTGGTTCCTGTCCGCTCTGTAACAATGGAGAACCATCCAGCGCTGCCCTACGCACAGCAGCGTTTCCTATCTCCTGCACTTTATTAACACGCTGCGGTATTTTACTCTTTTACTTTCGACCGGAGCTAAGTAAATCTTACTGAATTATTATTTCCCACATACTCACTCTACATGGTAAGAATCAAATGGCTTATTTCTTCCAATGTATCCAAATTCTTTGGCAACAACAATTTTTGATAATAACCAACCATCCAACGATCCGACAAGCTTGGTGCGGGTATCTGACGGTCAAAATTAAACATACTTTTACTAGTTGTTATTAAAGGTATTCACCACCTACTCATGTTCTTTGGTCAGATTCGGCCCAACTTTTGTGCCTTGGTTTCTAGAGCAAACATATGCATTTATTATTATGTGTATTTACTAAACATACATTTTTAGCCAGTATTATCGAATATCTGGTTAAAATGTGAATACTTCTATGAGTAAACCTGTTTCCTAAAATATCTGAGGAAAGCAAACACAAGTGGTCAGAACGTAGAGCCAAAAATTATTTTTAAAAATATTTAAATTTTTTTGAGGTATTAACTCTGCTTCACTGACTGTATTTGCATATTTGCATTAGCCCAATATGTTTTCATTACCAACATATGACAAAATTTTAATAAGCTTCCTGTGGTTTCATGCCGACTACATATCCTTTTGCAGATACATACACTGTTGCAGTTATCCTTTATTTCATCCTATTCTAAGAAAATTCTGTTGCCTTTACTATGCTCAGGATGAGCTGCCTGCACATATGTGGCCGAATCCAAAATCCACAGCTGATGATGGTGAGATTTCAGTGAACTTTACTGTGCTTGGTGTTAAGCCCATAATATTTCATCACACAGATGTGCAATAGTCCAAATCACACCCCAAAATTCATGACTCTCCTAAAGAACACAACATTGTCATTGCTACGTGTCCACTGTGTTTGGAGCAGAAGGGTTTTGAGATCAAAGACTCCTACAAATGTCTCATAAGTCTGAGTTTTCACTCTCCCCGTGCTGTCCTTTTAACAAATTCTGCAGCAAATGGCAAATTTTAAGCAGCTGAGACCAATGCTGTACTTTCAATAAACAACATGAAGTCTTGTGAATTCTAAACAGTTCTGAAAAGACTATGCTTCCTGGTGGATCTGGCACCAAGAGCCACTGCCAGAAGAGACCTTCTGCAGGTTAGGCATAATGAAACTCGAGATGCCTTTACAACAGCTCATAGCACAGACTAGCCTGGGAATGAGCACAGGGCTGCCCAGAACATTTGTTTTTTGGAAAGTTCTTCTGACTTTGCCCTGTCCTGTCTATACAGGTCCATATTACAGATATCCTTCTTCATTATACCACAAGAGTTTCATTAAAAGCAGAACAACCAGGCCAGTGCCTGTGTGAAAACGCTGAGGAAACGGCTACTACATTGCTGCCAACTTTAGAGGAAAGAAAACCTCGGAGGGTGGTCTTCTTTCACTTGCATAAAGTGGCCAGTTCACAGTTCACCATGGAGTTAGGAGTGACCACCTCTGAAGAGAGTTAGGTCTTTGCTCTCACAGCCAAAAGCACATAATGGTGCAGAACACCTGTGCCATTGAGCACGTGCAGGTGGCTCCAGGACTGCTCGCTGCCTTCGGTATTGACCAATAACAAAAAATATGTCAGGAGAGATGTACTGTTATCTGAACTGTCATTCTTTAAGAAAAACAGATGCACAAGTATTTCATCCAAAGAGAAGCTAAACAAAACTCATCTGTGTTCAGGTTTTATTTTGTTACAACCAAGGGCTTCAGAAATCTATGATCCTTGATAGTTTATTTTCAACTGCACGTTTTTAAATAGTACACAATATTAGGAACTACCTCAGAAGACACTTTAAAGCTATAGGATTTCTACCACTTGTGATTTTTGAAATGCTTTCTCAGGCTGGGAGGAACCTAGGGAGGACACCTCATCCAACCTCTTGGGTAACCAAGAGGGATGAAGGCTCAAAAGCAAGATATGAACTATCCAAAATGTACTGGTTTGCTATCACATGATATCACAAAATTTTAAGGACCTAATCCATCATTTTTGAACAGCTGATATTGACAATACTGTTAATATTGTGTTTACACGTTCAGCAGGATGATGGTTCGTGCCAGTCTGACTGTCTTCCAAGGCAGGCAGGTGAGTGCCACAGCTCAGTAGCTTTGCCTTATGTAAGTAAAGAACATAACAAACTATCAAACAGAAAAAAATCCATTAACCATCCTTCAGATCAGACATGGACATAACCTCAGCTCCTGGATTGGCCCTTCACTATGAGAAAGACCCCAGTAATCCTACTGATCCTGTTATGATCCTCAGTTTCCTTCAGGGTTGTCTATTCCTGCTCCTCCAAATGGGACTGGATGCTTGTATAAATCCCAGAACTGGGATTCTTCAGCTCTACCCTAAGTCCTGCCTTCTGGTTTCCCACGGAGTAGAACCAGTTGCTTTCTCAGGTTTTTACAAGGCTCATAAGCTCCATTACAAAGCAGCAGCACACAGTCCAGTAGCATGAAGTTAACTGCTCTCCTGAATACCAGTCACTTTCCTCCAGCTCTAAACAAATAATTCCTGCTTTGTTTCTATTGTATGCGTTTTGCCTTGAAAATGCTGACAATGGATATTTAGAGATGGGGGGAAATGAAAAGAGCAAACATACAAGCTCAAGAGCAAAAGAGAGCCCAATTCAAAGACATGTGAAGCTGTATTCATGGTTCATAGCAGGAACTGAGACTGCACCTAACACAGAGGAAAGTATTAAGAGATGAAACAATAATGAAGAACACCAGCTTTTCACTTGCTGCAGAAATCTGCACTGTCTCACTCTTTGAATAAAACTTTCAAGAAAACTTGCCAGTAGTTAATTTACATTCTGGGAAGATCAGCACCTCATGTGTGCAAGGCTGGAAATGGAGGCACTTTTCAGCCAGACAACATGTCCGTCCATCTGAGTGGACCTGACACGAGATTCATCACCCAGTGTGCATCCTACTGTAAGATTAAAGTACCCTCTATAGGAAGTTCTCAAACAGCAAAAGTTGTGTTCAAATACCCAAGCTACTTTTTTTTGCCCAAAGCACCTCTGCATGGCCTGAACAGACATTAAGAGCATGATACAACTAAGAAAATCTATGGTTATGACTTCTGAAGAAAATGACATGGTGATACTGAGAACATAGTTCTGTGCAACACGTTCCTTAATGGGGTGGTTTCTCTCTTCCCTCCCCACTCTTCCACGGGCTCTTGCTTCTGCCACTTCCACAGCTCGCTGCCCCTTGCACTATTTACTAATTTAGTAGTTGTTCATAGGAGGTATCCATCATTCCTACAGTAAAAGTACCAAGGGACAGAAAATCCAGTCCAGAAAGAACCCTGTATCTGAAACAAAATGTCCCAGATTTTCAAGCATGAGCAAGTGCTTCTACAGACCCAAAACAACATACCACTGTCACTGTAGCTAAATGCCATTTAATTGGCAGCTAGAAAAGTCTATAATACATTTATTCATGGAAAAATGTTTGAGCTCTTCCAGTTTGCCGAGATGCTAATTAAAAACAGACGGCATGTTATAAAATCCTTTCCTTGACCTGTGCGATCTTACGTTGCCCTTCTGTACTTTTTTCATGGCACTGGCTCCCTGCAATTATTCTAATATTTATAAACTTGTATTGAATTTTCCTTGTCATTTTGCAGACAGAAAAAAGTAACTAAATCGTATTTATTTAAATGTACATAGGAAATCTATTTGTTACATGGCAGAGATAATAAACAGGCTTTTGAGGAGAGAATCTTTACTCATTAAAACAGAAGGCTTCTACGTCCTGAATAATTCACAATGGAAGAAATCTTAGTGTCACTGAAGTCACTGAAACAGTTCAAGTAAAAGGCTCACTGGAGTGCTACTGACATAATGAATTGCACAAGGAGAAGGATGTGCCTCATCAAACGCATACTATTGTTTCACCATTGCTAATCAAAATGCTTTACAAGGCTGGGATTTGGATCAGTACTGAAGCATTTAAAGGGGTTGTTGCTGATAGCTCCACAAGTGTATTTTACTGACTTTTTATTGTTCTTAACAATTCACGTAATTTGGAAAACCACCTTGTTTTGGTAAGAGTTCACACCTTGAGCAAATACCAGATCCGCCTGACACCCACCTCAGGCTATGGTGAGCACACCACCACCGCACAGGTCCAGCAGATTCTCTGTCACATCAGATACTGCTCCAAGCTGAACTCCCCTGGCCCTTTTCCTTATGAACCACATCCCCCTGCAGAAGGGGTTTGGAAGGCTGAAGAACTGCATCGCGTCTGCTTGCTCATATGCCAACACGCCATTTCCTCTGTACAGCTTTAAGAAAGGATTTGCTCTTTTGGCTGCTGGCTCTATCCTTCTTGCAGTGGGAAAGCAAAACCAACACAACATTATTATCTAAGAACTGGCTGTAGTTTTAAATGTAATTTTCGTAGCAACAGAGAGATACATATTTTAGTTATGACTGCTCAGAAGCTAAAGGATTTTCCCTACCTTGAGTATGATAACGTTTACATTTTGACCTTACAATGCTTCCTACATATCACTTTTCTGAAACAACGCTCCATACTCCATACAGCCAACTTTCTTTTAGACACCAGTCACTTTTTAGGCATCTGCAAGTTTCCACTGTTGCTGCCCTTGTGAAGGTGAAGAGTCATTAAAACTGGAAGGCCTAATTCCCAGCCTCAACATAATAAATAATTTTCCTAATTTTTCCTAAGCATTTTTTGAAGCAAACAGATTAATATATATGAGAAAAACAGAATGACAAAAAAAATCAGGAGTGAGCACTCAGAGAGTAGTAGAGACATCACAGGAACTGAGATCTTGGACCCCAGGCGTTGGGAAGGGAGACCTGAGAAAAATGTCCTTAGAGAACTTCTTGGAGCAAATATTGGCTGAAAAAAAGCTCGGAGCTGCAAATAATCTGCTGTTCAATTTGCTCTTCACTCTGGGAAATGAATGCTATACATTCTTTGCAAATAAAGACTGAATCAAAGATACCTGATTACATTAACAATTTATTTTCCTCAACAGAACAATCTGAAGTAATGATTTTTTAGATAACTGCTCAGGTCAGAAGTAGTAATAATGCTTTACTCAATGTTTCTGACACCTCTGCTTCCCCTCAGGGAGGCAGATCTCCCTTCACATCCACATTATATATATTAAGATCTCTTTCTCTCTCAAGAGCTATATATAGCTTCTATTCACAGGCAAGCACCACAACCACTTATTCATTCTTTTCATGCTTTACCTGCTGTTTTCAAGGCTGCCCTGATGCTAAAAATAGCTTCGCATATTAGAGGAGGGTTGCTATAGATTCAGAATGGGTGCTGTTAGGAAGACAGCTACATCCCTCTTTGCTGAGGACACTGAGGATCCGCGTGGATGTGGCTGACGGGCAGATGTGTCACTGTCTGTGACCTGGGCTGCGCTGCCCTTTCAGAGGGACTCTCAGGCTCCAAGGTGGGGGTATTTGTGGTGTTCTAAGTCTGCACCGAATTGCAAGTCAATACAAATCATGGCTGTCACCACGAGTTTAGGGCTTTGTTTTTCATACTGCAGTGTTAGATCACAGTGCAACAGTACTTTCATATATTAATAACACATTAGCTTCTTTTTAACCTGGCAAACAATTTAATATTTTGTTGTATGGGCATATTTTCCTGCAGGCATTGACATCTCCAAGTAAGAAAACATCAAAATGCTTTGCTAGTTGTTCTTGCTACAGAGTTGAAAGGATGACAATTCATCATCTATTTGATTACCTTCAAGACAGCAATGAAACAACATCAAAAAATTGTACTTTAAACTTCTGGCAGTGTGTCCTCTGACAATGCTGACAAAGCTAATGTTAATTTTGCAAGTTACCTTCCAGTCTACAATTTAATGGACAGTGCAACTAAAAAACTGTTTATATATAACTTTCCAAATCATATACTGCATAAAACAGTTAAGTGTGCTACAGATAAGTGTCATTTGATTGTTAAGGTTATGAAGTTAAAGGGCAAGTTGCAAGGAAGAATGGATGTCAAAGTGCTGGTCATTAAAGTAACTCCCACATAGAAACATGGGAGTTTTATTCCACAGTGTACATTAGCTCCCAAACATGTAATAAACCAGGTTCATTTCTGTATGCTGAATACCCTAAACTTACTCAGCTACACTAACTTTCTACAAAATTAGGTGATTTTAGAAAATTACAATTAAAAGTTGAAGTTCAACAGAAAATTGTATGAGAAAAATTATGCTTCAGGAGTCCCGTAATAGGAACTGAATTTAATGTTTCATCTCCAAATACCAGTTTTCCTAGTTCTTAAAACTTATGGATGGACTGTGACCATACCTAAGATCAATGAGGTAGTCAGAACACCTTCCTTTTGTTAACAGACTCAGATTATAGAAACCTGCCAAATACTGACTCTGTTAAGGCTGAGGTTCAAATAAAAGTTAGTTGTACAGGGAAGGAGTGTCATAAATTGACTAAGACAACGTTGTTATTAAAATATACTAAAAGATCCTGATATAACCTCAAATAATACAATCCATCTTTTAAGAATTGTGTGTTTGAGGACAGTGTAATGCAAACTTGAGAGAAAATTCCATTATATGCTAAAAGGAATGTTTTTTTCACTGAAATCTCACTACACATCCTGACCCTTATCTTCCATGTGGTTATATTTTATTTCCATTCAAGGCAGTCACCTAGGTATGTAACTGTTAACATTTTAATGTATTGCTTGCAAATTGAATGAGGTTTCAGCAAGTAGCAGGATCTCCCCCAAGGTACAAGGTTTTTATTTGCTATAAATACTCTCCTCGGCAATTTTTTTAAGTCTGCCATTTTTACTTCTAGAATTGTGGGTATTGCAGGGCTCAGTGTTGCTGGCTGTTTAGTAACATAACTTGATATTTGAAACTAAGTTAGACTAATTGTTCCCATTTAGGATAGTTATCCTTCCTATTCCACTTAGGTGCTATGGAATGAATAGTATCCTGGCAATCCCTTCAATTGAAAGGTAGATAGCATTTCAGTACTTTAAGTTCTGAATTATATTGGTGATTAAATAACACAAAATTGTATTTAATTTGAAATATAAACCCCATTATTTCCAAAATCTAGCAATCGGTAGTATAGTTTTACTAATGAAAAGTCAGTCCTAGCAGAATGTCTAATGGTATTATTAATTAAATGAGATCTTACAGTACTACAATATAAGCAAGTTCATTAAAAAAAAAAAAAAGAAGAAATAGGAATTTTTACTGATTCGTGCTACTTCACTGCACAGAGCAGCCTCCCTGCATCCTTCAGTATCCATTGAATGAACAGCTACTGAGCACCTCAACCTAGATACAGGTTGAGGTTTGATTTGATACCATCAGCCTCTACAAGCAGCCACTGTACTACTCCACTGTGTAAGTAAATCCACTGAAATCATAAGGTGAATGAGGGTAGATTTTGACATCGTTACACCTTATCATGCTCTTATACCTTATTTTTTAAAAACGGTGTGATTCCATACACTTGAATACACCACTGTATATTGCAAATAACCTCTGCTATGAAATATTTTCTTAGCTTTATGACAACCAGAGGAAAACACTGCGATGAGTGGGCCAGAGCAGCTGCACAGTGCAGTTTGCAGGACTGACTTTCTTGATTCCTGGATTAAGAACTGAACTTTTGGTTAAGATGCAGCAGAGCCCTAAAAGCAGGTGCTTTCTGGATCACCTATGTAGGAATGAGACCTTATTTCTGTATTACATTATACGACGGACTCAGTCTCTGAGACACCTTTCTTTTCTAGGTTTTCTAGAATGCTAGGTACACAAACAGTGCTGAACTTGTTACTTGTCACTCACCTTTTTATACAGAAGATTCCACACATTCAACTGTCAATTATTTGTAACTTCCTTCAACTCTCATCATAAGTGAATATTACAAAGATATATATACACAGTAGATATTATGCACAAAAATGCGTATCAGGAAGCAAGGGAATGCAAATCTTTTCCACTTTAGTTTAAAAGTGCAATGGACTGTAATTTTGTTCACATATTCTTTTTGTTTTCACAAAAAAATGCACTGGGAAACAGCTTTCCCTTCTTCTTGGATTTATGCATTTGAATGCCATCAGTTGCTTTCCACCACAGCAGATCTAGACATAAAAGCAGGATTACACATTCTTTGCTCTCTTAGGAAATGTTCATACTTTGGGGAATTTAAGAATAATGCACTTCTAAAACCTCCTCAAATGAAAACTGGAACACATTGGAGGAGTTAGTTTCTGTATTCCACTTATTTCAATGCAGGTTGATAAAACTAAGTAGTAGTATTTTGTGCATATTGATAATTACTTTTTAATTAAATTCTTGATAGGCTGAAGTCACTATTCTTGTTTATGCCTGCCTACATAGACGTGTAATCTTACTGTGAGCTTTGTTCTCAGCAGAGCTGCCAGACTGCAAGCTCTGGAGACCACAATTACTTGCCACACAACAAACATGGCATTAGCAGTGACAATTAAAGGACACTGGACAGGAGTCGACATAATATAACTCTAGGGGATTGATTAGGTAAAATTATTTACTTTTTGCAAAAAAACCCAAACTTTAGAGATAATATGGGAGGTTGATCCATTTTTATTTTTTTTTAATGAAGGTCTGCTTTACTATTTCCATAACAGAGCTAGTCTTTATACGGTCATACTGGAACTATTTACAATACACATCTTAACAAGGGCTTGCAGCCTTGTTTGTTTTAATTATATTTTTTGACATTTACATGAATTTTAGCATCAAGGTTGTTGTTACAAGTGTTCCTTTAATTGCAAGGGAATGGATGAAACAATCTTGTTTTCAATATTGAGATTCTTACATAATTCCGTAGTCATAGTTAAGAAAATTAAAAGAGACATTAGAAATTAAAAGCTATAGTTCTTCATATATCTTTGTTTTATTAGCATGTTAAGAGTGCAAGTGATGCTGCCATCAAATAAAGTGTTGCGCATGACTTAAGCTACTTCAGTCCATGATAATGAAGATCAAGGCTGCTCCTCTCTGAATAGTAACAAAAAAAATTATTTTGTGAATTGTGCTTAAAGTTGAGAGGCCTTTTCTGTGTCACAGGAGGTGGAGCTAATGGGAATAAATCAGGTTAGGCTGTATTTTCTAACATTGTGGCCTAAACTGGGATTCTATTTACCAAATTGATCAGCTAAGAATGAGGGTGCGATTTCCCTTGGGAGATTTTCACATCAACTGAAAGTTTCAACTCTATTTTTAATAAAAGCCTTTGATTTTTGTTTATCCTATCAGCAGAACAAATGTAAACTGGAATTTGAGACATGCACTGTCCTCTTCTCGAGATTTGCATGAAGGTTTATAAAACTAACTCCCAAACTTTGGTCTCAAAGTAAATGTTCTGTAGATGGCCAAGAGAACCACCATCTTCAGATAAAGTCTGACAGTGCATTAGGCAATAAGTAGTTGTGGAGGAGTTGTGGAGTAGTACAGAGATTTGTTCACTGTAGAAGTATAGGAGCCTGGAATAAGAAAGGTCCATGTGTCAAATTCTATTTCATACAGCCTTCTAAAATTCCAGCATCTGTCAGATCTGCCTTTAGTTATACAGAATCAGAGCCGGACTGAAAAAAAAAAAAAAGTTTCTGAATTGTTTGTCATATGGGAAGCCTTAGTGTTCCAGAAATTCTGTCCCCACACGATGTAGCTGAAATTGATCCCCAATGGTGCTAAATAGGAATAATTAAGAGGAAAATTTCCACCAATAATTGAAATATAGGAAATTCTATACTCTTATAATAGGGTTGGATATCATATTATTATCTCTATTTTATATTATTAACAAATACAATGCAATACAATGGTTGCAGTTACTTATACAAAGGACTGGAATTTTGGAACAAGGGAGGAAACTGACGAACAATCAGATGCTATTTTCTCAGAGGCACTTTTCTAACAATGATTATACACTGAAATGGTAACTGCAACTCCAAAATTGCAATAAACAGCACAGCTGCTCTCGAAATAACAGACATAGCACAGGCTTGCCTATCATATTTTTTGTAACTGACCCTATGCTGGAAAATATTTTGAATCCAGAAGTGCTTTTATTGAATAAATTTATCAGCCAAACAAATAAAACTGCATTTGCCTTTTAGCACAGCAACATTGACATCTAGTGGCTAGTTTATATTTGATATCCTTTATGTGACCAAAAAATGTGGAACTAACCTTTACTGAATTTGACAAAATAAATAAGCATTTCAACAGCCTGCTCTCTGTACATAACCTCTAGATGATTACAGCATGACAGTCTTTAATGACCAGTCCGGAGTGTCCAGTCCCCGTGATGGGAACTGGTGAACATGAGCCATTGCCATCCGGCACAGCCCCACTAGTTTTCCCAGTCTGTCAGAAGTCTTAGGCTTGGGAGTCGTCCATCTGACTGAAGCACCTACCTTGGTTGGGGCTTGTTGGGAGGCACAGTGCACCCCTAAAGTTGTACACAGATACATCTAAAACAAGAACTACAGTTACTGAATGTGATGTTACTGGCATATGCAAACGTCCATTTTTAGTTCTACGTGCTTTTCTACAGATTACTAGGGGACTTCGGATAGAGGGAGATGAAAATCAGGAACATGACAGATGCCATGAGACTGTGTGTACTATGAAGACAGGAAAATAAATGATTTGGCAACTTAACTTCATAGATATGTAGAAAATAGGAAAGTGCCAATGTCAAATAATGTTAGAAAGTCTCATTTCCTCACTTCAACAAAACAACTGGCTTAATGGAGAAAGATTAGACAGGATAAATTTCAATTTTACTAGCATTCTTGATGGCTTACACTACTTTCTCATAATCAAACTTAAATGTAGTCATACATGTCCTCTGCAAACAGCTCTTCTAATGGATATGGTTGGCAGTGACCACCTTGCCCTTGCTCTCCATACCAGTGGCAGCTGCCTCTTCTGGCCTGCTGAAAAAGCCACCTGATTTGCTTCATTAAGAATTGGACCAATTTTTTAATTGTCTAACCAAACTAATTTTGACCAAACAAATCAGAGGCTCTTGAGTTTAAGCAACTTTACCTGAAGATCTTAGAAGGCAATAATCTCCTGCAGGAAAGTTGAGGTATTTCTTCCCAGCTAAGTACTCATAAGGACTGAACAGCTATGCTTAGTGCTTCTAAGAAATAGAGACAGTAATCTGAGACTGAAGAAGAGCAATAAAACATAAGAATTCTCAAAAATGCAACCTATATGGAAAGGTTGAAGTACTTTCATTTATCCTCAAAAACGGAAGACTGTGGGCGTACATGTCTTACAGCACTTAAAGATTTTTTTATTCAACTGATGATCAATTCTTCTTTCTTTACCAACTAGTATAGCACATTAATAAAATATCTCAAGTAGCAACAAATGAGATTTATCTTAGATATTTGGAAAAAACACTATATACTTAACAGGTTAATAGATTCAGCTATTTATGCTGTGAAATCACCTATATTGGAAGCTTTTAGGAATACCTCAGTAAGTAGGTATGATTCTTTGCATTCTGCATCTCCATGATTAAATACCTTCTCTCAGTACATACATACTGATAAAAGTACCCCCTGTAAAAATATGGTGGAATGAAATAAATAAATGAAGAGGTTACTTAAGCAAACGTCATGCTACCCCCAAATGATAAGAAGGTCAGTGGTCTGTCCTGAACACACATCCCAGTTGTTAAAATGCACCTTTTCGTCTCCAGTAGAAATGACATGAGTCAATATGTATTAATAAAACTCTTGATATCATCAACAATTTTACTATCCATTTAATGAAACTGGATGATTGAGAAGTGGCAAATTCAATCAAATAATTTTGGCTAGGTTTTTTTTGCATACTGAGGCTATCTCCATGGTCTATTATACACAATATGATCTGAGATTACGTAGCTGACTGGAAGAATGACAGAAGGTAAACACAGAGAAGCTGATGAACTCTTGGGAGTATTTAAGAATCATGGACATTACCTTGTATTATTAAGAATATGCCTGGGAAGAATTTTTGGAGGAAGAAATTTGTGTTTCTTCTTTCCAAAAATTTCTATGGAATTGTTAGATTGAGTCATCAGAAAACTGATTAAAGTTGAGTAAAGAATATGTTGACGATTTGAAAACTCAGAAAACATTTACTTCTTCAAGGTTTTAAAATCATGTGTGACTTAAGCTCTCAGGATACATTAGGTCTCATACGTAGCCCATTTTTAGATTTAGGGCAGAAGTAAAGTAGGAACTACACTGATGTCTCTTTTGTGGGCCATGAAGTTCAGGGCTGCTGTAATTTAGGAGTACAGTTTCACATTACTGCTAAGTTGATCTAACAGAGAGCTGATGCTGAAAGGGCCACCCTTGAGTCTCACCTCCCTCTTCCCTCATGTCCCTCCATCCTTAACCTTTCTTTTGCACCACCCCTGTTACTCATCAGACACCACAGTGGGATGGTCAGAGGAGCTAGACTGGCAGAAAACTAAATACTGCAGTTCAGCAGAAGTGGTCAGATAAACATTAGTGCCAGTTCAAGAAGAGAAATGCTCTCTCCAGCAGCAGCTACCCCATTGATTGATGTACCGTAATGGAAAACTGTGCTCCTAAGGTTTGGTTGCACAATCATTGAAATCCAATTCAAATCGTAGCACATCCCACCCTGCAAAGAGTTATGACTATCTCTTCTATTTTTTCCCCCATATCTTTTCAGTTCTGTGGGATTCCGATGAGAGAAGTGTCCTTTTTGGTGTCAAAGCATATTGGTGCTAGATGTAAACTATGCAGATACTCCCATAGGATCAAACTATAACACATATACCAAGAGCTAAGGACAGGTCCAGTTGTAAATCCCAATGTACTTAGGAGGCCATTTCTGATCCTCTTCCCCAGCTGCAGCTTACTGTAGCCCACATATAAAAAGCAGTCAGGTGATATTTAAAAGCAACACAGTCAGACATCAGAAAAGCATAACATAGTAAAATGAAATTAACTACCTGCTATTCTTAGAGAAGCTGTTTATAAAATAACTTCAGCATCTACAACAGTTGCTATAGTTGGACTCACTGCAGAACTTTTCTCTGTCCCAGAAAGTTTATTTCTTCTATATGCAAGCTTTTGTGGCCACAGCACAATGCCAAGAGAGTCAAGAATTGTCAGTCTTCCCTCTACCTTTCCCACTTTTCTTCAAAGTGCATAATCAATGATATGTTGGCCCAGTTTCCAGAATCATGTCAGAATTCATTCACACTAAAGCAGTCTGCCATTTCCATAAGAGAGGAACAACAAAAAGATGCCTGCTATTACAGCTTTGTGGGTATACATTATTTATTTTGAGATATTTAAATAATTAATTAGGATAATTCCATTTTTGCAACAGAGTCTCTGCCCTTTAGAGGAAGTGGGCCACATTCAGTAGGACTTCAGCAGAATAATGCACACACTCAAATAAGCATATTGCCACCGAGTTCCTTTCCACGGAACACTTCAGCATCACCTTTACATCCCTTCAGAGTGATAATAACATAATGAGAGACACAAATACTAGGTCAGGAGAAAAAATACTTTCGCTTTTAAAACTGAGATTCAGTAGCCAGGGTAAGGAGGTACACTCTCAGCTATGGCGTGTGATTGCCTTACTGCATAATAGCAACTAGCTACAACTTGTATTTTACAACTTACATGTTACAGTGGCAGTAGTAGTATTTCAATTTTGAAAATTTCCCTATATTAAGTGTATCTGTGGTTTAAGATTCCAGGAATCAATAATATGACTGGAAACTCTGATACGGTCCAGAATAAAGTATCTGTGATGGATTAAAGCATTGCAGAGCTCTGCAGTCAAAATGCTGGTTCAGGTATTGTGCACCCTGATGTTTGATGGGAAACGATATCAAGTCCTTGACCGCTACTTGCTGTATCTGATGACTTAATGCTGAAGATTGGTATTTCCCAGCTAGCTAATGAGAAAACAGTTTTAGTTTATAAAGCTCCTATCCCTGATGCAACCCACAGGCTCCCAAACTCTAAACCCAGCTGCCGTTGGTCCTCACAAAGCGGTCACATATTGCCTTTCCTTCTTCTAACTGCGAGATGCGGTTGAAAAGAGAAACGGCCAAAACATGTGGAAATCAAGGTTACATTTACCTTGCCAAGGCTGCCAGGGCGCTAACGCGGCTGCGAACGAGGTCTGTGCCGCGGCGAGGGCACCGCACACGCCTCCTGCCCGGAGCCCACCCCGGGGACGCCTGGCAGCTACAGCCCGCCGAGCGGCCCCCTCCCGGGGCCCTTCCTCCCTCCGGGCCCCCTCCAGAGCGGCCCCGCCTCCCCGACCCCGCCCGAGGGACCTTTTCTGCCGGGCCCCGCCACTCCGTACCCCCTTAGCCCCGCTCCTGCCCGACAGCGCCGGCGGTGGTGCGGGGGCGAAGCGGGACGGGGAGGCGAAGGGGCTCGCTAGGGCTTCTCCGGGAGCCGCTACGGCCGAGTCCTACCTTCCTAGAGGCGGAGACCGCCGCAGCCGGGGCCGCACACCGGGTTCCCGGGCAGAGAGACTCCCCTCGCCCCTAAACATGATGAGCGGCTTTCCCCTCCCCTCCGCTGCCGCTCGCCCTCCCCCGCCTGCCGGCGCCCCGCGGGCTGCCCGCGCCCCGCTGCNGGGACCGGGCGGCCGAGGCCCGCGCCCGTATCCCCAGCCAGCTGCCCCCGCCGGGCGGGCGGGCCGCGCCGCCATGGTGCCCAACCAGCTGCGCCTCTCCGCGGCCGTGAGTGGGGCCCGGGGGGAGGGACAGGAGGAGGGGGCCCGGCAGGGGCGGCGGTGGCGCGGTGGACAGGCCTCGGCAGAGGCCGCGGCCTCTATCGTGGCGGAGGTGGAGCGGCCAGGCCGCCCGAGGGCCGCTCCGGTGGCGCTGGGCCAGGTTGTGGGGCCGCGCAGCGGGCCGGGGTAGGGCTGCGCGGCTTGTGGGGTATGAGAAAGGCTTCGGAGGCCGTGTGGGACCCACATGGGCCGGGTTTCCGTGTGATTTTTCTTCATGGAACCCCACAAAGGATTATTCCTCACTCCTGTGGTGTGCTGTTACCTACCTTTTACTCGCACTTCTCCTTTCATAGTTTTAGAGATTTAATAAAGGGCAGTATCTTGTGGATGTCCTTTCTCTTTGTTAGAGGTGTGCGCTGTGCAGTATATGCAACCATTCCTTGTGATTGGTTTTACAAGGGAGGGTAAGTTTGAAGCTATTTGTACTTGCTCTCAGGTTTTCCCGCAAGTGAGGTTACAAAGCCTCCAAGACAACATCAAGGTGGGAAGAGCATTTGTCAGTGACACGTTCCGACTCTCCGTCTCGTTCCAGGTGCCCATGCTCCTTTCAGCCCCTCCCAGAGTAGTTTGTTTGTACCAAAATGAGCCCTTGGGTCTGTTTTGGGCCACATCCAGGCTGTGAGCAGACGTGAGCACAGGCCTGCGTGCTGGGCAGGTAAAGGGAAGGATTGGAGTGACACTTGTGAGGGGAGCAGCAAGATCAGGGCTGAGGTCAGGAGGCACAAGTTGAGATTTTGTATGTAGGTTTGTTTTGCCTTACCTTTAACTGCCTTTTTTTCTGTTCAGCTGCGTGAACAGGAGTCAATGTAAACTATGATGTGTCCGTTTCACTAGTGTGCGTTTATGCCAGTGGAGAGGGTTAAAGGAGATGCCTTTTGTGGATGCGAATACCTCCTGTAAATGTAGAGCTGGGGAGTCCACAGTGTCCTGACATCAACAGTTGACATCTCCTCTGTCTGCCATCGGTTTCCTACAGTGTTTGTACATTTACTGTGGTTTTAAGTTCCCATTTTTTAGGAGCCCTAAGTTAGTGGGCTTGGTTTTGTCTCTAATTGCTTTGCTATTAATTCAAGATGTTTGGATTACTTAAATGTCAGTGATTTAAATGTATTCCAAAGCATATTGTTATTGTTTTAGTTCTGTGGTTTCACTTTGTTTTGTTGTTTGGGTAAAAAGAGTTCGAAGTTGGTGAAACAAGCAAAACACACTGCAGCGTTTAAGTTATGTAGCTTTCAGGTTCATGTTTTGATAAAATATTTGGCATTTAACTTACTAGTTTACTAAAAGCATTCTGATTTTCTGACAAATTCCATCAAAGTGAAGATTATATTAAGGAGTTTATCGAATAGTGAAAGTAGTTATTTTAAATTTTCTTGGCAATTTTGCATGTCTATGTCTACATATCCCTCTTTTAAAATCTACTAGCTTGGGCACAAAGCTTTGGTATCTGCCTCTGTTTTACTGTAATTAAATATTAAATAATTTTTCCTTATATGGGATTGTTGTTTGGCATAGCTTTCCAAAAGGCACTCATCAACTTCTGACTGCCCTGCAGTATGACTCTGTTGGAGCAGCTTTTCATGTTGTTTTGTTTTGTTTTGTTTGAGTCATTCCCAGAATTAGTTGGGAGCTGATTGCTGAGTACATCGACTCTTTTCCTGGGGCCCGTCATCCAAGGGCAACTCCTTTTATTCAAACTTTTCACTTCTTGCCTGATTTTATACTTCATCTGTCTCATGTTGACTTTCATGCACATTGTGTTGGCTTGTACTTTCTCCCCTTTTGAGTATGAAGAAAGCTCTCAATGTTCATCTGGGAAGTATTACTTCTGCTGTTTAAAACATTCCTGGATTACCATGATATTTTTAAAATTTAGAGGCCAAGTATAAATGCATTTGATGTACACTCGTAATGTATTCAGCCTTTTTTAAAGACCACGTAAGCTTCATTCGTAAAAGTAGTGACAGGCTTGCTGTTAGAACCACCTCAGCTGGGAGACCTGTGCTGTGGATTATCATGAGACTGTGCTGGGAGGACTTCGCACCATTGCTGCTGTTTTGCTAGTGCATGAGGCCCACTTTCACCAGGTGCTGCAGACATCTGCTCTGCTGCAATTTTTTGGGGGTAACTAATAATGTTGTGTCTCCTAGGAAATAGAAAACATAAAGGCAAATCGGAAAGTTCTGATTTGCTTTTGTTCGAATATACACGTATGTAAGAGCTGTGTCTTCTTCAGAAAAGTTCCAGAGTAGAAGCACATAACAGTATCAAAGCAAGGAAAAAAGGTACATTTTATCATTATTAATAAAAATAATTTTTATGAAATCTTAAAAATCAATCCTTCACTGTCAGTGTGAGAAGATAGTGTTTTACATACTCTGCACGATACAGACCAGTTGTTGATGTCAGTAGAGGATATGGTTGACTGTCCAGCATGGCATTTCTGGGAGGTGTTTGCATCCAGAGAAGGCACCTCATCAAAATAATCGTGAAGAGATGCATCTTTTTTGCAGATTTTGTTTTTCTTCGGTTTTTGTCTTAGGAGGAATATGATTATAGGTAATGTAGGAATCAGCAATGCTGAATCAAATACACTGGTTTTCTAACCCAGTTTCTTTTCTCATTCACAATCTGAATTACCAGGATCCTTAGGAAGTTTGTGTTGAACCTTTCCCCATGCAGATGTGCAATAACTATCCCTCTTCTTATACCTCAGTTGTGTAAATGTTCCAGTTGTGTACATGTTTTTTGGGTGTCGGTGCTGGTTTGTGCAGTGCCCAGCTCTGGTTATTCTCTTCTTGTGCTGCCCCTCCAGCTGACAGGTGTAGCTGGCTGGGGGGCTCTGGAGGAGCTGTCAGTAAACTTACCTGGGTTAAAATAATCTTTTTTTTGGGTAGGGTCCTTTGTAACTCGGGTGAGTTGTTTGATCAGGTTCATGTGTAGTTTCACAACTGTAACTGGGCAAATGGAAGGAATGTACCAGAGTAGATGTTAGGGAGAACATGGGATCTACTTAAGCCATTGCTTCTGCTGAAGGACTTGGACATGTAACTGTGCCCTGAAAAATGGAGGTGATAGATGTGGGCATCAGTCAGTGCTTGATTGTTTGATACCATTAAGAAATGGGATATTTTGGTTTTCTTATATGTGTTAATTTGATATTGTAGTCTCAAAGTGTGTGGAGAAAAATGTTTAATTTAGTGGTAGGAATGTTGTACTGAATAAATGGTACATTTTTGCAGGCATGTTGCTATTTTGTATTTTAGTTATAATTCCAGTGAGTTTTCCAGGTACCAGTGTAAGATCTAATGATCTAAAATGCTGTACCACAGCCCAAGAAACTTGGGTTCTCATTTTTGTTTGTTTAGAATGTGGGCACATGAGTTTCTGTCCTCCAGGCCCCCTGAAAGAATAGCTCCTGGGGAAAATGCTCACCTTTTTATATATAAGGGAGATTGATTGAAAGTAAAGACCAGAGATGTTTATCATACTTCTAGTTATCTGCATCTATGTGAAGATTAAATATGGGTACATCTGCATATAAATTATTTATAAAGTGATCTTTTGACAGATTGATGATGTCTGTCTTTGCCCTGTGTTATCTGGAATATACTCTGCATTGTCTGTTGAATTTGGTTTGGTTTAGACATATGTGAGAATTTGCACTTGCTTGCTTGTGGTCTGTCTTTCTCTCTTTCATTTCTGCCTGATACACAGTACTGATTTCTAGTTACACTGTGTCCATATCACATTTGCAGGTATATTGACTGTGTCGTCTATTATTTTCAGGCACGTGGCCATGGAGACTATGATTCTGATTTTAGTGATGAGGAGAGTGGAGAGAAGTCTGTGCAAAAGACTAAAAGGTAACGTCGTACAGAATTAACACTTTGCATTATGTATTTTGTGCAAATTTCCTATTACTAGGTATAGAAGACTATGCTGTGATATGTATAGTCTGGTGTTGAAAAGGGTTTTGAAAAATCAGTTTCTTTGATTCTTGCATCACCTTGTTTCAAGCTTGCCAAAGCATATCGTCTCCCAGGGACAGCTGATTAAGATCTGTTCTGCCATGTCCATCTGGTGTCTATGTGCCTCTCAGTTCTCGGAGCAGAATGTTTCATTTTTCCAAGCATTAGTATGAACTGCTGGGGTTTGGCTGCGCTGTTCACTGTGATCCGTCAGGGTATGTGGAACAGCTAAGAGAGCAAGGCAGAAAAGGCCAAGTGGCAGCAGGCTTTGTAGGTATAAAAGACCTACTTGGAGGAAGTGAAGAATTGATGCTTCTTGTTTATTATTTAATTTGTGAAGAGACCTGGGAATTGGTGAATTGTGTTGTACATGATCCTTGAAATGTCACTGCACATCCCTTATTTAAAATCTCCTTTGCCAGTTCTTTCAGTGGTTCACACAACTACTGACCTTGAATTTTGTACTCTGATCTCATTATATTAAGATTTTTATTTATTTATGTATTTATTTTGCTTAGGCACCATAGTCCTTCAACGCTTTCTGCACCATACTGAACATTTTACCTACATTATTATGTATTTTTCTTACATTTTCTTGTCTCTCTACTGCTCTGCTATTGGACTTTATTTAAAAAGGTTTTCTGGAAACTTTCCTAGGACTCTTGCATATTTTCCTTTATAGTAAAATTGAAAGAATGGGTTTTGTAGTGTCTGCCTGCATTCTTGGAAAAAAAAGTCATATGTTAATCACTGGAATAATAGCAGGGATTGTGCTGTTCCATTTATTTTATAAATATAGCTGTTCTCCATTAAAACAGTGACTGCTTTTGTTCAGTTTTCATTTTCTTTATAAAGCTATTACACATTATACTGTTCCAATTTCTAGGTGGGATATTAACTAACCATCAGGAGCCTTTCATAAATATCATCATTACTCTTGTTCTGGCACATGACCACCAGCCCCAGTAGGGCTCTTATGTGGGTTCACTGAAGTTTGGGGTTGTTCATGGAGAAACTAGCAATACAAAAGTTTTTATTACTCAAGTTAATGCAAAGTTTGGGATATTGAGATTTTATTTTATGAAAAGTTCTTGACTAACTTTGCTTCCTTTTTCTCCCCTGCTTTTAGTGTAAAGGAAGATGACCTTCTCAGAAAGCCATTTCAAAAGGCAAAGCAAGGCAGTGTGGTTCACAGACGATTCGCAGCTGAGGAATGGGATAGGTATCTTTAGCTTTTGTGAGGAGTTTTTCACTTAATGTAAAGATAGCTTTCACTCAAACATATTTGTTGTTAACAGGGAAGAAGCAAGAAAAAGAAGATTTCACTTAATATCAATGGATGCCGTATCCTGTTTCATTTTTCTTCAAGTTTGAAGATGGGGCACAGGTTATCCATTATGGTGAAACACAGATTTCTCAGTTATCACAGCACTTGACAGTGCAGCGTCAGATACTGAGTCGTTCTTCAAAGTAGCTTCTTTTTGTTGCTGAGATGTCTCTGAGAATGCCTCTACTCAGCAGAGGCTTTTCCAGATTCTTCCTGTGTGCTCATTTGTCCTATTTGGGACAAAATTATATGGTGAATTTTGTTTAGACTGGCACGAATACACTTTGCTCTTTCAGTAGAGTTTGTGCAGAACTTAATTCTGTGTAAGGCTGCTATTATCTGTGGGGAAAAACATTTCTGCTGGAAATTTAAGAAGGCATTAGTTAATTCAAAAGTCTATTCAAAACAGCCTTATCTCTAGTAATATCTTCTGCAGGTTCTCTAATGTAAGATGTGCAGTTTTGCCTTCAGTTGCCTTGAATTCCCGTATTTGGAAAGTAGCTTTTATGAGAGGTTATTAAGTAAAAATTACTAATTAATTACTGAACTGGTTTTGAGAAAAAAAATGTCTTTCTATGAAGTATTTTAAAAGTTTCTATTATTTTTTTAAACTATGGTAAAAGAAATGAAGATAATTTCTGAAACAATCCTTAATTGTTTTATTCAGTATCAAAGACATAAAAAATTTGTGAATGACTACATTTTATACTATGGTGGCAAAATGGAGGATTTCCGCCGTTCTGGGTAAGAACCATTAGCAATCTTTCCCCTCTTGCCTCCAAAGCTACTCTGTTATGTAAAGCTGTTAAATATATATTACAGCTTGGCAGGGGGAGGGGGATTTGGCTATGTATCAAATTACTAATTCCTTTGGTCACAAATACTAGCTACAGTCATTTTAAATATCCAGACCACAGAGTTGCCTTGTTCCATGTTGCACCATTATTTTTATATAAGAACTTACCATAAGCTGAATTATTCTTGTTTTGTTATGTAAAAGAAAAGATGACAGGTGAGCATTAACTGAGAGTACGTTGAGAGATATCTGGCAGTACCTTCAAAATAAAAATCTGAAATACTTCTGAAATGTGCAGAATTTCTAACCATTGTCCAGAATAATTATAACCTTCTTTAGAGCTATCTATATGCATTTTAACATTACCGTCTTATATAAAAACTATTTTCAGACAGGATCAAGTCATCCACAGTTTCAGCGAATGTTTCTGTCTCCAGTGTTTCCACTGTTAATTTTTTATTTGGGAAAAGGTATGCCAGGGAAAGCATTTTTGATAGTTTTATTCCATAGCAATATGTTCCTCTATGTAGTTACGCGGAGATCACAACTGTAACATACTGATGTGTACCAAATTATCATTTGACTGACTTTTCATTTTAATATCACATTGTACTGAAAAAATGTGTCCTTTTGTAGAGAAAATGACAAGACGGATCTTGATGTTATTAGAGAAAACCACAGATTCCTGTGGAATGAAGATGATGAAGCAGACATGAATTGGTACGTGGAACTGTTACAGAACGTGTTATTTTGAGATCACTTGTACTGAATTTGTGGTGTCCCCTACTAATTAAGAATTTCTGTGCATACTTAGTGATCATTCTTTGTTCTTTAGTTTATTTAAAAATGAAAGACCTGTGCAAGGTGTTTCATATTGTAATAATGCTCAGTAACAAAATAATTGATGACAGATAGAAGTAACAAATATTTGTGCATTCTCTGAGATCCAAATGACTGTTCTGAAAACTCTGAAGGAAGCCTAGTTTGAAAAAATATAGTTTAATTTATACTGTAGATATGTTTTAGATGCATTTTTCCATTTTTATGAAAATTAGGCCTTAGCTCAATGAATGTATTTCTGTTGCATTTCTAGCCCTGCAACTTGTTTTCTTGAGATGAAACAGTGTCTTTGTCTTGCTAATGTCATTATAATGTAAAATGAATTGATTCTTGTTATGTATTTAATTTTAAAAAATACCTTTCGTTTTAGGGAGAAGAGGCTTGCAAAGAAGTATTACGATAAATTGTTCAAAGAATACTGTATAGCAGATCTCAGTAGATACAAAGAGAATAAGGTACATTTCGTTATTGTAAATCATCTTGATTTTAAAGTATGTCCTTTTGTAAAAATTACCTTATGATTGTGGATATGCTGTGAAACCAGAAGGTTAGTACCCCTCCCCTAGAAAGAGAGTTATGAGAAGTTGTCAAGTTATTTAATAAGCAGCAGTTTGGATCCAAGCATTGTCACTGCCCCAAAAATGTGCTTCTGTCGGAACAAGAGCGTTTCTGTCAGGTGGTGTTTAATTAAGAGGTACATTGTGTGTAAGAAAGGCAGAAAATGCAGAGAGGTTAAGGAGAAAAGGCTGGAAAGGTTTGCCTGGTGAGAGGCACTAGATGAAGCCTAAAAAAACCCTGGGAATGTTACTGTTAAAAAAAAATGTCTAAAAAGAGAGTTTTGTACTTGAATGCTGGCAAGAAACAATTTTGGAAATGTGTGTTCTAAAGCAGTGTCTTTTGCTGGTTGTTCTTTTCTGTTTATGGAAACAGGATTTATATGTTCCTTGTAAATGAATAGAATTTCTTAAGAGAAACAGCCCAATTCCAGAACCAATTTTTCTTCTTAATTGGAATAGCCTTTGTACTTTCCAAGTTTTTTACTAACTAACCTCTTAATCAAAAAGAATATGTGAATTTTCTGTTGTGATTTTGCAAAGAGTGTTCCTGAACTCAGATGCATCTTAGTGTTGTTAGCACATAGTAACCCAGCCCTGCAAACAGTGTCTATATAAAGTTCTTTGAGACTATTTATAATATTGAAAATAACATTCACTGGTAAATATTTGTGAAGACTGGGCTCAAATTCTAATATTAGGCAGAAAAAATGACAGCCTTCTAAAGAAAAATGGTACAGAAAAAAAAATAAAGTAAAATTAACAAAAAGTGAAATGCTGAAGATGTCTTCCCTCATTTTTTTTGAGTAAATTTTATTTTATTTTCCTATAGCTGGTTCATATCCCTCAATCCCTGCCCTGCCCCCCAACTGATTTTCCCTTGAGCGTGCTTACAGATTTTGTTTCTTTCGCGACTGTGCCAAGTTTCCATATGTTTGCTATCTTTTGTGGGAAACTGCTCTGCCCCAGTTTCTTTTTTGTGTGTGTGTTGTGTGAACAGTGTTTCCCTGTCAGACTTCAAATGTGGCTGTCCTAACTTTGAGGTCACTCTGAATTCCTTTGTATGCTTATAAGTCATTGCCTATATTTTTGGAATTGCCATGTCAGCATAACTCTGCTGTATCATATAATTTGTTCTCTTATACTAGGTTATGTTTTCTGTTCTCAAATACATTCTGACCATGTGAGAGGCCTTTCTTAGAAATTCTTCAAAAAATAGGAAAAATTAGATTTTTCTCTACTACTGGTTTATCCATGCCCATGTTTGGTAGAGAAGGATGACTAAACAGGTTTTTTTTCTTGGAAGTCAGAAATAGGCTGCTGATCAGTTCCCATTCACACCAGTGGAATGCAGCCTGTGCTTCCACATTTTTCGTTCCTTGGTTCTTTTTCTGCATTTCCAGAAACTGGAAGTTCAATATCTTTAGCCCCTCGTGCCTTCTGCTTTGCAGTGCTGCTGCGCTGTGGGTAACAAGCTTCTCAGCTGGCTAGTCTTTCATATGATAGTTGTTGATGCTTTACATGATGATGCTGCTTCTTGGTATAAGAAGGAAATTATTGGCTGCGAGAACATTGGAACAGCCTCACCAGTGACAGGGTAGAGTCTCCATCACTGGAGGTTTTCAAGATGTGGATGGGCAGGGTGCTAGATAATCTCATCTAGGTTGCCTTTCCCACAAGAAGTTGGACCAGATGACCATTTGAGGTCCCTTCTACCTGGGCTGTTCTGTGATTCTATATCCTGCTAGGTGGTGTCAAATTAAAGTTGCAGATCGGAAGTCATGTGATGTTTTTAATGTATATATATATTGCATAAATTGAGACTTGCATACACACTCATCTGACTTTTCACAGCTGTAATTGTTTTGCTACTAGCCAAAATCCTCTAGCCAGCTAATTCTTCTGAAGACCTCTACCTAGAGATTGTAGCTCAGATCTCGTTTAGAACTTTCCTTCTGAGAATAAACACTGTTTTCCTAAGTACTGGATAATGATAAGGACCAGTTTTATGGGAGGGGATCTCTTGACATCTGAAAACTAAGCAGAACACCTTGTCGAAGAGTGAAGCTCAAAAGAAAACACTAAGAAGCCCCAAAACATAGAAACCTCAAGGCCACAGCCACACTGCACTTGCTGGTTCAAGCTGTTTCACTCAGATTCAAGCGTGTATGCACACATACTCACAGATGGCTGGGACTCCCCTAGTCCCATAGCAGACCCTCCTCTCATCCCTAGAGATACAGAGGTGCTCTCATACCCAGAGCGGGCTGCTGGGGATCAACTCTCCCTCCTTGCCCCCCAGCTGCTTCACCTGCGCGATGGCTGGTCTGGCTTGCTCTTCCCTGGTGCTCACACACTCACTTGCACACCTGCACTCACCACGCTTGCTGGCACCACAGGCATACGGAACCTTGTGACCCGTGATGCTGTTTTTCTTTGTGTAGTTAGGACATATCATCTTATCCTTTGTGTTTAATGAGAAATGCCAAGGTGACCCTCTGGTAGTTAGAGACACTGGAAGAACGTGCTCTGACAGCTCTTGGTTGTGATGGTTGTGTCACTCCTTACATTTTCCGTAGATCAGAATTTTTTTAGGTCAAGGTTGTCTTTGAAACCTTCAGTGCATCTCGTCTGCAAGCTGTGAGGCTGATAAATGCCCCTCTGTATTGTCAGATAGTTTAATTCTGTTGTCAGTTTTGCAGTGCAGCAAGGGAGAGTGCTCTGCATATAAGTTTTACTTTGATGCGCATTGGGCTAGAAATGTTCTCTTTGTTGTCTTATTTTCCTAGAAAGGATCTTATTTGCTGTCTCTGTGCTTTGTTTTGTAGGTTAACAGATTGGAAGTGTCTCCTATTTGCTAAGAAATGAAATCTGTCTGACACCTGGTCATTAAACAAAATACATTTTATTCTTTTGGGTTTATTTCCAGATATTTTTTCAGATTTCTAGGCCAACTTGTTTTCTATTTGATAATGTCTAATATGTTCACAATTGTGATTGTTTTTCAGCACGGAGGCTTTCCTGTGAAAATAAAAATATTTAAAATATCTGCTGTTTATTTCCACAGTGTTTTCTAAATTTATACATTTCTTTTTTTTCTGAAAGAGGTGACTGTGGACATGTTAGTTGTTTCTGCAGCCAATGCATATTACACAAGCAGTCCGTATTTAATTTGGGAATTTTATTGTTTATGGATATTTTTAAAACTACCATTTCTTATCAAGTTAGCCTTTTGGTACTCTTATAAAGCATCTATTTTGGAGTTGTTCTACTTGATCTTGGTCTACCGTGTGGAAGTAGCTCATTTAGGATCTTGTTGAACCCATTTAACAAAGATGATGAGGCAGAATAAATACTGTCTGCTGACTGTGCTTTTGCATTCCTTAATATTGCAGGCAGTCTATTTGAGAGCCTACCCTAATTTTTAATTTTCCTACATAGTTAAATTTGTTCCTGATATTTTAGCTTAGAGGAGTTAATCTGCATTGGCTTTTTATGTTGGGTTTTTTTTTTCCTTCTTAGCCTTGGTCACTCTCTTTTTCCACTAATTGGTGGAAGAACAATTGGCAAAAATTAATGCAGATGAGGACAGCTTTTGTCCTAGATGTACTACAGGTGGTTCTGGCTCCCTACTTTCTTCTATTTTGCTTATTTTTCTTGATATCCTTACAGAAATACTCTGTAAGGATAGAATCTGTTTTATTTCTTATTGAGTCAAGATCAGACTGTAAGGCAAAATTTGTATAAAAGTCCACTTCAGTATAGCAAAAGTGAGCATGGATAGCTTGGTGATTGGTAAAGTAACAGATGGACTATGAAAAAGCAAACATGCAGATAAGGTCGAATTGTTTTTAATGTTTATTGCCAGCAGCACACATGTGCAAAATTGGTGCCAAAATACTGTTGATTTTTAATTGTAAACTTGCAGTATTTTTCAATTGCATCACAAGCTTTTCACAATTAAAATACCCTGTAAAACAAGAAATGTCCTTTAAAAGAGCAAAGACAATAACTGTCAGTCTTTGGAGCAGTTGGTTTACATCATGAATTCTACATTTACAGATGTATTTTACATTCCTTTTTCACTGAACTGTTCAGCACAGTTCTTGATTTTTACAACTGATGAATTTTTGTTTGGCTGAAGTGGTATGATGGTACTTCAGACCACACTGCAGATTTGTAGAGTAGGCCAAGCACAGCCTGATCCAGCCTTAGCAAACTGTCATCATATACAGTATGACAGCAAAACCTGATCTTCTCCTGTGATATTTTTTTTAAATTTATTTTTTTTTACCAGTGAAACCAGTAAGTGTGAAAACATGGTTTATGTTGTAATACCAATTTGAAAATTAGTGGGCTGATTTAAAGAGGCAAATAGTTTGTTGGTGTACACATTTTTAGTTTTCTTAGAGATCCTTATGTAACATATTGACTTGGAGAATATCAGTGCCAACAAAACGTTTTGCTACCAGTGTCTTTCTGCTTGTTTTTTTCAGCCTTGTTATTAAGGTGCAGAGCATTTATATTAGAGTATGGCACATTCTTAAAAGCTGAAACTTTTCTTTCCCTGTTTTTTCCAATGTTCTTTGCACCACGTAACACTTCATGCATGGGAACTCCATACTGTTGCCCTTCAGATAAAGAATTATTATGGTTTTAGAAAAAAAAGATCAACGATATTAAAGACCACACAGAGCAATAGATACCTCTACTTCTGTGCAGTGGTACGTGCTAATATGACATTTCGGTATTCCAGTGGTCTTCTCAGTTTTTAGTGTAGACAAAATTGCATTACAGTATCTAGTAAAGTAATCTATCCTACTTTCCTATTTGTTCTTCTGCCTGCTATGCAGCCTTTAGAAAGCTGTTCAGCATCTACTGGAATTCAATTGCATGTGTAAATTGGAATCCTTCTGGAAAGGAGAGGCAGAAAGATATTTTTAATTCATAGAGTAAGAAATTAAATTTTACTAACCAAAACTGAATGAATGAACCACGTGTAAGACATCAATCAACTGAAATTAGTCCTTATATTACTGAATATGTTGACTATTCACAACTTAATTTCGGTTCTTATCTTAACAGTTTGGATTTAGATGGCGACATGAGAAAGAAGTAATTTCAGGAAAAGGTAATGCTGGTTTTCATTTTATATTACATTCCTTCTTGATGCTTTTCTTGCTGCTTTTTGGCATGATTTTGTTAGACAGTATTTGACAATAGCAGTAAGTTCATCAGATAATAATGGGCAATAAATTGACCTCACTTTTCTGTTTCATGCCATGTAGCTCTAGAGTGCACACTGACCTGCATATATTAAAATTAAGAGAACATATTATTTATTTTCACAAGGTCAGATTTGTAATGAACACCAACACAATGCATTTAACAGTGTAGAATTTCATGGATATGTTTTTTAGCTGCTTTTCTTCAGTCATTCTATGTTACCTCATTAGTCTTTGAAACCTTTAATTGAAATCTCTTGATACTTTTCCTCAGGAAATCATTTTCTTGACAGTTTCTCCAGTGCTGTTTTGCAAAATGCTAACTTTTTAATTAAAGTTCCATATGTGATGTCTGTCTTAGGCTAAATTGGTTTTGAAAGCTTCAGTGGGAATCGGTGGAAATAGTTGTCATGTCTCCCATTCTTGTTTCTAAATTGGTAGCTTATTCTGGCTGCTTCTGTGTGCAAGTTCTTACCAATGTGTTACTAGGACTTTGCACAGGGTCCACATTCCTTGTGACAGGGACTTTTCCAAGTAGCTGGATGAGCAAGAACGTAGAGTGAATGTGTCGCTCTCCCTGTGGTGGATCTTCATACGTGTGTACGGTTTTCAGAAGTCATGCATGCATGCGTAAGAAAATTGCATGGAGCGATGCTATGAATCAGTTCTGTAGATGGCTATATTCATTATAATGTATTACAGGAAGTTAGAAATACACTTGTTTTAAAACAAAAAATTTAGTCACATTTCACAGCAGGGAGTGTGAACATTAGTGGTAGGGTTTTAAGCTATAAAGATGAAAGCTCTAAAGGTAGTTTAGTCGTATCTTGCATTCAGCACTACAGATTATATTAAGATATAGTTATATTTGATATAGTTGTATGCTTTATCGAATGTTTTTAAAAGATAATTAAAATTAAATGAGAAATCAGTAATTTATGAACAATTTGTGTCTTCATGGGGAAAAAAGGTAAAGCTGTATTGCACTTTTAATGGCTGATTCTCCATGTTTAAAATGGGGGCGGGGGGGAAGTGCAGAGTTACATGTTTTAAGCTTTTTAATGAAATCTGAATGGAAAATGTACAATTGGTACATGAGAATTGTGAAATAGAATCTTTCACCACTAAGGGGCGCAAGAATTCAACCTTATCTGGTGTATTAGATGTGCTTTTCAAGTGCAGTTTCAAACGATTGTTTTTTAGAAGTGTGAATCTTTAATGCCTTTCTTTTGCTATTTTTAAGTATAAATCAGTAATATAAATGGCTTTAACTAAATGTAATAAAGCATAATACCTACCTGACTGATAAATTCATGTCAAAAAAAGGGAGAGCATGTGCTTCTTTTAGCTGTGGCAATAGCCACAGTAATGAGAGCCAGTGCTGGTGGACTGTGCTGTGCTTTGGGGTGTGCTAAGAAGGGAACACGGGAGTGGGTTACTCATATTTGGTTGCTTTGTTTTCGATGTCTGTCCTTGAGAGGTCGTGGAGAAGAAGAGTTAGGATGAGTGAAAGGAGAGGTATCACTTAGGTAATTGATAGTAAATACCAGATTATTTCTTCCTCTTCTTTTCTTTCCCACTCCAGTATTTTCCCATAGGTGTTTTGAAAGGAGGTTATATGGGAGATTGCTGCTGTATCTCATGAAATTTAAGATATAACCTTCATGGCAGTTAATGGTTTAATACGTTGCCAGTTTCAATTAGCGGTTCCACGAAATGGGTGCTTTCTTAATTAAAATCTTAAGGTGAAAACCCTACTTTAAATGAGTTAGTTGATCTGAAAATAAATCCTTAAATTGAAAAGCTTTTCAGCTATTTAAAGGATACGTCTGACTTGCATTCCCAAGTACTTTTTCTCTACTTTGAAAGGATGAGTAGTAAGATACGGCATAAAATTTTAAAATAAAAGGTATTTTAGGCCAAAGGCAAGAGTGGTAAAAGTTTCCTGTAGGAATACTGGTAGAAAGTTCATTGGGTAGAGGTGAAATAGGACTTCTTCAGCAATATGCAGAAAGCAAGCCGAACATGCGGGTATATTTTCTGTTTTCTACTTATTTGTATTTGTAAATTAATTAGTAAAATACTCAAACCAGACATATTATTTGGCAAAATAGGGTTTAATACCTGCTAATTGATCTACTTTCCATTTTTTCACTATTTCATTAAACTAACATTTCACTTTTAGCATAGTAGTGTCTTTCGTAGCCTATTTTTTATATTTATGTAAACGCACATATGCTATGTATTTAAACAAATGTTCTTCCAAACCTGTTTCCATTATTTTTTTTTCTCTGTAACTTCCTCCATGGAAAATTGGGAGGGTATCAATACCTGGATGGTGCGCCATGTGTCTGGGTACCAATCTGCTACATCTGAGCTCTGAACAAAATGCATTAAAATCAGTCTTTTGACTTACTGGATTTCCTTAGTATATTAACTTGTGGTACTGGTATTTTCCACCTATTCTGCTCTTCTTCAAGAAGCAAAAGGTGCTAATAATTTTCAAAAGCACACATTTAACAGCCAGATTATAGGAGTTATAATTCTGAACATGAAGGCAATAACTTCCCTGCAGCTCATAGCAAGGTGACGGAACTTCAGACAGAAATAGAATTTTGGACATACATTTTTCTTGCTGGTTAAATTAGGTAACTGTCCACATGGCGCCCTCGATTCTGTGTCTACTTTTCTTGGACATGTAACTGTGGGAAAAATCATGTTTCAAGTACTGAATAATCTGGTCTGTAGTTCCCTTTGATTTGGGTTCTTCAAATACATGATGGGAATTATAATGATCTCTTCACAAAAATATGTTTTGTAATGCTTCTATGACATTCACATGTACTAGAGTGATGAATACTACTGAAAAAGCCTTCAGAAAGAGTAGAATTCTATATTCAAGTAAACACTTGAATATATTTTGTGGGGATTGCAGCATGAAAGGAGGGTAAGAGAAGCATGGCTGTCTGTACATGTGTATGGCATGGAGCAGGGGTGTACTAAAAAAAACCTCACCATGATATAAAATATTTAGATAATCATAAATGCAAGTGAATGTGTAAGGGTACAGAATTATGGTGGTTTATGCAGTTAAGTTCTGGTTTACTCAAGAATTCATTGCTTGCCTTAGCAATCTGAAGATGCTGTTTCAACTTTGTTCTTGTGAACACACCCAGTTTCACATCCAAAGTGTAGAATATCCAGAATTGATTTTACATACTGTAAAGAGCAGCTAAACATAAATAAAATTGATGCATCTGTCTTTACTCTCTGCCTATTTTTCTGGGTTTGTTTTGGGATTTGGTGTTTTTTTTGAGAAGATGTGAAGTAAACAGAGTCTGGCTAAGTTCAAAAAAGTTTTGTATAGCATAAATCTTTCATTGTAGATTTTTAGTTCTTTATAAAGGATATAAATTATTGCTGATGACAGAGGGTACTGATAGCCATAGTTTACATAGGGTTAAACATATTCAGTGTCTATTAATTTGAAACTTTTTTAAAATGGGAGCCATGGGGAATATTTTTTGGTTCAAATGTTAGCATTGCAAGTGGTTTTACATTGCAGAACTGAAGTATCTGAGGACACTGCCAATCCATTAGTTAGCAGCTTAAGCAGAATGTTCCGAGGTTAATCGTTCACCAGCAGTCCTGCTCGTGAGCCTATTAATACACGTCCTTGCTGCCAGCTCTGCACACAAATCAGGCTCCTGCAAAGGGAATATATGTATCTTTATAGCTGCAATATTGGGAACCCAGTGGTGTAAACAACATTGATTGTGTGCAAATTGTTTCAAGATTAGTGTTGTATTTAGCGTAATAAACCCAAGGAAGCTTTTAAAGCTGCCGTAGAGTTTCTCGTAGAATTGGATTTCCTTTTCTTAAAAGTAAAATGTTCATGGGAAGTCATTAGAATACAAATTTTATGTCCGGTATATCAGGTAGACTAGTAAGGTAATAGGAACAATGGATATCTTAATTTTGTACATACATGATACTTTAAATAGTTTGATGTCGTTAAAGATAGATGTCTGAATTGCATCGCTTGATCCATCAGCCTCTGCTAAGTAATCATTTAAGATACAGAATTTGACATCGGTTTCTTCAGAGTTCAGTATTAGGCTTAGTATTTCATAACATATACCTTCAAGTTATGTTTTTTTGCAAAGATGCAATATTAGACAAGTATGATTAGTTGCTCTGTCATTACCTGCCATTGTTTCCTATTTGAGCTTTTTTATTTGAAATAGATAGAAAAGAAAAAGCAAAAACTGAGCAAAACTGGATATAACACCAAACCTATGCTTGTTAATCATTGAACCACAGTTTGCTGTTTTTGACATCTTTAAAGGTCAGTTTTCCTGTGGAAATAAGCACTGTGATGAGAAAGAAGGTCTGAAGAGCTGGGAGGTGAATTTTGGTTACGTTGAACATGGTGAAAAGAAGAATGCACTTGTGAAATTGCGTAAGTCAGCTCTTCAAGGATATGTACACCTAAAAGACGACAAATACCTTGTGCTTTAAAAGCTTATCAAGTGAGACCCACTGATAATTATATTAGTTCGTGCCAAATAGAAAATGCTGAATAGGAGATAATTTTGTTAAGTTAATTGCAGATAGTATGGTGGTCTTGATTTAGAGAGAATGGCTATTATCATTATAGATGAGTCTGAGTGCTTCTTGCTGTGTAATTGGTGGTGTTGTAAAATTAGAAGAACTGATTATAAGCTCTTTTGTATAGAAGCATGTCCGGTTTTAACCGACAACACTGCATTGCAAGGAGGGTTTCATCATTGTCATTGCTTAATCAATTATGTGACTTAGGAGACCTTAGGGCTTTGAACCAGACAACTTCTTGCACACCTTCAGCTCAACTAATTTTATTTTTAATACCTACTTTTTCTTCCAAAAATTCTAACTTTAATTAAATCAATTCCTTTTCCAGTCTTGTCTCTTGAGTGGGATTTTCTCACTCAATATGGTGAACATTTTTATATGGTGCTTTTTTGTACACAAGACACTCCATGTGGTAGCACTTGTTCTCTGGCAAAGCTGTGAGAGATTTACGGGTCTTCAGTATAACTGTAGAACAATTTGATCCATAAAATGGGATATCTGTGTGTGATAAGCACTGATACTTTTTGATGAAGAGTTGCCAGTGCTAAACTTGTGATCCTTCTCCAGGTTTAGTGAAATATGGGTTTGTGCTGAAGACTTTTGTCATGGTATTTTTGTCAACCTTGGCTGTAATTACACTGTAACTTTTGAAGGAAAAGCTACTGAAATTAGAAGATAGTATTCTGTCTAGTTTTATATATGTATTTATAAGTTTTGCTAATTATGCTTATCATATATATGGGTGTAATGTTTTCGTGCTTTCTTTTTTAGGAGTATGTCCAGAATGTTCCTACAAACTAAACTTTCATCACCGGTAATGAAATATTTTGGAAATATTGGGACTGAGTTATTGATAGGTAACAGTTATGATGAACAACAAATAGGGGGAAGACTTCAGTTAGATGATTAAGAACTTCATTTGTGTTGAAATAGATTCAGATCTGGAGTTATTAAGTCACTATCTTGACAGTGTTGAGAGTTAGATATTGTTTTGCTAATGAAAGTACAAAACCCCTCAAACTGGAAGAATCCTGTTGCCACACAAGTTTTCTTTGCTTGATTTCAGCCCTGTGATTATTTTTGTTTTCTGAAAGTTTATGCACAACACTGTTTTTTATTTTCCCTCTTGCTAAGAACTGGAATGCTTTTTCGTTTCTTAAAAATAATGGGTTTATATGTCAGTCACGTGACTGCGCTTTGAAACTTTGAGTATTTGTTCTTCTTTAAGAATCACTTATTAATAGGAGAGAAAAACAGTGAATTTTTAACCTATAAAATGTGTGTTAAGATTTGATTTTTTATTATTATTATCTATAATCTTACTGAATTCCACAACTATTGATATTCAGGTTTTATGATTTTCTGAATCTTGATGTGGCATAAACTTTGTTGCACGGCTCAGTAATTAAACCGTACAATTACCTGAAAAGCGTATGAAAGGGAAACCTTTGAGCTAGGAAATAATTTCTTTTTTAAAGTAACACAAATCAAAGGTGCATCTGTATGGATATATCTAAGATAGTTAATTAATCTATTTTAAAAGTTAATTCATATTCAGTTTCATCAAAGCACTGTGTAGGCACATATTAAGAAGGAGAATTACCTACCTGAGATTAGATTGATTTGTCTTGTTTCTGTTTGGAAGTAAAATTGTAAAATCACTTGAATTCACAATAAGCATAGTCAAACACTGTATCAACTGCAGAGTAATATTTTGAAAATTGTGCAAAGAAGCAGGAAAAACCCTGTGTTTATACAGTAAGCCTGTATAAGTAATGCTGAAAATAAAATACATGGGTTGTTGCTCTGCAGCAGGTTCTTAGGCTTGAGATTCTTCTGTCTCAAGTTTTCTCACTATCAAATGTGAAAATATTTTTCAAAACCTGTGTTTTTCTCATTACATGTACAAAATTGTTTGGTAAAAGGAAAAATAAGATTTCAATATAAATAAGAATTTGGCATGTCATAAAATTACTTTAAAATAATTTTTAATAATTTTTTAAAATTTAGTCTTTGGTTGCCAATTCACTGGTTTTGTTGCCTGCATCAGTGTCATTTTAGCACCTTGAGCATTTCCTGTCCTTTGTCTTTAGCTACAGAGCTCTAGTGTTTCTATAGCACTTTTCATTTTAACTAGCTTAATTTTTTTCAGTTTAGCTAGTAAAAGGTTTCAGGAAAAAAATGACAACTGTTTGACTTAATTAAATACTCACGATTTACTCTTGCTTGAGGAGTACGTATAACACAGAAGATGTACATTCATTTTTTTTTAAAGGAGAAAAGAAGTCAAAGCACGCAAGAAAAAGGGCACAGCTGTACCGAACTCTAAAGAGCCAAAAATTAAGAAGAGAAAATTATCTAGTTCAGCAAAAAAGAAGTCCAAACAAAAGACCCATAAAGGTAAATTTAAATTTTAGACTGTCAATTTTTAACATATTCAAATATGTTAGTGGAGTCATAGTTTTGCTATAGCTATATATGTATAGATACAGATATATAGTTATGTATAAATGCAGATATGTAACTTTCTTGAATGTGTAACACAGGTAGTTAAAACAATAAATTTCTTAGGGAAAATTTCCTACGTGCACAAAAAATATAAATTTGGAGGGGAAAAAAAAAGATAAATTTCTTATATTTTACAGAGAGGGAGAGCCTTTTGAAAAGTATGCATTGCAAGGAAAATTTGTCGAGGAATTGGGCATTGCATACCATAAAGGGTTGTGAAGTATTTAATTCCTTAAGGCTTTGGGGTTGAAAGCCTTTTGGAAATGTTAGATAACCTTTTTACACCACAGAACTCTGGATAATGTATTTGAGCTCAAACTGATGACCTTTGAACTCATGCAAAAAAAATCTTTTCACTTCAATGTTTGCTTGCTTGCTTGCTTTGAATGTGTGGTGTGTGCGTGCGTGTGCACATGCTTATGTGTAGCACAGTGTGATGAAAGTATTCTTGTAAACAATTTAAGAGAACAGATAAAACCAAAATAAATGTCTTATTTTTAAATGGTGTTTCTTTCCAGATCAGGTTTCTTCAGAAGATTCAGATAATTCTGATAAAGGTAAAGTATTTGAATATCTTCTGCTTTTTATGTTTTTGTAATAAGTTGTGTTATTTCATGGTCATTTGTCATTAGTCCTAGTTTTATTCGCTGGCAGTTTTGATATTTTATAAGATCATAAGAATGCTCTGTGAAAACAAGCAGAGATATGAAGGGTCAAAAAAATTACAAATTCTTGGAGAAAAAGTGTAAGGAATTTTAAGAAGGAGATCTTTTAAGTTTAAGTAAGGGATAAAAATGTGGGCAGGTAACAGAGTGGAAATAATCAGAAAAAGGAGAGATCAGGTTGTCCCAGAAAAGAGTAGAGAGGGCAAAAATAGGTACGTCGTTAATAATTGCATGGGCCCAGTTATGCAAGTTTATGCTGTGTAATGTGCCATATAAAGAAAGTACTTTTCCAATATAATAACTACTACATCTCCTTTCAGGGAATGATACTGATATGTACTGTACTCCAAAAAATAATAGATTTTAAATAAATCTTAGGCTTTAACTGAAGTATTTTCCAGCTGCCACCTCAGAGGGCGGCTGCTTGCAGGTGGAGACACTCAGGGTCGCAGTGGCTCCCTGGGCGCTGCCGGGCACTGCCTCTCTTTCCAGCCCCAGGTTCTTTTCTGGTGAAACAAGCCCCATCTCCTGGTCACACCCATTCTTGCTGCAGACTGTTCAGAATGGACCGAGTGTTTCTGCTGATTGCTCTGTTGTGCGACATGGTTTTAGGAATGTTCTCAGCACCTGTGTTTTCCCAGGAAAACCTCCAGCTGTTCACTTATGCCTCAGACTGTGACCTAAGTCTCTGTTTTGTTAGGGAAGCTCTATTGGAAGATTGGGTTTTTTAGGTCATGGCATATTTCTGATAATCAGATTTTCTTTTTGCTTTTCACTCCTTCTGAATACTTACACAAAATAGTTATGCAGTAATTCATGTTTTTTGACCGTTTCACTGGTAAGTTATGATTGATAAAAGTTGTCATTCAAATAGAAGTAATTGATGCACTTAATATCATGAGTTGAAACTGTATTGTGATTTGGTGCTTGTGATTATAAACCCTTAATTTTAGGCACAAAGTGATATTCTGCTGTTGTGTCAATATCAGTGTTCCGACATGTTTGCTGTTAAGTTTGGCCAAAATATTAGTTCATGATATCACAGAAACAGACAATGTTAGGATTGGAAGGGACCTTGAAAGATCATCCAGTCCAATCCCCCTGCCAGAGCAGGAACACATAGATGAGTTCCAAGAGTCTTTTTGATGCTGTATTGAATAATATTGGAAAATGTTTTCACTTTTAGTTTATGCAAAGCTAAGTGTTGTTTTTATTCTCCTGGTTACAATTAAACATTGCTCCTAGCATTATACCATCTTTAAAAAAAATTCTTTTAAAATGTATTTCATTAGCACTTCTAATTATTTTTTAACAGATTCAGATAACAGCGATGCACAAGATGGTCCCTCTGATTCTGACTTTTGGAAAGGTCCTCTACAAGAAACAGATGAAAAATCACGGTTAGTTTGATCTAGTGAACTTGTAGCAGTAAAACATACTGTGTCCATTCAGAACTGAAAAGGCAGAGATTTTTCCTGAGTCCCTCAATGGATATTCTGACATGTAATATTGTGTCAGATCTCCTTCCACGTAGCGAACCTAAGTCTGTGGTTTTTCGAAGAGGAGACGCCTTTGACAAGCCACTACCGTGCCACTGCTGCCTTACCCCCTCTGTACCCTTAACTATCTTAGAAATAAATCCTGAACAGTCAGCTCACTGCTGTCACACAGAAGGGGAAATGTGAAGGGTATTGTAATGTATTGAATAAGCCATAATTGTCTATACCAGCTACGAATTCTGATCAGAAGTCTACTGAATCTTTTTAAACAAAGATTATCTCCTACGTACAGATCCAAAGCAGAACTTCCTTTGACTTCTTTTTTCTTTTTTTTTTTTTTTTAACAGGGAGGAGGAGTTTGATGAGTATTTTCAAGACTTGTTTCTCTGAAACTTGAAGTTGATGTTGGCTCATCTTCTTCATAAATTGCCAAGATTCAAGTGTAGAAATCTAGTCATAATTAGGGACCAGAGACCTCTTTCTGCCAACGTACCTCTTCTACAGTCACTCAGATGGACCATCTCAGAAGATTGTCTTTGTAGAAGGCTTCAGGTGTAACAACTTTATTTTTCTTGTGGTAGGCTGTATACTCATGGAATAAGATAAATATTTTTTTCAATTCAGTGCAAAAGATATATGGCACCCAGACTTAAAAGTAGGAAGGATGTAAACAAACAAGAATATAGTTTATTTACATTAAATTAAGGAAGCTGGCTGCTTTTTATTTTATCCCAAAGTTCAGTTATTGTCAGATTTTTGTAAAGGGGCATCTTGGAAGATACTGTTATTAGTTTAAAGCTATACACTTTAATATATTCATATGTCTAATTTATTAAACACCAAGTTAATAGCCTTAAATTTATTGGTCATGTAGACTTCAGTATTCAGGTATCAGTCTCTGTAAGTATTTTGAAATGCTATTGGAGAAGTTCAGTTTTTATCACATCTGTATTTTGCTTGAATTAAGTAAACCATATGTGAAATGTCTCCCCTGCTCCTTAGAAAAGTTTAGTTCATTGTGACTTTGTTTTAAATTTAGTTATAATGTGACTGATAATTCCACATATAGAAATCTGTTGGTTGGTGAAATTTTTGATATAAATAAAGTGTGTGGCTTTCTACTGGGGGTGTACATGTGACTTGTATGTTATCTGTGTTTTCTGATCTCCTTAACATTGACTGAATGTTAATCCTTCTTTAAAGTGTAATCCTAAATATACAAGTAGGGAATGTATATTGCTTGAGAAACCTACTGCATTCATCTTTCTCTTCGAATGCCACACAACTTCAAGCATTCTTTATGTTTCCAAAGTAACGGTCTGCACATGAATAGCTACAGTGGCCGCTTTCTTTGTCAGATGAAAACTACTTCAGATAGAAAGGACAAGTTTTTTTCATGTTTGTGTTCATATGAGGAAAGTTAATGTTGTATAAAATATATTTTTGATAAGTACTTCCCACTGTAGATATATTTATAGAAAGCATTTATAAAAGTATTTAATGTGGAAAGTGTAACAGCAGGAGATAGTTGCAGTTTATTTATGAACATTTTACATGAACTCATATGAATAAGTTGAGAACTCTATTTACAAATATTACTTAACATAATTACATTTTAAACAGTTTGTACTTACGTAATAGATGACAGTACGAGGAGATATTTAGGGTGTCCTTGAGCAAGAAATAAACGTAGCCTTGCGTGAAGGCTTCTTTAGGTAAGAAGGTGGATTTAAAGCTTAATTCTCTGTCATCATGCAAGCTTGGTTGAGAGTCAAATCCAATCTGCAGCAATCTGCTTACATGTATGCAACTTGCTCAAAGGGGCTTTTGTCGAATGTGTTTCTATATTCGTTGCTTCAAGTATTGTATATGATGTGTTCTGGATAATTAACTCCTCTTTGGGTCTTCGAAATACCGTTATGAAAAGGTACAGTATACATATTAAATATAACATTTAATACAGTTTGAATAAAATCACATGATAAAGGAACCTTGAAATAGCTTACTTTAGTATCTGCGTTTAAAACAGAAAATAATGCATGACACCCAGTTTTATGTCCTAACCAAGTTTGCATAAAATATTTGGCCCATTTATAAATAAGGGTGTAATAAATGGAATTTTTTTTTTTGTGGATTCCTTTAATTTTGGGTGATATTTCTACACAGTATCTACATTCATAGAGCATTCTTAGAAAGGTATATAATATGGCAAATCATTCAATCATTCTCCCTTCTCTGTGGATGCTGAGGGCCCTTTGGAGGAAAAAAGTACGGGTCTGCTTTCTTTAAAGGGGGAAGAAAGTGATAGGATTGAGTCTGCCTGGCAGGCTCGTTTGTTGCAGGAATTGCGTTTGACATCTGTCTCCCCTTAGATGTGGAACTGGTTCCAGTGAAATACTCAGATCTGTGCATAATACACTATCCCTTTTCCTTCCTTCATCTGCAGGAAGAACCAGCTTCGTGAGACCGGAGTAGAAGGATGGAGTGGCCTCCCATTCTTCAAGAGCAGAAGGTTTTGGCAGGGAGATTGTTGTTTATGAAGAGCTAATTTGTGTGCAGTCTGTCTTCTTGGTTGTAGAAAGGGAGGGAATGTGAATTCTGATGTGGTCTACCTCTGCTCTCCTCTCCATCCCAAGATTAAATTGGTGACGGTTCATTGGTTTTCAAATACTTTCATTTACTGCATTTTTAAAAAGATGCACTGGGAGCACATGAGCCTTTAAAAATGCCTGTGAATGTAGATCCTGCTCTAGATACACTGGTGTAGGCATTTTAGTAAATTCTTACTTTTGTGCGAAGTATGATGTTTATGGTCTGCCTTTTTAGATTTTTACACTAGAAGGTGGTCAGTTTAGGAACTGTGGGCAGAGCCATTTGCACATGGGCAAAAGAGTGGTTTCTCTGAGTTATGGCAACAATTTAAGGATTTATCCTTGGTAGTTTTAAAAAAATACTGTGTCCCGTGGACCTGCTTTTTAATAAATATGAGCTGGGGGATTGCGTTGAGCATTCCTAAGATGGAGGTATTTACTCTAGAACTTTATATGGTATTTAGAATGAAGGAAAAGGACAATTCCAGATTAAGGAGATAGCATAATATAAAAAGCTAAATATGCAAGTTAAAAAAAAAAAAAAAATTCTTGTTTGAATTGAATGTGTTATATTTCATTTGGTAATTTCATATAAGATCTATCAAAATTATTTTTTTCTGGACAGTGTGCAAGAAGTTATATGTTTTAATAAAAATACTGTATATAAATTGAGTGGCATGAAAAAATACCTAGAGCACACAGTTAACTCATTTCACACAATTATTTTTTCTTTTAATTGTCCGGTTTTTAATTGTAACTGTTTACTCCATTAAAAATCATTTCCAACAAATGGCAAGTGTTTAATAGGTTTGTTAACAGATCGTTCTATACTATTCTATGTGAAACAGAAATTGACTGGGGCTTATTGAAGTTCTTTCTAGATGACTTTTCTGTAGCAGAAAACAGTGTCTGAGACAAAGAATTACAAAATTATACAGGTTTTGGATTTTCCATCCTCTCCACTTCCTCCACCTCCAGCTGCATTTTCAGCTAAAAAACAGAGAAGAAAAGTAAAGTGAGTATTTTCTGTTAATTTTAGCTGCTCTAATTTGTTGTTTAGAAGGTGTTACTTTTGTGATATGCATATTATGTGTGACCTTCTGAAAATCGCACCTGCATTCACTACTTGTCTGGGAAATGGAATAAGAAACAATAATGCATGCTATATATACATATGGGTATATAGTGTAGCAGCTGATACCAACTTTTCTCAAAGGACCGAACACACACTGAACCACTCTTACTGGAAAGTTTCAGTAGTTAAATGTATGTAACTGTGTCCCACACATACAAAACGGAGGTATGCAAGCCATGCAAAAGAAAGTAAGTCTTGGATCAATATAATCTGTGAATCTATTTTTGAAGCAGATGATACAAGAACTTTAATTTGACCTAATTGTATAAGCCTTTATCCAACCCTGCATGAATCCCTTTTTAATTACCAATTAAGAGAGACACTTTTTATATTTGTTACCTATAGTTACTGATTGTGTTGCTGTCTCTCTCAAATGATTCCACAGATGTTCATTGGTCATAGTTAAGATTCTTTCAATGTAATAAATTGCTTTGTCAGGTTCATTTAAGGTAAGATACCAATATTAGAATTAAAACTTACATTTGAAAGCTGTGGATCACCATGTTACTAGGTCATTTTCGACCCTTTCCACCTGCATTGAAACATGTCACATAATCAGTGTCCTACCCTTTGTAATTTGTGGATATAATCAACACTATGTTACTAACTATTTTATTTTCTAATACTAATACTGTTATTTTGTTTATGTTCTGAACTTTCCACTGTAGTGGTTCAGCAAATATGTTTATTTTGTTTTCTGTCTACTGAATGGCTAAGAATAGCCAGCAGGTCAGTGTGATCTAGAGACACCAGTGTGGTTCGGCATGTATCAAATTATTTTTTATATGAACTGACTTAACAAACCCATATATTTACATGGCCTTGTTTTGACAATGTCAGATCTCTTCTTCAGAAATGTGCATGGTCTCATCCCAATGCACATTTTAAATGGTGCAAAATAATTCACTTACATTTTGTGATACCAGTTACGACATGCAAAGGTCCGATCCTTAGCTCCTGCAAATCAGCGTGTCCATGCTTGCCTGTGTAAGGCTCCTTGTGGGAAAATACTTCTTTCCTTAAGTCAGTGACTAAGTGATTCCGTAATACCAGTGATGTAAAATAGTCCTAACTTCAAGCGGGAGTAGAACTACCTGAGTCTTCCTAAATGTATAATTTAATTTCTATTTAAGAACCATATGTTTGAGGATGGAGGATCAGATGGTAGGCAACTACACTCTTTGCCAAGAGAGCAAATGTACAAGGATGTTTGTGCGTAGGTTCCAGGTTGTTTTGTATTGCTGGTATTTTTGTGAAGTTCAAATGCTTGTGTTCCAGTGTAAGGACAGAGTACTTTGTTCATACTCACAACCAGCTAGTTCTCAGCAATAACTTAGTCGTGAATAAATTGTATGACTAACTGCAAAAAAGTGTCTTTAAAAAGAAATTTGGGAGACAATGGGGGGGACAGAATTTCTCTGAAAGTGTGTATAAGTGGTATCACAGTGTGAGAAGGCCAAAATATTTCTTGTAATTTGATAACAATAATAATATTTGGCTCATTTTATTAAAGTTCTCTTTCAAAAGTCTGCTTCGATTAAGTTGTGTAACTCATAGTACTTTTTAAACCACTTTGCAACATCTTTGTAACATATTTGCAGCTTTGTAACAACTTTTGCTACATTTTACAACTGTGCGGCCACTTTTGCTACTTTTTGCAACTTTGTAACAACTTTTGAAAGCCTAGTCTCCGTTATTTTGGGAGCCAGTAACTCCCTAGTGCAATTCACGCTCTGACAGCAACTCGGTGGGTGGCCTTGAGTAGCCTCTCTTTGTGTGGAATGTGAAGAATACTCACCTATTTCCCACAGACACTGATTAACAAATAAATTATTCAATACTGTTTTATGTTTTAAAGATGTGAGACACAGAGTAAACTAACTTTTCTTTTTCAAACTAGCTGACAATAACTAATTCTGTAGAAATCACATGTGTTTTTGTTTTAATCTCTGAACATTTTCAGTGAGCTGATAGGCAGAGCTGATGACCTGCTGTTCCTTGTGTAATAAAGAGTAAAAATAACTGACTTATTTTACTGTTACGCTTGAGTGATAGGTTCTCAGTTTCTATAAAATCAGATTCTCTTCTAGGCTATCATATGCAGAGCCACACTCTCAATTTTAGGACTTGGGCTGTCTTAGGAATATTAGTGTTACATTTGTGGTACGAGTGTATTTCAGCCAAGAAACTGATGGTAGGGAACTAAAGCCACAAGTTTAAGATAAACTTGAAGAGACGTAGGGATTTGCACTGCTTTTTTATCTTCCAAATGCACACTATCCATTCCTATCTCTTTTACTTATGCTTTTCACTTTCAACTTAAACAAAGCACCTGAATACCTTTGGGGCTGATGCCACACAGGATTTTGATACATTTCTAGTATTTCAGGTGACTGCAGCATTCGCAGATAAATTTCTTTACATTCAGTTTTAAGTCTTCAGACAAAAGAAATTTTACATTCCCTTCACTTTTGTGATGGTTGTATTTCCTATAATTCTGCAGCTAAGAAAATGAGGTTAGTGTACTGGATTTGTGTAATCTTTAAAGGTTACTCTTCCAAGTGAAGATAAAGCTAATTTGGCTAATTCAGAACTTGTGTATTCATTAGCATAAAATTTAATACAATATTGCAAAAGTTCACTGCATGTGTGAATTTGAGAGAGAGAGAATATGTTACTGCCTTACAAATATATATAAATTAAAACCTTAGAACCTTAACCTTTTTTGGCAGCTTCTTCTTCCTTTTTCTTTTGTTCCTCAATAATTTTCATCTTCTCTTCGTATTCATCAGCTCGTGTTTTCCATTCCACCCTGTTGTTTTGAAGACCATCAAACATAGGTGTAATTTCCTTGTGAAACCTCGAGAATTCCTGTACAAACAATTTAAATTAGTAAATTAGAAATTTGTAAACACTAATGATGTGTAAAGTCTGAATTTGTGGAAATACTGCTGCTTTTCAGAGAAAACATTAGCTTTTTTTGGTGCTATATCTGATTCAGTATGTATGCTAGATTAATTTTATTTCATTTATTTCATGTAACAGCTTTTCAAGCACTTGTTCCATCTCTGGTAGTGAGTTTCTGTAGAAGAGAAAACATTTTTAAAAGAAATAGTGTGAGTGCACATTTGAAAGCATGTTCTTGGACATGCAGTGGTGGCATATTACTGGAAATACCATGGGACAATAATGCCCTATTGTGCACAGTCAGAAAATATCTGAATTATATAAAGCACATTTTAGTATCTTCCCTAATCCCACATTTGATAGTCCGATTCATATAATATAACTATGATACACGATATTTTATCATATGATTACCAGTATCAGGATATAATTTAAAAAGTCTAGTATCCTATAGTATATTCTAAGCTGATGAGGATGTATCTGAAAATGTTAAAATATTACATGTCACACTTCTGCATCACATTTTGGGATATTGAAAGCTAGACGGAGATTAATAATGTTGGCGTTTTAGTGCCTTACAGAAGATATAGAATGTCTGTATTTCCAGAATATTGCAAGTTTCCTATTGCTGCTTTCTGTGACCATCCACATGTTGCATGCTTATGTTAAATGAGACTGTGAAGACTTAGACTGGGCTTTCTAACTCAGTCTTTCAAGGTAGTAACAAAATCTCAGCACCCTCAAGTTTCGCTGAGATCTTCACTTTTTATGAGTTTGCTTCACTTCTCTTGACTTTGCTTTGTGGGAGCAATTCTCCTGTGTAACAAAAGATGGAAAAATTGCGGTGGTTGTGATAGTTGTTTACCCTGTGACCAACAGTCCTGCTGCTGTCTAAAATTTTTTGACTGCAAGTTTGTCACTAATTGTGCCATCAAAACTGCTGCAGTGGGGAAACAAAAAGAAATATTCTTACCTTGTACACAAATGTACACACAAAATCTATGAAACCAACTTGGAGCTTAGGTAGTTCATCTCCTTTGTTTCTGTCCATCATAGGCTAGAAGAGAATAGCAGTAATTTAGATTATGCAGATATGCTTTTTGGTATATTGATGTAATAAGAATCACAGACCATTATTCAATGCTTTAATAACAGTTAATATTTCTTACCAAAGTTATATTGTTTAGTACTTACAATTGGTTGTTGCTGTAGCACAGTTCGCTCCAGGTCGCCTTGCTCCCAGAATTCATTTGCAACCATGAGGGCAACCTGAATAATCACAATTCAGTGGAAGTGTCAGCAGAAAGCAGTAAATTCAAATAAATAAAATAACATGGCTTTCCAGAAAATGTGAAAAGGTTGTTTAACCAATAACTGGCACATTACTGTTTACTACTTAACTATTACTACTAACTTCCACAAAGAAAGGACTCATTTCTTGCTAGCTGCATTATCTCCGAGTAGTTTAAAAATTCTCCAGAAATTAGGAGTTTTGGACAAACACAATAAAATTCCACTGTTTCGTTCCTGTAGAGATAGTCAGGTGCTTCTTTCAAAAATTACAGACACTCTCTGGTGTACTTAAAGCTTTTTTCCAGCAAATTATCTCTACAAATATTCTGGTATGTGCTGAGTAAATGGTAGATTGTTGTCAATAGGAACAAGACGACATTAGCAACATAGCAGAATCCTCTACTACCTGTAACATGTATTAGGAGGCTCAACAAACATCTTGCAGTTGTATTTTGATTATGCATTGTTAAAACCTATTCCTGTAAGGCTAAGTGATAAGCTTCAGTGCAATGATCAATAAGTACTGAAGTACTTTAAGTATTTATGTACAAAGCAGTGTCACACTGTATTACAGTATTTATTTTTAGCATGTTTAAGCTACTTGGAAATGGCACCAAGATTTACAGAATAGACACAATTAATTCAAATCATACTGTTGTTAGAACTGTGCCTTAAAAATACCTGAAAACTAGCAAAAGTTGGGTAGCACAAAAATAACTGAGTGATATTTAAGGGTAGCTAGAACAGCTGACAGAATCAGGGATGCTGGCTGTAGCTGAAAGGCAAGCAGAAATGGGTGGATCAACTCGCAGTCATATAAAAATTGAGGTTATTTTTTGGAAACATAATTGGGTGCAGGTACTTAAATATCCATAAAATGATAAGGGTTTGTTTGTTTGTTTACATTATGCCCCAAATAGGCAGTTAAACAGATAGCAAATGTAGTATTGTCTGTTTGAAAAGTACCTACCTTACTTTGCACTTCCCAAGGCTTGGTTATAGCAGATAGGTCACATCCAGTCATCATCATAGCCCTTTGAAGACACAAACCGAAACAGCAGTATAGTCAGGATGATGATAAGCATCTAAATTCCTTTTGAAAATCGAGACCTTTTTTATCTCAGATACAGGTGAATGCACATTTTGAGAAGATTTAAGATATCAGACAATAACACCAAGTCTTAATTTACATGTTTAGGTGCTGAAATTATTTTAAAATCTGGTCCTAGATAGCTGATTGAATAAAGAATGAAATATTAGCCACCTACATGATGACTTCTTTCTTGGTTGGGTCAATAGATATATATTTAATTGCTTCATCTTCTGTTTCCATTTTTTCAATTGCATCCACAATCTTTTGAAACATAGTTCTTTTCCTGTTAAAACATACCAATAAACCATATATAGTTCCTGCATTAAAAATGAAATAGAAAACCATACTTCTGCTTTTCCAAAGTATTGTCTTAGTCATCATAGTATCAAAGCGACACGTTATTCATGTTGAACTCAAACTTTTCAGGCAATCTAGCACAGTTAGATTTTGCTATACACCACTGACATGTGAAGTACTATGTGAGAATTCTGACAAGGAAACAACCAATTTCCTACATCTTCCTATTTAACTGTTTGGGGTGAAATTCTTATTTCTTTAGTATTACATGTTTGTTACTTTCTGTAACATATTGAATTGGGAAAAGTGAGGGAAATACTAATAAATGTTCTTCCACTCCGTCCCCTCAAAAATCCGCTTATTGCTTAATAAATATTTTAATTTGCATTTAGAAAAAATGAAATAGTGGAATTACTGTTCACTAAAATTTAATAACTCCTGTTGAACAACTTACTGAATTGTTTCCTGTCTCTTGTCTCTAAATTTTCCCAGTCATAAGAGATCTGGATCAAAACAAAAGGCTCCATATATCTTTAAGGAAAATACCAGTTATAAAAGCGTATTAAGTCAGTAACTTAGGAACAGAAGGGATGATTTGATATTTGGAGTCTTTGGCACTGTGACCAGTTGATGTCTGCAGTTTTGTTTTTAAATCAGCATCTTAATTTCCATGCCATAAGCATACTTCTATTTAGTATGCATAACTGTAGTGTGGTACGCTGAATATCACACATGCACGCAACCTTAAAATAAGGCTACAGAATCCCCACTTCTGAAATACAGTGTTTGCTGTAACTAAAAGTGTATTTGAATGACTTACTAAATATATACTAAGTGTTGCATACATTTATATGTTCTCTAATTTGAAAGCTTGCAATGGATCTAAGAATGTCTTTTTTTTTTTTTACAAGAATTAGGCTTAATAACAGTTTTAAATATAACTGTACTCTGCGTATGAACAACTAAAAACTAAAGTTACAAATAGTATAGGATTGACATTTTTTTCAGTAGGAAGTTATACAGAATTCAGTACTTACTTGAAATACAAAGCCAAGTCAGTTGCTATTATTGCTACTTCAAATAAGTGTAGAACAGTTTCAAACTGGCGCTTATTTAGGTTCTGGAAGATGTTTAAACTCTACAAGATGAAAGTTACAAATTCAGTTCCTTTTATAACACCGGTTTGGGTTTGTACTACACAGAACATCACAGAATGCTATAACAAAATTGGCCAACTACAGTCTCTAAATGAAAATAGTGCTGCAAATGAAAAGTTACTCAATTGGTGAAGATGGCCCTTTTTCATAGCTAATAAATGGCTAAATAACTGTGTGAATGGTTGGTGGATCTATGGTGCTGCCTACCATAACTAAATCCACAGTGACACAAACCAGTTACAAGTCCTGCTATTGCCATATATAAATTAAAACCAAAGAAAACCACCTGTATTCCACATAATTAGTACAGGAATGTCAGTTCTTCATGATTTCTTATGGCTAAAAACACCTAATTTTCCTAGACTTTTTAAAGCTTCGTAGCAGACACCTTTTCCTCCTGTTAACCTGGGTCAGCACAGTCTCCTGCTGCGCTGTTGGGGACCTGCTATGGCAAGCACAATGGACTTTTCTTCAGGCAAAGGGAATGGGAGTGTCACATTTTTCTAGGTGTCCTAGTTTTCCCTCCTCCTTTAGCTGAGGGGACAATACCTGTGAGAGCACAGGGTGCTGTTGAGAGCCTCCAGAGATCCTGACAACGGCTCCAGCAAAAAGCTGGGGTTAATCCCTGGCACCTCGCTTTTGAAAAAGTACATTTCTATCAATAAAGGTAAATATGGTTTCTGGTTTTATTTAGAATTATAAATCTCCTGGATTTTTTATGATCGTTGTGCTGCTGGTTAGCGTAAAGATTTATTTTGTGGCCTCAGGTGAGGAAATAGTACCACCACAGGGATTAGAAAATGAAAAATGAGAGTGGCAGAGAGAGCCTGCCATGCTGCTGCAAACAAGCGGGATGGAAGAGGCACGTGTATTCGAGGCTGCCTGTTAAATCTCTTATTTCTCTACAAAATACATAGTAAACAGTTGTAAATAGTCTCTCCCCTTGTAGCCAGGACAGAGCCAGGCACTGCTGAGGAAAGGTGGCCGATGGCTGCCAGAGGAGCAGGGTTCTGTGGGGCAGAGGGCCCTGTGGGGCAGAGGGCCTGGGCGGGCTTGTGCTGCCGCCATTTTGTGGAGACTGAGGAGACTGGATGGGGAGCCTCACCTCCAGCTGCTGCAAAGGGCAGCTGAGAGCAGCTGCCCAACTCAGGAAAGAGCCTCGTGATACTGCCTTCTCTGTTTTAGCAAGGTAAGGTGTGGTGGGGGGTCTGGCCTGTGGTAACAGCTGACAGCTGGGCATAATAAACAGCTCCATCCCTTTGCTCCTCAGCTGCCAGAGCCAGCAGCTGAACTTGGACCTTCTGAACAAGGGGAAGCAGGTTAATGACCTTATTTTGTCTGTGCATGTTGTATTTTCGGCTTTGGTTTCAACATCAGCTGTTTCATGAAAGTGGAAAAAGCCTGAGGACTGCGAGCAAGACCCAGAGGAAAAGCTTGAGTGAGTCTATTTCTGGTGGAATTACTGATGTCTCTCTGAAAGCAGGCAATGCATAAGAATTTGGCTTAAACTTCTGAATTTTAGTGTAATTTCTTAGTCTAGACTTAGAGGAGTGGATGAGACATGGTGGAATTAGGAACATCATAACTGAGTTGGATGTTTTGTGTTGCTGGGTGTGAGCAGGAGGTTCCTGCAGACGTACCTCATCCTGCAGAAGGGTTTTGCTGTACTCCAGGTGGTGCCTTTCCAAAATGGACGAGCCATGAAGTTTCGCCAGTGGAGCAGCTGACCTGTTGAAAAATAAGCAGTTCTTTATATTTTGGTGGCAATGTTTTTGATTCAAGATTCAGATTTTTAGGGTTAAGATGTTTCTGATCTGCACATCCAGTAGTATAATGCATATATCTTAAACACTGGTATGATGCAAAAAAAATACTTGCTTGCCTTCTCTCTTGTGACTGAGTAATGATGGCAATTGGAGAGCACTGGGTGCTCAGTGCCCACTGGAGTCAAAGGCGTGGTCAGATGCCTCTATTTTGTTTTACATGTTCAGTTTTGCTGTCTGTTTAATCCACATAGCTTCCCTGTACCTTAAAAATGGCCTTTATGCATCTTTTAGTATTTATTGTGTAGCACAGCTTTTGAAGTCCTGTCTGACTTGGGCCATGTCCACTACGATTCCAACACTGTAAGGTAAACCTAAGTAACAGTATAATGGAGTTTAATTCCACTAATGCCCTTGGGCTCCTCCCCTGCCTCAAAATCGCTGTTTTATGGACTGCACAAGTCCTGACACCTCAGGTGTGTTCAGTATTATCACAGAGCCCGAAGCATGCCCCTGATGTTGGGCTAAGCTTCAAGCAGAGGAAATTCTGTGTCAGACTGTGGTAACAGGAGGAAGAAGTGTCTTGTCTGCATAGGCTCCAGGTGGTTCTGCACGTTTGGAAGTGTATTTTCCTCCTTTCTTCTCTTGGCTAATAACTCTGCTACTCAGATAACCCAAGGCGGATTGCTACGTGCTATCTATATTTTCTGACTTGTGATTAGGACTGTTGTGGTAAAGCCTGATAACTTTTATAAATAGCTTTACTGTGTATGACCTCATGTAGAGGGCTTTCAGCTAGGGAAGACCACAGCAGGAAGATTTAAAACCTCCCTTAAACTTATTTGGATGAGAGGCAGCCCATTGAATAAGCAGCAGTGTCTGTCATTCTTTCTTTCCTACGTCACCTGGAGAATCCCTGAGAATAATCAGAAAATCCCCTTGCGTCACTGCTCCAGCATGCGGGCTGAAATGCCTCTCCAGGGTCAGAGGAGGAGGATGAATCAGTCTGGAGATACAGTTGGTGGGAAACTGTACTCAGAAAATTACGGTTATAATCTTCTGGTACACGTGACATTCTGAGAGACCTATGTTCTCTGCCTAGAACACAGAAACAAGCCCTAACAGATCTTATAACAGACTAAATGGTAAATGGATCAATCTTCAGGAGAGGAGTGGGTCTCACCTTGATACGTAATGTCGTAATAAAAAGGTAGATTTAAATCAAAATTAATTAATATGGTTTTATAACAAGCATCTACTAATTAATACTGTTTCATAACAAACAAGGGAAAAATAACAAAGAAATCCTTTAGAATATTTTCTCAGAACAAAAAGGAGCATGAACTGCAAAGCTTAACCTCATGTGTAACTTCCTGGCGTGTGGACGCAGTGGCAGGACACAAACTCTTTAGCTCAGAATCCTGTATAACATGAGGAGATTACACCTTAGGAAAGGACCTACATCAATTGGTAAGCTGAGCTGGGGGGTAACAACTGAGCTATTCACATCGGACAGTAGAAAACAGAGAAAAAGAATGCATCTTAAATCCTGTCTCCCTCTGAACTGACCCTTGTGTGTGCCACATTCTGAATCCCTCTCCAGAAAAGTGCTTTTGCCCTGTCTTGAAAAAAAGTAATCCAGTTAGGGATTTTAATTTACTTTTCTCGTTTCTCTGTGGCCTCCTGTGCATGAGCCTCTGCTGCAATTTAAGCATTGCAAGAGCTTAGTCTCTCTTAGAAATGAATTGCAACTCCAGGAGACTTGTCTATTATAATATTCTGCTTTTGTATTTTGTCCTTATACTTCACCTGTCATGACAGAAATCTTCTATAGGATAAAGGTTCATTCATGACAGGTCAATATGGAATATATACCTCATATTTTGCAAGTTTTGACATGTTTTTTTTAATTTGTAACTAAAATACTACATATCCATATATTTGAGCATTTATACGTACTTCATCTGATACAAGTTATTGGTCCCTCTGTGATCAATGTCATGGCAGAAAGCAGCAGCAACCATGGCAAAGGCTTCTAGATCAGTATAGTATTTCTTTATTTTGCCTGTCTGTAAAAGAAAACAGACAATTCTGAGTGTGTGCCTTCCTGAATTTTCCAGTTGGAATTGAAATGAAAACTAAATAATAAATGTAAGATTAATATTAGCAGCAGTACCATTAGCAGAGTAAACATCGTTTGTCCCACATTGAATCCATGTCGCCAGTTATGGTAAGTGATATCTCGATAACCTTTCCTAACTGTGTACATCCATCTTGTAAGGACCTATTATGAACAAAAGTGATTAAAACTGTGCTGTTAATTGAAACAAAATGATGGAGTTCCTGTAAATTACTGGAATATACTATGAAATTACTGTAATAATGTGCAAGCTCTATGAAAATAATTGCTTTTCATTGAGTTAAACATAGAAGCAGCAAATCGTTCTTATGTAAATGTGTGTTGACTTAATTCCTTTCATACCTCACGTAATTTCAGGATTAGTTTTAAGTCTTTGTGACAAAGGCAAATATTGAATTAAGAATGGAAGGCTGTTATCCATAACACTAATATTTTAGTATTGCCTACTTCTATATTAAAGTACCTACAGTCAGCTATTGCTCTTCTGTCTTAAAATAAATATAAACAAAACAAAATAAATCAGACCTCAGCTGGGACTTTGAATTTTTCGACAACATTTATCTCAAAGAACAGTCGTATTCCACAAGTTATCAGGCCATGCTCTGTAACAGGAAAGTCACTGAAGCGGAATTCATACAGTTCTAGATCTTTTGGATCAGGTAATTCTTCTTTCTGTTAGACAAAGTCAAAAACACAAGGGTTTTTCTGTCAAGAACAAAGTTGGAAAATTTTTTTTATTTTCTTTTCTGACTTCAGTAGAAACATTGCCTAAATACAGTATGCTTATTATATCTTCAAAGGCCTCAGGTTTCAGTACAAACTGATGTGTATTAAGTTAGGAAACAGAATTGTGATACTGCTAGCTTTCCCCTCACATAGGATAGGTAAAAATCTTGGCCAGTGTTTCTTTCTACTCTGAATTCCAACACTATTTGTTATGACCATCTCAATATTTCCTTAGCTTAGAAATCTCATGCCTTGGAATTTCTCCTTCCTGGTATAAAATCCTATGGTTTTTCCCCTTTTAGCGTGGTCTCAAGGCTGCAGTTCAGCTTTTTTCACAACCAAAATTTTTCTTGTTAAGTGTTGCTATTTGCTTTTGGATCTTATGAATAGTGGTGAATATAGTGACCAAAACCAGCCTATCTAGAAGAAAACATTTTTTTACTTTTATGGTAGAATAAGATATTAAAAAAAACAAAACAACAATGTTGTTATAAGAGAAGGCTTCCTGGCATACCTGCCTACTCATTGCCTTGTCTTCTCTTGGAGAGACTATAGGCAAGCGAAGATTCCTGTACTTTTTTTAACTTCTGAAATGCTGGTGGTTTCTTTCTGTCCCACAACCAGCTCTCAAAATTAGTCTGTCCTACCTCATCTCCTGTGACAGCCTCTCTTTGTCTGCGATAGCCTATATTAAAAAAATAAACAAACCTGTAGAATGTAGAAACAAACCTGTAGAAACATAGAAAGCGGACTGGAAAATCCTACAAGATCAGATATAAAAATTCACAAATCTTATTTGTGTTCTTCTTTGCCTGCTTGCAGTAGACTCTTGATTGCTTGGGTCATGAACGATCTCAGTGTATGCATAAAGTAAAAATTGTCACAATGCTTAAATGGCCAAAGCATATAGTGTTCATGGTTATTATGGCTTCAAATACCTCAGTGTAATTTACTTTCTAGTGCTGTAGTGGTGATTCTGTCACTGCCTTTCTGTAGTTTACAACAGCCTATTCTGAACATTCCTGACCACTGATGAAAGCAGGAGATCACTTCAGGAGTAGTGGACTGTGTAAGTGCATAATCTTTTCCCCACGTACTGAATTTCATTAGAAGCTGTCTGGATGCCATTCAGTGATTTTTCTCTCTCTGAAGAGCAGATACAGAGCTTAAACCAGCTCTTCCCTGTATCGGAGAACCTCTGTATAACATACACTGAATTCTAAAATGCAGAGGATATGAAATTTAAGAAAGCCTGTATTAAATTTAAGTTGCCTATTTGTATACATTATATAGATTCACATTGAATAGCCTAACCGATAATGGCAATATTATTGAACTGTTCTATAACACTTTTCATCTGTATATCCCAAAGCCTAGGGAGAGAGGTATTATATTTCAAAGGATTTGCCCCAATCCAAACAAGAATTAATCCAGGGAAGTCTGATGCAAGACAAAAAATAAATTATAAGATCACCATTACTCCCCTTCCCCATAGTAATCTACAAATTATCTCTATTTTATGGATAAGGAAAAAAGATGACTAAAGGTATGCATATATTTCAACAAATAAGGCTGAACATCCATGCAAAGGTATTTCCTTCTCCTTGGGATTTTCCATTATATCTACTCTGATCTGAGGTCAAGGACAGGGAAACCTGGGGCAGTGGTGTTTTAAGACCCATTACTTTGTGAATCATCAGATCTAGAAACACCTGCTTTATCTCATTAGCTCTCTGGGATTCCAGGTCTTATAACAGGATAAAGCATTTGCATGCAGCCTTGTCGGTGCAGAAGATACTAGACCTTTGAATTTGTGAGTCCGCAATGTTGAGGGAATTCATTTTCATTGCTTTTTTGAGATTTAAAAATTCATACCAGTATTATGTTTTTTTATTTGGAGTCTGTACCGTAAAAATCACTTGTTGCTCTACCAGTAGAGATATTTATATAGTGTTTATCTATTAATTCTTGCAATTCTTCATGCAACTAAGTTAAATTTACTTTAAAAGGTATATGAAGCTACACATGGTGTGTTTATGTTTTTTGATTTCATCGCTTGTAAGCTATGTGAAATATGTGAATTGGTTGGTACTGGAAGTCAACAGATTTGTGTGTGTTTGGCCTTTTTTCTTCAGCCTAGCTCTGTTTTGATCCATTAACAGTGGGAGTTCATACACTAAAAGTAAAGTAAGCTAGCACATGTACTCCAGGACTGCTCCACAAGAGAAAAGGAAGTGCACTGAGTACAAACAGGAATTTTCCTCCAAAAAGGTGCTCCCTTTCTAGATTGAAATACTAAGGCAGCCAGAGGACTGCACAGTCTGGAAAAGAAAGTGACTAGTTTTTGGTTTAGTAGGAGCAGAGTTTTGGCTGATTAGGTCAAATCTGTTTCATCACTGTGAAGTCATTGATCACTCTCTTTGGACTTCTCTGCCTAAGGAAATGCAGGAAAATTAATCTGAAAAGTAGGTCAGGTCCACTGGACACTCCTGTACACGTTCTTTTACTCAAAATGAAAGTGACCTTGCATCAATATCCCTTCTTTTATTCTCAAAATTAAATAAACTCAGTTATAGGTATAGCACTTTCCCAATGGATGTTTAAGAAAGTTAAAGACTTTAAATGTTAATTATAATTCTAAACATTTCTATATAACTTGGACTATCCAAGTCTATTGACATATATTTGGGACAGAATGTTTCCCTGTAGGTAACAGGGGGGTCTGCACCTCGAAGAACCAAAGAGGTTGAAAATGTATTATTAAATCAGCTCCATCTAGCTTGTGGAACTGATAGCTAAAATGAATTTTGTTAATCAGGATTTGGCTATACACAACTTTTTCTGTAATGAAGACACATAAATATCTGATATAAGCATGCTACCAGAATTTTCAGTTTAATGACTTACCAAAATCCTGATAAGATCCTTTTGATCACAGTCCTCTAAATTATTTACATTTAATTTCTCCTTGTATTTCTACAAATAAAAACAGGTAAGAAGTTCAATCTTTGTGTAGCAAATTTTCTTCTTTAATTTTGTGACCGTGGACAGAAACTTACCAGTATAGATTCAACTTCAGAAGGGGTGGCCTTTGTCTGGTACATAAGCATTTCCTGAGCGATGTCTTTCCTGTTTTCAAGCTTGTTCATTTTGTCGTAAGTGTCAGTATTTAAAACAGACCACCCCAAGAACTGTGTGAGAGTCTGGAACAAAGCCAAGCAAAGTGGAGGTGACACCATGACTATAAAATTAAGCTGACAATTTGAACTTACTTTTTAAAAACTCCGTTGCTTTGAAAAGCAATGTGTTAACTTTACTTGTTAGGGGCCTTTACCTTCCATCAACAGGTTCTGTCCACACCTACAGCTTTTAATGACATTCTTTGTCTCACCCTAGAAATTAAGGGCTGATATTCCCATTTTGTACATGGGACTTTGAGGTTTATGAAGCTTAAATTAGCTGAGTGGACTTGGGTATGCTGTGTAGCATCTTGCCCAAGTGCATGCATGAATGCTCTGGGAACTCCCGTGGTCACAGGCACGATATCCATTGGCAAGCAGGATGTCAGACCTGCTTACCCACTGCTAGTTGGGAGATGCTGGCTATCACTAAGAGTCAAATGATTAAAAAATAAAATTATGTCTGACTTCTGTTCATTATTGGAATGTAAATGTTCTCATATTTTCAGGTTTATAAAGAGAAACAAAATTTCTGATTCTTAGGAAACTGTATAGTGAAGAAAATAGACATTAGATAATATAGCCTATTTGAAAATGTTTAGACATTTCAAAATTACTTTTTACAATAATATTTTTGTTAACATCATATGGCTCCTTAAAACCTCTAATCCTATTAAGCTTACTTCAATGATCTGTTCATCATACTCGTCAAAAGGTTTTCCATCTTTCCTGTTGTAAAATGTTGCAACTCCCACAATTTCTTCTTTTTTGTTGACAATAGGCAATGACAGGACATTTTTGATAACCCAGCCAGTCTCATCCACTGGTCCTTTCTGTAGGAAAGCCAAAGAACAGGAAATGTTGTTTATTTCTTTGAAAGTAGTAATACAGCTTTGATACAGGCAATGTAACACGAAGACCCATGCATCACAAACAAAGGAGAAATTAGTTATGTAATCAACTGTATAAATAATTGGTGGAAAACATTAGCATATTTTCCTACAATATCTATAATCATAGATATTGTAATCTATACATAATTGTAGATTACCAGAATTACCTGAAACGTGAAATATTCATCTGCTGGTGCATTCATCATGTTACAAATCTGCAGCATAAAGAAAAGGAGACATTGTTTAACTGTAATATAATGTGCACTAAGACTTCACCTGATATATTAAAAAAGCATATTTATTTTCTAAGCTAACAACAGTGAGCACCCTAGCTTGCTACAGCAATTAAAACTGCCCCTATTAAATTAAATGTGGTTATTCTAACAAATGTCATTCTGGAGTGCTCGTAGCAAAGTCCCTCATGTCTCGTCCCACAGTGCATAGCACGATGGTTAAGGAAATCACTTCCAGTTTCAAATGCCGTGGGGGTTTGTATACAGAAATAAGTGAGTACTAACGGCTCTGGCCTTACTGCTATTGAAAATGCTGTAGGATTACTAATAACTGTCATATATCACAACTTTGACTTACGTATGTTGTCTACCCAAGAAGAGATAATAAGAAAAAAAAAATTAAAACTCTGCATATGATTATTTTCTTACTTGGACCTTTTGTTGTGAGACTCAGTACACTTGGAAAGTGACATCAGACACATGTTATTATTCCTCCAATGTCACCACAATCAGAGGGAAGTTTTCCTGATGTGTTGGCTGTTTGTGCTGAGGGCCTGTCTCCACCCAGACTACTGATTCACGTGGTTTCACTGGGAACCAATGACACTGGAAACAGCATTGTATTTTTGTAGAGGTTTTTGATCGTTGGAAGGTTTGGGGTTTTGTTTTGTTCAATCAGAAAAACTGCACGAACTACAATTTTTAGATATTACTTTTGCTATGAACTTACAAATCCATTTTCAGCAACATATGTTGGCAATCCACTGACAAGACACCAGTGATCTGCTGGAGGTGACCTTTAGAGAGAGAATGAAATTAAATTATTTCTACAATCCAGACATGTTGTTACTATATCCAAGCAATCTATCTAATTGCCACTGATTTACAGGCTGCCAATGAATACTCACGGAATGACTTTGATTTCTTCTTTTCCATGTAAAATGTAGTCAATGATCTTATAAAAGTTGACTTCCTAAAATAAAACCAGAAAAAAATGTAGGTGACCTGTACAAACTCAACATCAAAATTAAGACTCATAAAAATAAAAATTAATATCCTCACTCGTCCATCAGGTGTCTTGGGGCCTTTGTAAGGCTCTGCCTCCCCCAGCCGGATTGGCCACTCGTCATAGAACTCCTGAGAAAACGATACACAGAGTTTAGCAAAAGAAAAAAAAAATTGGTTCTGTGTTCATAGAGAGTATGGTATCTGTGGATAGCAATTTTATTTTTCCTTCTCCATAGCTGTACTGTGGATGCATATCAGACAATATTAAGAAAACGTTGTTAAGTATATTCCAAGCAAGACATGTTTACCAGTAAATTGCAGGCTAATCTGAAGCTTATTTCTGGGTGGTTGTACAGCTTAATTGTTGTTTTAGAAGGCAGGTGTTTATAAAGCAGTAATCAAACCTGCACTTCTCTCTTCTACGCTTTCTCACATGTAATTATCTATACGAAAAATTATTTCAGAGTTAGTCTTTATGTTTATCATGGTTGTTTCCTTTGCCATGCTTTTATTTTGCATGGTTTTTTTGTAATGTGGTTAGGTTTTATATTATATAAATTATCCCAAAGGGATGGCAAGCATGGCAACTTTGTGTCTTGGAGAGACATGCACTAGAAATATGCAGAACAAATTAATCAGAAGGATGGATTTTGTAGCTTAAAGTTAGGACTAGCACACTTATAGCAAGTAGGCAAAATGATTGTTACCTTCTCTTTAGTCATGTCCAGCAGACCAACAGAGTATCTTTCACAATTCAAATACATTCGAATAGTGTACAGGGCTTTGTGAAACTGCCGTTCTATATCTGTTAGCTCTTCAAATACTTTGTTGGCAGACCACAAAAGCATCTATTCACAATGAAAGAGAAAGAGGGTAAATGTTCCCAACAGTAAGAAAACATAAACGTATGAATCCTAGGCATTCCAGAATAAAATGATAAGATGCCTTACTATTATCAAATTAAAAAATTAAAAAGATGTTATCCTTACTTCGATAAGCTTGCAAGAATATAAGATAGTGGGAACAACAATGGTTTCACACAAAAATGAAGTATTATCATTAACAAATTATTCTATACCTGACTTCTTCGGGATTCAATATTGTAGAGATATGTTGTATGATGATTTCTTAGGACCAAAGATATAAAATTGAGGTATTTTTTAAAGACCTAAAAATGACAAAGAGCAAAAATAAGACAAAGTTATAAAACCAAGAGGTAGGTGCACTCAAACTGCTTGTTGAACTAACAACTGTACTGTTGTGTGACATTTGAGATTACCTCTTCATCCTCTTTTGAGAACTCAGTGGCATTTAATTTGTTGAGTGCCATCACAACAGCAAGCACCTCTTTACCCTGCGTAATTGGGGTTGCCAACATATTGACTGTTGTATAACCAGTTTTTTTGTCCAGAAAGTCAGAAAAATGGTTGTTCTGAAAGAAAACAAAACAAAAACCCACAGATGAAATGCATAATAATTAGTTACCATGCCAAGAGCAAATTGTAATTTCATTTGCTGATTTGTTTGCAATGCTATGAGCACAGTTTCACAGTGCATAGGTTTGCTTATACTCACAAAAAAACCATTATCATTATTTAGCCCAGTCTTGCAGAGTTATATGTATAAGCTTAGCTTGGCTTTGGTTATGAATATAGCTTCTGAAACCATGTTCTGTGCAGATTTTTATTAGAATAATGGGGAAATTGAGGAATTAAAAATACAGGAAAATCTAGAGTAAAGGTGAGAGTGATATGGCTTTTAGGCTACCTAGGAGTCTAATACCTATGGCTTGCATGTAGGATAATTACTTCATAGCTATGTTAATATTTACCATTATTTAATTATTTCTGTAGATAAAAGTTGTCATACTGTTCCACTGCACCATGTTTAAAACTACTGCCTGTTTTGAATGTATATGGCTTTAAATGCTTCTGGCAGGGAGGCACCCCCAGCAGGTTTGCATCTGGCTGAGCTGTTTCTTATTCCTTCCTGGCTGCCAGACTCCCAGCCCTGCTGCTCCCAGCCCAACACGCTCCTCCACTCAATGGAAGGGTGCAGGGCCATCAGGACACAGAGCTGCTTTTGTTGGGTGTGTGATCCTGTGGGAATGAGACCACATGACTGATCAAAGAGCCACAGCTAACTACCCCACCAGTTTCATCCTTGAAACCAAATGCTATTCTTCTCATTCTTTTCTGTAAAAAATACTGGGAAGCTGGTTCCTGTTTCAAAGAACACTGTTTCATTTCCTCACATCAAAGAAATTCTTGGTGTTTTCTTTGAAAGGCTTTGGTGCTCTCTTTAATTTAGAAAAGAAGTTTTAAATTTATCAGGGAAATCTGTTGGTCAGGGGTGGTTGTGTTTTGGGATGTTCTTGTGATAATACATCTAAATGAGCTGAGTTATGAGCTGGGGAATTGAAATCTGTCTAAATGTCCATACTGAGAAGTGACATGGTTCTACTAAGCATGTAAACCAGCCAGACTCTATCTTCACAGCAGTAAGACATATCCACTCTCACTGCTGTTAACTACTGTGTTAGCTCAGGCACCCAAGATCTGCGTGGTGGATCTCAAGGTCTCTTCCTTGCTGATAGGCTGGAGAATGTTCCAGGATGCCACATAATGGAATTCCTGCTTTTGTAAATTATACACGAAGATACTTAAATGACCAAGCAAACAAACAAACACACAAATGTTTTCTAGGTTGTAAAATCAAGCATGAAAAGGCTAGGAGATGCAAGAACTAAAATTATTTGTCTACTATTTGGATCTTTCCTTTTAATTTCTTTATTCCTCTCTTCCTTCTTTAGGAGTGGTTTCTGTTATATGTTGTATCAATCTATAGCATATACAACCCTGAGAATGTAGACTGAATCTCTGACTATCTTAGCCATTAAAAATAAAGTAAATCTTCAAAATAAAGTAAATAGAGAATTTGACCCTGTTTCGGTGTCCCTCTGCCTCACCAAGAGCATCTAGCATAATGACGAGGCCCAGGTTCCTGGTTTTAAAATGTTGTATGCTGCTATGAGGGAATAAATAAAAATTTCAGACAATTCTGGATTTCCGAATACTTAAAAGGGACCTGTATACACAAAGTGACCTGAATCACCATGACACAGCTGCTGAGTCTTAATTTGTTTAATAACTGAAGGTGCAAGCATTGGTGGGTAGAAGCATTCAGAAGAAGCACTTCGGTCTTACAGTTTTTGCGGAGGACAGGAAAATTTTAAAGAATACAAGCCCGTGTTAATAACCAAAAAGTTCAGTAACAAGCCATTCTAAGTTCTGCCTAGATAGTGCAATGAAGAAAGATATAAATACCTCATAACACATTGGAAGCATGCCGATATCATATGCAAAGTCCTATCACACCTGATTTGAATATACCAGCAAAAACTGGTGCTTAGATTTAGGCTTTTTATTATTGGTTATTTTGCACATAATTGCTAGGAGTTTTGAAGCCAAGGTTTTAAAATATTTTCTCTTGAAAACATAAGCTCCTTTGTTTTCAAAGAAAATAACTTCTTACAATGTCTGGAACATCATGTTCATAGACAAATGAGCCAGAAATATGCTCTGCTGCACCAGAGCCAGAAGAGCATCTTGGTGCTGCCATGAATATACGAATGCGGACAGTCTATTTGAGCGTGATCTTCCGAACCCAGCCATCTTTCAGAGTAAGGTTTGAACTTAGGTCTCAGTTAAATGATAAAATAGGCTTTAAAAAAAAAAAAATAGGGAAAGGTGATCTGTTGATAACTCCGTAACTGTAGTACATTTGCAAGCCTCTTCCACTAGCTCCATTTAAAGCTAAGATACCTAGTCATTTACTGTAAAACGATCGGTTCTGTAGGTACATGCTAGGATGTGCAACATGCATTAAGCTGGCACCAGCATACAGAAGTGGAAACTCAGGATGCCTCTTTGTTTTCATCTTTCTGTTATATGTGATAGAATGTAACTGGATAAGAGTTTGGTAGGCTACTATGGATCTAACCTATTCACTTCAAATTAGTAGCTAATCCATGTTTCTTGATTTTCTAAACCATGATGTGAGTTTTATCTCACTGTAACTTACCAATGCTACTATACATTGTTATTATAAGCCTTTTACCAAGGAAATATGAACATAATGCCCTATGTTTAGATCATTTGGCCTCAACTTTTCAATTCCTTTAAGTATTATAAGCCTAATTTCCATTTTATAGCTAGCAGTGGAATTTACAAAATCAGAAGTCACTGTTGTGAAACCAGTGTGGTTATATCTCTGTGAAAGGGAAAAATAGGGCCATTCTTTCTAAAAATAATTTTTATTTTCCTCGTATGGCAGTTACAAATGAACTTGCTTACTGAGGCCGTATCACATCTGATTCTGAATTGTAGCTGCACCACTATAAATTCATGTCTGTAATAAGGTAAAATAAACATGAAAGAGAAAAATTCACTCCCCTGGGAACCACAGGCATTTCAAGAAGAAAGATAATTCTAAAGCAGATAATGCTTTACAATTATGCAGTTTGGTTAAAAAAAAAAAATAAATAAAATCAGTGTTTCTTTATTGTTTATGAAAGGTTCTTATTCATGGGCTGCCCAGAGGAAGGAGCTGTCTTGTGTCTCTCTTATTTTATAGCTCTCTCTGGAGATCACAGTTCCTTTCTTGTGAGTGATATGTTCTCCTATTTTTACCAGTTTTTAAAGGCCTTACTTCTTTCATGATGAATTCTTCTTCGTTGGCTGTTTTTCAGATATCCCACAATTCTTCAAGCAAACTATGAAAAAGAGCACTGCAAAAATTTCTAACCTTTCACAGGCTTCTAATGTTCATTGACTCATCCTACAGTATTTAATAAAGAAAATACATCCCCCAATTCATAATGTTATCTTAGGATTTGCTACACTCCACTCCAGAACACTGAGCTAAGCCTTGAGCATTTCTGATTGGATTAATGATAAAGTGCAGTCTGAGGCAAGTGAGATTGACAGTATTGGAAATGTCAGGTCAAAGTTTGCCGTATAAATTATTTGTTGAGTGTAAATTTGACCAGAAAATGCAAAAACTATTGTAAGTGATGAGGTAGTCTGTCCCTTGTTAATTTGGTTTCCATTGCACATGCAAAAGTACGTAATCTATACAAATGCAGAAAAGACAGAGAAATGGAGAAGTGTGAGAAGTAACTCAAAATGAAAGTATAAGGGAACAAGGATCCCTCTGCCCTGTTTGGCTCATCAGGGTAAAGATTCACTGCTCTGGTTCATTTGAGGTAATAGGAACAGCAGCTCAAAGTCGTTAGTACCAAGGCTTCTCACATCTCCAGTATACTTGTTTATTACCAATTGCTTTTAATTTGGTACACCATCAGCATCTTCATCACATATTTGAAATGCTAGGAAATGAGACTTTCCCATAAACCTTTGCTTCCCTGACTGGAGGCCTTAACAGGAAGCAGCATGATGCTGTTTTTTTCGTGTCCCACAGAAGACATTTATACCTTGGTTTTCATATCATCATCACAATTACTCTCATTCCAAAAAGCTCTTACTGTTCCTTCCTTCTTGTGCTGACTCTGAGTGACATGTCAGCACTTACTGTGCAGCCTACCTGTCCATTTTGAGTCTGGTGAAGTTCGTCAAATATCACAGTTAAGGAAAGGTGATAAGACTTAATCCTGCAGCCAAGATAGCAAATGCCTATTTTCCTCCACCTCTTCCTCTTTCAAAGCACGGGGGAATAAATGCCTTTCTGGGACCCTTTGCAGTTATGACTACTTCGCTCACATTGGGCTGGAGGTTCTGGGTTAGACAGATGAGCTCAGATTGGTCAAAGTGCATTATCCTTTGCATGTATGACGACCAGGACTGGGTCTGGAGCACTACTGGAACAGGAACCACAGGAACCCCTGACATCAGGAGCTGGTGTCATACTCTGATCAGTCTCACACATTTCTTAGTACCATATTTACATGTTTCTGGTTTTCTTTCTGATAACCCTGAAGTATTTTCTCCTATTCCTGCTGTTTTGTTCTCCCACTGATTATCTTGCATTGGCTCAGATTTCTCAAACAATATTTTTATCACTGAGTAGGTGGTATTGCTGTGCTATATTGCTTCATCTCCTATTTCTGCTTATCCTAATTTCAACTCACAAATGTTTTTGTTTTGTAATGATGTAATTGAGGATGAATGGAAAACAGAAAGCACCTACCATCAGCTACAAAAATGACATCAGTCTGATTCAAAACCAATTAGCTAAATGAGTTGGCCATTCATTAGGCCACATTCAAATAATCATGTATTGTAAGGGATGCAGAACAACTACATGTAACTTCCTAGCATTACAGAACAAATTGACTTTGGTATTTCAAGATCACTAGAGTTTTGAAACTGAATCAAATAGAAATTGATATATATTTAACAACATTTGGGGGTTGATCTTTTCAGTCATGTCACTGAGATGTCCGCTTGTCATTTGCTCTATGTAGCGGCTACCCCGAAACTTTTTAAAATTGAATCTGTATTATATTGCTATAAATATTTTTTTCACATTAAAAAAGAATATTAGGCTAAAATGGAGCTTTTAATTGTAATTTTTAGTGTTCTTTTTTTCTACCATTTTGGAAGCTTTCCTGTTTTGATGTAAATTAATTCAAGGAAAGAAAGGTTTGGGTTATTCTTGTGGAAGGCACACTTAATAGAAATCTGTTCCTGTGTTGAAATATTTTATTGTAAGTTAACTAAATCTTTGTCTTTACGTCAAATTGGAACACATTTCCATTTTTCCAGTTAATATTTACCATACTGAGTGTGAGTTTATGGCAATCTGGTTTTTATTATCAAGATGATAATATAAAACGGAGGAGCAGACATTATATTTGCAATGCAAGTTCTTCCCAGATAGAAGTCTACCTCTCCATTTTTTCCCCATTTTTAGTTTCTTAGGACTGTTTCTTTCAATTCTCATTACTTTCCAGACATTCAGGAAGGCACTACTTCTGTAGTGTTATATATCTTTGCTCTCATTTCTTCTCATCTTAATAACTCTTGAGTTTGTTTCTCAAGAACTTCCCTCTAAAATTACTATAACAATCTTCCTCGGCCTTTCAAAGCTTTTTATAACACACTCTGCCTTGTCAATATGTTGGATATTTGTGTTTCTTCTCCAAGATCATATTGTTGGGGCTCTAGCAGAACATGAGTTAAGAACCGAGACATCTTATTAGCAAGTGACTACCCTGCTACCAGCTCCACCACGAAGTGACTTCATTCTTTCAGTTTTCAGGGCAACCAGTAGCATCATTGACCATCTCGTGCTCTCCTGTGCTTTCCCACTGCTTCGTATTTTTGACATGGATTCAACTGATTCCAGCAATGTCTTCTTGTCCTAGGAGGGAGTCTATGACTACTGTCCGGTCCAAGGACCACTGCTGTGTTTCCAGAGCAACTCTTTACACACAGCAGCTGGACAAAGTTTGATGTCTGGGTCTCCTCGACGCCACGTGGGAGTCTGAACCACTGAGCTGCAAACCTATGCTTTTCTTTGCACTTTTCTCTCCCCTCTTTAAATAATCTTTCATTTATTTAACAATTTGGTGTAGATCCAATAAAAGGGACGGAGTGTCTCTTCTTCCTGTTCCAGGCTCAGACAGACTGGAGTCAAAGAACTGACACATTCCACGAATCTGAAACTCCTGACACTTCAGATAGGCCTGGAATTAAAGTCTCTCCCACCTTTGCACTAAAGAGACATAGAGCTCCCAGAGAAAAAAAAAGGGGAAAACAAAACAAAACAAAAAAAACCCATGTGAACTGAAGCTGAATCAGTTTACAAAGGGATGACACAAGTGCTTGCAACTTGAAGATGTGTTTAAGTTGTTTCGTATCATAGGATTCCAGTGGTTAAATTGGGTGCCACAATGACCACTGCTCTGGCTGCTTAATCTGAGTTGGAAGCTCCAGAATCTCTCCACACTCTTGTTTCTTCGCTTCATCAGGGGTTGTGAATTCCTGTTCAGGATTTCTAAAAATGAGGGCTTGTTGTTTCAGTATCAGAACATTTGAGTCCCTTTATGAATCTAATCCAAAAGCCTTCACTTCTTTTGAAGCATTTTTTTCACCATTTATATAATTTTATACTCTGCTATAACCAGGAATACTATTTCTTGAGTTTCCAATCCTCAGTTAAATCTTTGTCTTCAACTATCTCTGAATTAAAAGGAATAATGCAATAACTTAAATACATGATAGATTAAAGCAAAAATATATGTAGTCTTTATTATTGGTTCTTACAGGCTGAGCATGTGAGATTTTGTTTCCCCAGAAGACATGCTGCTTGTTTAACGTTCTTATTTCTTAGTCTTATTTGGAAATAATGCCTCAGCAAAAGATGTAAGGTAGTTGTACTCTTCTTTATCATGTGGTCCGTGTTATCAGTTAAAGATCATTAATGGAGATATCGAATTTTATGCAGTCTGTTATTTTACTTTGGAATATTTGAGTCATACTCTGCCAGACCCTGGGAATAGTGTGAGGAAAATTATTAGGGTAGTGGTCCTGCCTGGCCTCCTGTTTCTCACTACTATTAAATCCTGGATTAGACACTATTAGCTCTCACAGTCAACAGGTTCCTAATCTTGGGCGGGGGGAGCTGTTCTGGCTACTAAGTTAATTACGGAAGGTCTGTATCTTTTCATTTGCTTTTCTTTTCTGAAGCATTAGTCAGGATGAGGAGCTTCCTCACGTTTATTGGTACCTTTCCAGGTTGAAGAAGGAGATAATCCCTAAAGAACTGGCTACCAGGCACTAAAAGTAGAGTCTTGCATTTTTTTGATTATTTATTGCTGTTGTGAACTTTTGTTACATTCACTCTTGTTATAAAGGGGTAGTGACTGAAGCATGAAAATGTCTCACCGTGGGTTTGTCAATGTTGTCATGTACTTAAGACTTAAAAACCACTATACTGTTTGGATATGGATTGTGACGACAATAGAAAATGGTTAGACATGACGTCTTTAAAGTACTATAGCCATCTAGAATTATTCTTTGTGCATTCTGTATTTGACAAGGCAGTAAGGGTAAAATTCCTCTCTGATTTAACTCTGCTTGTCATTTTTTCCTCAGGATTTGGGTAGCAGACAATCTAGTTTGGCTGAAGTGCATACAAAGTGATCTGAAAAATAATGATCATTTCAAAAACATGATAAAGACTTCACTGGCTGCCTATTTCTGCTGCTGTGGACTAATTGTATTCCTTGAATGTTACTGACTAAAGCTGCGGTTCTGGGTTCCTTACAGAGACAAAGATTCTGGTGACACTGGTGGGAGCTTTGCCTGTGTAAGGAGTGTGGATTTGGACATGATGTTTTTTACAATTAGAATGGAAATGGTGACCATTTTGAGGGTTGTTTTTAAATAACAAAATCTCAGTCCCAGAGGCGTCTCTGAGAGTTTTGCAATTAACTTATAAAATGTCAATGTTCTGATGACATTTAGTTACCAAATGTGGATTAATGACACATGGTTTAACTGCATTTTTAAGTGCGGGCCCAATGGCATAGACCGCAGTAATCCTAAGAGAGTAAATAGATACTGAAGTAAAGATTACCTTAGAATGACTGAATAACAGCTGAACAGATATTCAGCTGACATGGATTAGATGGACAGACAGGTTTTCTTATTTAAGTATGTTCAAATTATATTTGTCACAAAATTCTGAACACATCCAATTTCAAACGCAGAAATACTTGGGCAGCCCTGCTCTGGGCACCTCTCATATCATGATATTAAGGAGCAGTGCAGTGTCTGATAGAAGGCACATCTTTCTTGATCCTCCTGATCTTTTCTCATGTAATCAGCCTTTAGAATTTAGAAGGATTATCCTCCAATCTCCCCGTGTGGTGGCAAGAGGTAGTAAATCAGATGCTTCTTGTCAGAACAACAGCCACTGAAGAAAGCGTCTTAGTGGCCAGTTAAAAATCAACTGATTTGTTTTCTCAGATCAGTCATTCTTCTGTTTGCTCCTGTGATTACTACTTACATCTGAGGTGGTTTACTATATATTGGAATTTTGGTTTTACATATATATACGTTTTCATTTGTTTCTGAGCTGTAAAAGCAGTCCGTTATTGCTTTATGCCTGCCAGCTTTTAAGATGATAAGATATATTATTTTTTGTTTACATCCTGGGAAACAAAATAATTGCAGTGTATAAAGTTTTTTATTATTTATATCAGGCTTAGGACACTGAGGTGGTTTCCACCTCTCAAATGGCCCAGAGTTTTAAATTGACTGTATAGGAAATACCGAGAATCCAGGCTGTCATCTTGTATAATTATCTTAGCACCACTTGATCATGCTGAGCTTTTCCACATAAGACTAAAAAGAGATGAAGGTGTCACCGTTTGATAATATAAGGTTAGCTGTTTTTAAAGAAATCTGCAACAAATCATATTTATGTTCCCCCTTGTATTTCAGTGCAGTTTTTAAAGCAGTTCTTATTCATGCACATTTAATTTCTGTTATGTCACTCATCATTTTAATTAAGATTTGTAATAACCCTTATCAGCAGCATAACTAAAGAAGGTGATTCTGTGCGAATTTAACAGGAACTTTGGAAATATTAGAGCAGTTCTGACTCATTAACCTTCTTCTATAGACGGTTCTGAACAAAAGCCCTGGATCTGGCCATACTCAAAAACTGAAGCTATTTTAAATTCAAAGACAGACTTGAAGCTGAACATTGACATAATCTTCATCTGGCTTCATTCACCTATTTACAAGGAAGCATCCTAATGACAAAAGCTGCAAATTAATTGTATTCAGAGGTGCAAATATGGCAGCATGGAATGATAAGAGAGAATACTTGCAAGCCTGGACTGGAAAAGAGAGTAGGAGCCTGTTTTGTTCAACAGAAACACAAGTACTCAATTGGTCTCTATTAATCTAATGTTCTCCTCCTTTATTATAGTAAATTACAGTGCAACTATTGTGTAAGTATAATGGAAATACGTCACTAGGCTACATGATGTGGTTCTACTGGATTTTAAGCAAACTCTGCTGCTGCTTTCCTCATGTTTTTGGTCTGGATTTCTGTCTCTGGGACGTTTTTGAAGAGTGACTCTGTACCACAAGCACTATGCAGGAGGATGAGTAAGCAAATACACAGAAATATGTTCCCCAAGAAAAGGCACTTACCTTTTTCACATCAGGTATATTAAAAAACTTCTTGGTATGAGCAACCCATCCTGCTATCCCGATGTCCAGAGGAAAAACAGTCTCATTGTCTGGATTCACCAAATTGTCCTCAAAGCTGGAAGTTGGAGTGACATTGAGGAGCCTGGTGGCTACCTCTGGAATACCATTTCGGGATCGACAAATAAACATACTACACCGGTCAGCTGCCAGCAGCTGTGCCAGCCTCTGCAGGCCCTTGTGCACTATCTTTTCCATATTACCTCCTTCATCCTGGATTTCTGTCAGCAGCTCAAAAAGTATGTCACATTCCTCCAGACGGGACATGTCTTTGAAGCTGACTCCTTCCTTCACATCTCCAGGGCTCACTTTAAAAATACTTCCCAGCACTTCTGCCCTCATTTTTCGGTCGAAATACTCCTTGGCAAACTGTGGGTTGTTCTCCAAGTATTTTTCAACGGCATCTTTATTTACTTCACCCATTTTTGCTGGATTGTTCTTAGGATTTCTTTTAGAACTGCATCACCATCAAAGCAGGAGTGGTAGCAAGAACTCCTAACTTGATACTAATAAGAAAACGATACTTTGTACATATTGTACAGCTCACAGGCATAGTACATTTACCTTCCTCTGTGGCTTCCAAGCCTTCTGAAACTCTTGAGATATGACAGAAGGCACTGGCTTAGCATCTTCTTAGTGTGAGATCTTGGAGACTGCTAATTAAAGAGATGTCAGGACACTAAACCCCTGAGCATTCTTAGCTCCTAAATCCTAAGGGAATCATTTTAGCATTTTAAACTAACCAATTAATTCTTAGACCTTATAAAAAATTGTCTGATGTGTAGATATGTATACCTGTATGTTATCTCCTTCATTCACAGTATGTATGTTGTACTATGCACACAAGAGTTCCCATTGAAAGTTAATACGAGGAATTCCACTTAGATGCTTAGCCCACGTTATACACGTGCACAGATGTACACACGTGTATTTGTGGGAGGTACTTAAGGAGAGGAACACAGAATGTGACAGAGAAAATTTTAAAATTGTAAAATTTAGCTTGCCTGGAGATAGCCCGGAGATGATAGAAATTGGATTACTAAAAGTAAATAATTATGAAGTTATATATGCATAAAACTGGTGAAATCTTAAAGACCTTACAAAAGTCTGAGCTTGCTCAAGTGATTCACCCAGGTGAAGATGGCATAAAACAATTAGAATTTGACTCAGCACAGCCAGATATGACTTATATATAACTTTTTTCAAAAGTATTCTAAAAGAAAGAGTAAAATCAGAAAATGGCTTGAATTCAAACTGAGTTCAGGAAACAGTAAAATTTTTACTCTATAAGCATAAGTAACTGGACAGGCTTCTGAAAGAAATGTAGTTTCTTCTATGCCTTGTTCAGAAGAAGTGGGAGATCTCTGCTTTCTTAAATAGCAGAAAAATGGTAATAACTGTCAGTGGGCAAATAGAGACTCTTGAGTTTGGTTGTATCTTTATAACATGTGTGAAGTTTCTTGCAATTCAGCAGTTCAGCATTATTCAGATGGATGCAAAAGGAAAGATGAAAACTGTGTTGAATTTTAGGATCAAACACCCCAGGACTATGTGGGTGAGAAGACTGAGTTTAAGTTGAGTGCCAACTATGACAGCAAATGATCTGCGTTCGTTGAAACAGATCTGAATTTCAGAGCAATATTAGGGCTGCAATACAATTCATCTTATTTCTGTTTGTGGCATCCGTATTGATCAGAGACCAGAAAGAGATTCTTGATACAAAGAAAATAGACCATATACCCTTTGGCAATTCTTAATTTGAAATGAGTAATTGTCAAAGTACAACTTTGTCTGTCAGAGGCCACAGTGTGTCAACATCCATTTTTATCAACAGATCTAGAAGAATCAACATGGGCAACTGACACTGATCCTCTTGTGCACGAAGAACAGGTCAGTGATTGGTCTGTGATGGCACTAACTCAACACATTAGTTTTCCCTCTGACTGTGATATCAAATGCTGTGTAAGATATTAATTTTTGTCAGGCTGCAGTTGCCATGAGGATTTAAAAACGTATGTGAAAATCAGCACTGTATGGACACGTTCTGGCCTGGGTCCTTGTCTCCGGCTGGGCTACTCACCCCTTGCAGTCTAGGGGGGCACGCGAGACCCTCACTGGTGGGTGGATGAGGTTGCAGGATCTTCTTACAGGTGTGAACTGGTGATACGGACCCAGTGGCAGGACTGTGCAACTGCAGCACAGCAAGAAGTTATTACCACTGTGCGCATGTGTGGTTCACAAGAAAACAGCAAAAGAAATGCACATATATCTTAGACTTTGAATAGGTTTTCTTTTTTTTCATAGTTTGATCAATATGTAGAAAAGCAATAGAGACTTGAAAATAATGTTATATGTATTTACACAGAATTACATTATTTCTCTTCATCTGTCATGTTCCTCATTTGTAGCTCAATAATTTTCATGCTACTCATCTAAAAAGAGAATGTTGAAGAGCTACAACGAAATTGTGTGAAGGAATAGTAACTTTTTTTTGCATGACTTAGTCATATTTTCTTACTGACTTTGGTACATTCTACATACTAGTTTCTTTGAAGTAGAAAAGGTCGATAGAGGATCTGTCTCATGCCCAGTTTAAACATTCTAGAAAATTATCTTCTGCATAAGATTTACACATTCACATTAATCACATGTGAGAAACCAGCTTTACAAACATCAGTTGTTCTTTATATTGTGATTACATTAATTCTTTGAAATAGAACAGGCTGTCACTTCCTGGAGGGAGAGTGAGTGAACAGAGGCAACCTGACAGAGTTACATTGGTTTCTTTGGGAGTGTTGGGTTAACATTTTTGTAAGCTCATTTTTATGTCAATTTTTTCCAATATGCAAGACTACCTAAAATGTTTATCACAGTTCCACCAAATCTCCCTTATGCCCAACTGTTTTTACAAATTGTAAATTACACTATTTTTACTTCAAGATAACAAATAAATATCATATCTTTATTAGGCTCTACTATAAGGTGATAAATATTTCTTTGTAACAAAATATTTCAGATGTAGCTGAGTTGTTCTATAATAATTCTTATATCATCAAACCACTTTTTCTTAATTTAGACTCACAATTGCCTTCTTGCTATATGAAGTATTAGTGAAATGTCATGAAAATAAGTTCTTTATGAAGTTTATGTTTGGAAGACAATTAAGATGTCTTTTTTCCAACAATTGCTATATTAGTCATGTTATGTTTTATTGTGATAACCATGAGTAATTAAGGCAAACCAAGAAGTTGAAGTGATTTGATAGAAATTAAAATGTAGTTTGGTGCATAAATGTACCTTACATTTATGGAAGTCCTTGCTTTAGAGTTAGGAAAATACATTGTGTTGATGTTGATGCTTTTTTGGTTTTCTCTTACTAGTATTTTAATGGATTTTGTAAATTAGGCCATTTAAATATTTTAGAGCACTAGCATTGTAATGAATTTTAAATTTTCTGTTCTGGAATAAGACATTTCTGTTTTGTCTCCTTTACTCTCATTTTCCACGCTATTGAACATTTTATATTTAGTAATGGGAATGTTAATTCCCATTTATATTTAAGTTTATTGTAAGAAACTATAAAAAAAAAATCTTTCATACGTCTGGTACTTTCAAATATGATTTTGCTATCATCTTTCCTAGAAATTTTTTAATAAGATCATCTATTAAGAAAATACATTTTAACGCAGGATCCATTATATGCATGGAGGTTTAACACTGGAGGCTAACTTCACACTGACATTTTCACTGCACTTTTAAAGGCAAAAATAATATGCATTTGGCTTTGATTATTTTCCATGCTAAGGTGGTTCGATTTAAAAACAAAATGAGCCGGGTGAAATATTTTTCAAATCGTTTTAATTTCAGAGAATACCAGAAATCTGTGTGCTTTGTGATTTTAATAGATATGACGTCATTTGCCTTTGACATTTACAGTTACTACAGAAATCAAATTATTTATGGAGTAGTTCTTAGCAGTAGACCATTCCTGAGCCCTTCTGAGACATGGAAACTCCTAAGAAGGATAAGTGGCAGACGTGGTTATTTAAATAGATCCAAGCAGCACGTAAATGTCAAAGGTATTTATGAGGTTTCCCAGTTCAGCTCAGTGTTTGTATCTGACTGTCTCTGTCCATCTCAACAGCAGTCACTATGGCTCACTCGGTTAAGTTTTTCTGAAGAAACAGATCAAATGTGTTTATTTCAATCACTTGGCTTTTGATGTGGACATTTTTGTGACCACTGTCTGGACATTGGAGATTCATATGTATAATCCAATAAATTAATATTCAGAAATATTATTGATTTTTTTCTGAATGATTATGTTGTGTGAATGGATTCTGTAGGTATTTACAACATGTCTTGTTTGCTCCTAACACAGACAGTTTTTTGGCACTGAAATTTTTTTTTGTCACTGATGTGGTATGGTTTGAGGACCTTCATAAACAACCTCAACTTTCACATTTCTTTTAAAATAATTTTCTGAAATAGTAAGTCAGCTGCTTTTTCCATACAGCTGCAAATATTCATGGTCCCTTAAAACTACCAATTATTAGCTCCGGGGATTCATTAACTAAGTAGTCAACAGAGATTTTAGCTTCTAGGGCAGAGTTACTGAAGCAAATGGCCAGTCTAACACGAAGGGGTTAACCTGGGTTGCCAGATGTGCTGGAGCTTTGACCGTGAGCATGGGGTTCTTGGTTGGTCAGCATGAATTTTAGTATACAAACTGGGCAAAGGACAGCAGCCTTTTAATCTCATCCACTCTCACATTTACTCCCTGGAGATCTTAGGTTACCTGACCATTTTTTATTACTGAGAATATGACTAAGCACTGCTGAGAAGGGTCTGACTCTTGTCTTCTTCATACCCTCCTGCCCAAAGTTTATGCACTTGGTGAAATTCCCTAGAGCCCTTTTCATTCTGAACAATCCCAGCTCTCTCAGCCTCTCCTTTGGTCAGATTCTCTTATTGTTCAATGATCTTCACGGCTCTTTGCTGGACTCACTCCAGTATGTCCATGTCTTTCATCATTCGTAGTTTAAAGCTCTCCTCACCAGGCTGTGCAGCCTGTTGGCAAGCTTCACATCTTTGTTTCAAGTTGTTTCCATTTTAGTAATAGATCTAGAAAAAACATTTCAATTCAGAATCACGATCTGCATGAAGTTTTGCCAAAGAGAATAAGGGTACCATTTAAAACTAGGTTTGCTTAAATACTGTTTATAAAGATTTCAATGTAAATTTACTCCTTAAGCAGATTGTCACATCATTAAACTACAAAAACAGGTAGCGCACAGGCTGGCATGGTGCAAAGGCCAACGTTTTCAATTCCATTCTGTCCTTGACCCCTGTACTCAGAGTGCCGCCAAGAGGAACAGTTGTGATGGTGGCAGTGTACGCAGTTGTCCCTTACAAAGTACATGGAGGTTCTTGACTCAGCTCGTGCCATTTGTTGTCGCTTGTTAATCTGAGCCTGTTTCCACATGGCAGTGGCTACACTTGGATCTACTGTGCACACAGCAGTCACTCATCGCTCTGCAAAATCTGCCTCTAAGAGTTCAATGGATACCCCTGTTTTTGAATGGCACTCTATACATAAATATCCACAAGAAGACAGCCAAAAGTCTTTCAATCTATATGCAGTCTGGCTGGAAATGGATGCTGCATTTTCTATTACCAGTTCTTTGAGCCGGCTTTCTCCTAAGAGCTAGGCTTACTCTTGTGACCACAAATAAAATGCTAGTTCTTTTAATATTTAAAGCTTCAATGTTGCAGTGTTAAAAATATTTTAAAAAGTAATTTGAGTCTCGTTTCTTCCGTTTAATTGTAAAGTCATAAATGAAACTAGAATAACTCCTACAATGAAAGCTTTTTTCTGCCATTTACTTTGAAAATCTAACCTTTTCTGTGTATTTCCTGTTGCTATTCCTAATGGAAAATCTTGTAGATTTTTACAAGCTATTAATGCAGAAAACATTTCAGTCACAGTATCACTGCCTGAAGTTAGCACCTTTTCAGCCTCTTGGCAAAATTCAATTGTATAAGACTTTTTTCCCCTTCAGATAAATACAGTTCCAAAAATTATGTATCGACTTGTAAAAAACTTTCTATAGTAGTCAAAATATGCTGCCAGCTTCAAACATTGGAATAGGAAGTTATATATGAAATACATGTCACTTTACAAGTTTTGTAAATGTATGTTTGCAATAGGGGTTATTTGCATGTTTGTGTGTTATCAATATTTTATTAATTCTTTTGAATTTGATTGTCTGAGCTTTCTCAAAACCCAGCAATCTTTTGATGCCATTGACTTGATCTATGCATATCGCTGTCAGAGTCGACTGAAAACCTTACTCAAATTCTGTTCCGTTCTGTTTACGTGAAAAGTACAAATCTGCAAGGGGTATATCGAGGTTTCAAAGATCTATGATAATTTGCCGGCACCACTTCTCAGCTGAACCCATAGCCCAAGTGAATCCAAATGATGATTAACTGAGGCAAAGTTTACACTGTTTATGAGTTTACATAGTTGTGCTGGCATAGCTACATCTGTTAGGATTGAGAAAAAATTCACCCTTGAATTGCCATAATGATGCTAGTCTGCCAGCAAGCTTCCACCACTCCTCCAATACGCTCCCGATCTAGACGTAACTGACCACAGAGGGGCCTTTTTGCCTAAAAAGCTTGTATCATTGAACCAAAGAAGTCCTTTAGCTGTATTTGTGAGAGGATTTCATTAATGTAAACTGTGTCTCAGGTAGGCAGAGTTTGGAAGTATAGCTAAACTGGAAGAGGCATAGAGCCAAACTTCTACTATGTAACCTTCAAATTGTACAGACTTGTCTAGGTCCTCTTCTGCAGTTGTTGAAATCTGACTGGGAAACACTGGTGTGACTTCACTGTAGTTGCACTCCCACAAATCCACCACGATAACAGTTCAAAAGAAGAGTTTTCTCAGGCATTGCCTAGACTTTGTACAGATCCCAGAGTTGAGGAGCTGGATGAAAGAAAAGTTATAATTAGTAAGTCTCTACCAGGCATCAGCACCAGATATGAGCTGCCCAGCACTGCAGAGATCAGTGGAGGCACACAATTAAGGAAATACTGTGTCATGGCTAATACAAAACTACACGTTTCTTATTTATTTTTGTTTACAACCTTAGATTAATTTAAGAGACTGTAACAGCTTTTGCATATATTTAGAACTGATCTCATTTAAAATTATTAACAGAAGTAAATTTTTGTTTCAGTGAAGCCAGGATTGGTCTCTTGTCTTTAAAAGTGCTGAGGGCAACATGCAGTAAATATAATGATACTACTCACCTAGATTTTCAGAGGTGATTGCATCTCATCAGGTTTTGTTTCATTTGGATGAGTAACTGTAGACTCACTTGAAAACCTCTGCCATAGAATTTTCATGGAAAATTACACAATTGACAAAAATTTATAGGAATAGATTTGATCCTGAAAGAACCTCCCTGAGAATATAAAGCAGTATACAGATTTTCGAAGAGAAGAAACTTAGGAGAAATAAAAATATTTCACAAATTGGCAGAGAATGAAGACATAATTCTTTCTTTGATAATTAAGAAAGTAATAGATTTTAAAGTTATAAATTAAGCTATAATCCTCCTTCTTACTATCAGTCATGTGAGACGCTGAACAAAGAAAATGGGTGTTGATTTTGATCTTCTAAGCATGATGAATTCGTATATTAAGACTAGTGAGTATTTTGTAAAAGTTTCGTGAAAATGGATGTATATAGCTGGCATCACCATTGCCAGGGGCTGGAGCAAGGTTCTAAATCCACCAGAGGGATATATTTATTGCTGTTTCTCTTCAGTCTCTGTGGGAATTAGCAAACTTGAAAATCTCAGTTTAAAAATGGAAATGTTGGGTTATTGAAAGACTACTGCTTAAAATTTCAGGACAATTAATATGCATCAACCTTTCTTGTTACCCGTGTTAAACACGTTCTTTACTCCAAACAGAAGCTTAGTATTAAACATAGTGGAACTTTTAGTGTCTGGTGTTATCCAGGGAAGGAAAGGCTTCGGAGCAGACTTGGAATATCCCTGAGGATTTGATGTTTCAGAAAGTGAACAAACACATACTCTCTATGCAAAAAGGCTCCAACAGAAAGTAGAAAAGAAAGAATGACAGATAAATCAAAGAGACTGTGCCGCTGTTCACATTACATATGAAAAAGATTGTAAAGGGCAGCAACAGCAAGAATTTAATATTTCTCTGAGTATACGAAAGGAACAGAAGGCTGAAGTAAATTTCTGGGAAAGGCCGTGCTGAACAAACTGGTTTAGTTCTGTACCTCAGCTACTATTGGAGTATTTTTTTATACTACATTGGTATTTCCATATTCAAATTATATTTTTGCTTAGTTCTTCAAGTAATGAACACAGACCTTTCAACTAACAGGTTTCTGCCTTTGTTCTTTCAAAACTGAGAGGTGAAAAAAGTAGGTGAATTAGTTCTCTTGGTAACAATCATTCCTGTCCTGCTCTGGTTACATGTCTAGAAAATAATTAACAGGTTTTCTCTAATGCTTCCTAAAGATGTTGAAACTATAGAACAAATATTGACTGAGAGGCAGCAAAACTTGCCTGGACAGGAGAAAACAATAATGGTTTATATAACTGAAAACAGTTTGCCAAAAACAGAACAGAAATTCTGGAAGCTCTGATTTAAAACTGATGTCAAAAGGGCCAGGTGTGGTGCATACATGCACTCAGGTGTGTGCAGGCCACATGTATGTCCTGCCACCTTTGCAGTACCACACAAAAGTCCTTTTGCCTTCCTGAGGATTCACAGGGCCCTGGTTCCTGTCTCTGGGAGCTGATCATGGATGGTTTAGCAACTGAGCCAGCCTTTGGGAAGCAAGAGGGAACCAGTCACGAGGATCTGAAGAGGTTCTGGCACAAACAGGCTTGCAGAAACTTTAGCAGAAGCTTGCAAGTATGATGTTCGCCACTGTTTATCAGGGGAAGAGGGGAAAGGAATTCGGGAAGGAGGTGGAGGAAACAAGTCTGCACCTTGTCACTGGGTTGAGCGCATTGGGTAAGAAGAACTTTGTACTGCAGTGTGTAAAATCACAGAGGAGGTGCAGGTAGCTTAATCTTCCTCGTGCAAAGATGAAGTGCCTCTCTTTTCCTTTGTTCTCCCCACATATGTGCACACCCCTTCCCCCAGATGTGAGCTCTGCCTTTGGGTTAGGAAAAGCAAAGAGAGGCATTTTCTCCTAGCGCCTGCTTGGCTACGGGTCAGGGTCAAAGACCACCTGAGCCCATGGGTGTTACGCAAGAGCCTGTTGTGAAGGAGCCCCAGCCTGCAGCATGCATCAACCCGCCTTCCTACGCCCCCTCCAATGCTGGCTTTGTACCTCAGGGGGTTGCGAAAGCCCTAGTACTACATAAAGCCCTCCCTGTCTGGTTGCCCTGCTGCTGCCATCAAATCAACACTTGGGCTCCAAGAGGCTACAGGGACCAGCATTGTCTGTAAGGGACCCTGCTGTGGTGGGCTGGGGACAACAGGGTGCCCTGCCTGCCCATGCATCAGGGAAAGCTGCACGATGCCCTGGGGACCTGTCAGGGCAGCCTTCCTCCGTTCCCTGCTTGTGTGTCAGAGCCTGTTTCTGATGCTATTCTCTGTCTGTTTGCTGTTGCTGCAGGGACAGGATGGCCCACACGGAGAGAGCTTTGTCCTACCTGCTGCTGCTGGCACTGGCCTTACTGGGCAGCAGCACAGCGGAGCGGGACTGCCGAGTGAGCAGCTTCAAAGTCAAGGAGAACTTCGACAAAACCAGGGTAAATTTTCTTTCTTTCTTGGATCTGTGATGTCTTGCCTAACTCGTCTTCCCAGGCTACAAATGCTGGCATTCCTTAGCAGCATGTCCACTGCAATGCTGAGAAACAGCAGAAGTGTGTGATATTGCCCACACCTCCACAGATGCTGGATATTGATGCATCCAACAAAGGAATACTGCAGAAACTGAGGTTTAGTGGACTGGCCTCAAACTGTATGGTCTAAAGAGAAAGGGAGTGCAGTGACTTGTTTGTTTCTGTGAAAAATTGATACTTTGATGCTTTCAGACGTCATGGCAAGGAAAAAAACATTTATACATAGCTCTATCAATATCTGCTAGCTCTTATCATCTTTCCACCAAGTTTTGTATTCTAAATACTAGAGAACTTCAGATAGAAAAAAAATACACCAAAAAAAGGTCAATTATTTCAGAAACCCTGGTTGCACTAGCGTATATTGGGGGCTTTCTGCTGTTGGAAGAGTTAGATTTGTTTCTTAAGTACAACTTTGAGACATGGTGTCAAAGATTTGCACATCCTCCCCTCTGTCACCTTTTTTGTAATGTCTGTTTGTAGTGTTTTCCACACTTCTAGGTCTAACTGCAGCCTTTCTAATGTCCTTGCAGTACAGTGGCATCTGGTATGCCATGGCAAAAAAAGATCCTGAGGGGCTGTTTCTTCAGGACAACGTGGTAGCCCAGTTCACTGTAGATGAGAACGGACGAATGACTGCCACTGCAAAGGGCAGGGTCAGACTCTTCAAGTAAGTTGTTTGCAATCTTCCTTTTATTCCATTTTACTAAGCTTCTGCTTCACTTAGTGGTGCTCTAATGCTACCTGCTGTCCCTGTGCTAGTCACACAGTCACACTGAATCTGTGCTGTTAAGTTTAAATGTGATGTTTTCTTTCTCTCTGGCTGCAGTAACTGGGATGTCTGTGCTGACATGATTGGCTCTTTCACTGACACAGAGGATCCTGCCAAGTTCAAGATGAAGTACTGGGGTGTTGCCTCTTTTCTGCAGAAAGGAAGTGAGTATTTAGCTATAGAGATGTAGAACTACTTGGGAGCCTAGTTATGTTATATGTCCATGCTGGGGAAGGAAAAAGTAGAGTTGAATTTCTCAAGCACACTTAAAATATGTAATAAGTATCATACTGGAAAACCTTAATGTGAACAAGGTAATCACTATTTTTTATATGGAACAGCTGGTTGGCTTTCTTTAAACAAGTGAAGACCAGGCCTTTGTAAACCTTCGTATTTCTTTTGTTTGTTACCCAACAATATAATCAAAGGTCACTGTTTGTAAAGAAATTAAAGGCATATGAAGTATTTTAGGTCATGTTTTAGTTCAGAACTCAGTCACCAGATGCTTCTGTTCACTCTGAAAAGCCTAGCATCAGACTTGGTTGAGGGAAGAGGATTTTGCAATTGTTATTTTGCTTAGTCTTGTGTCTGTAAATGTAGGGATTTATCTGTTTTAAGAAACAACTATGATCCAGTATGCATATACATTCATATTTTCCTATCATCTGTCACACCCTATGCAAAAATAGTTTATTGATCCAAGCAGAGATTCAGACACTTGTAGCTCAAGACATTTCCATGGATTGTTTCCAAGAGAAGTAGGTGGAATTTGGAAGTGACTGGAGCTCTGTTCTCTCCGAAAACACAGTTACAAAGAATGCTTTGGATGTCAGTTGCTCTTGAATTGTTGCCAAATCTCCTCATGGCATGCTGCTGAATGATGTTTTCATGGATATTTCAGGTTGCTAGCTGACCTCAAACTCTATTTTTCTAAAAACTGTGGTCTGCACCTGCATGAGAGTTAGGGAAGAGAACTTGAAGTGTTGCCTTCACCAGCACATAGTGCAAGGGAGGATCTTATGTTCCAGCAGAGGAAGGTGCAGACATGACACTTTTCACTGCAAACACCTAGGCTCACTTGTGTGAGGACAAAGTATCAGTGCAACCAGGTATTTATCAGATGACCTAGCTAAATAGTGAGGAATTATCTGAAATTGTAACTGTGTTTAGAGAAGAGGGTTTATGATAGAGCTTGTAGCAAATACACTTCTAACAGATGGACACGGCATGATGATCTTTTTTCTTAAAAATGCAGCTTAAGCAACATCCCTGGTAGGAAAACAGTTGCCATTTTGAGTAATCTGGAACATGACTAGCATGACCAACAGCACATTTAGCTTCTCTGGGGTTCTTTGGTGTTTGTTTTGGTTTTTTGTGGCTTTTTTTTTTGGTTTTTTTAGTTCTTTTAAACTATTTTCTGTCTGACTGTTCCCCTTTTTGCATTAAAATAAGAAAACTTTATTCTTGTTTTGCAGTAGCTACGGTAATACACAGTTCTTTTTTGTGTCTGTTGCCACATTTTATAATGATGTTCAGGTATGGATTTATAAGGCATTTATTAGCATTTCTTCATACTGCTCTTGTTCTGTGCCCATGTTAGAGAAGAAGTGGTGCCAACCATTTCCTTTTCTCTCCATCACTGTCCATGACAAATATACTTATTTAGTTTTATTTTCTTTTCTAAAACAAACCAAACCAAACAAACAAACAAAAAACCCAAACACAACTTTCCCCCAAATGTGGAATTAAATACTAGACACAGTGATAAACTAAGAGCTAATCTGTTATCATTCATACCAATCTTTGTTGTATTATTTTCTTTACAGAGTTATGGCACCAATCTCTTTAGATGTACTATTTTTTCTTGGGTCTCTAACACTTTTGCTTCTTTGCTATGGGTTTTCCAGATGATGATCACTGGGTAGTAGACACGGATTATGATACGTATGCTCTTCATTACTCCTGCCGCCAACTAAATGAAGATGGCACTTGTGCTAATAGCTATTCCTTTGTGTTCTCCCGGGACCCCAAGGGATTGCCTCCAGAGGCACAGAAAATTGTCAGACAAAGACAGGTAGACCTCTGCTTGGAAAGAAAATACAGAGCTATCGTTCATAATGGTAAGAACATCTTTTTCTGAAGAATTTTATTTTAGAGTTTAATGACTAAAGCACTGGGAGTCTCTTGCTCATTAAACAGCAAATGCATGAAGTCTTTTACTTAGCAGTTATCATATTATCTTTTGAAAACTGGAGCTTGTAGTCATTTCCAAAATTTACTTCCATTATCTGAAGGACAGCTAAGGTGTATGGGTTATATTGTGGCATACCACATCAGCTGAAACAATAATTAAAGGAAGTTGTAAAACAATTAAATCAATGTAGTATGAGTAAACATAGTAAGGGTAAACTTCATAGTTACTGTAAAAAGAAACGGTATCTCTTTAATCAGAACTCTTCGCCTTTCTTCATAAAAGGCTTTTAAAGAAAATCAGGAGTTTTGGAAAGGATCCCTTGTAGCAGACCCTTTCTCAGAGGTCCTCATGCCAACCACTTCACACAGGGTTGTGGAAGAGGGACATATCCCTCATACTGGAAGTATGACCCTATCTTGAGTCATATAGGCAGGCTGAGCTTCCAGCACAGAGAAAGATACAGATCAGCTCGCTTATGTGATCTAGAAGAAAACATAATACACTTACCGATAAAGATTACACCCAGAGTGGAGAATAGTAAAAAATGAAGAAGACAGATCAAGATATTTAGGACAAACAAAACAGTGGCGTACCTATCCTTACCCCACTTCTCGCATTCTGGAAGACATGGTACCTACAGAAGACTTGACTGGTGAGTCAGTGGAATGTGAAATCCCAACGTAATGCTGTGGCCAAAAGAGTTAATGTGATTCTTGGACACATAAGCCAAGGATGCTGAAGATTAATTTACAGACTTGTATGAGACTGTTGTGCTTGACATAGGTCTGCTTGCTATGTTATGTTTAATGTTAGACATAACTGGAAAGAATAGCAAGCATGACTTAGAATTTTCAAAGAAGAGCAGAGAAAATTATTGAAAGTTTGTAAAACGTGTCCTCTAGTGAGTGCTTCAAAGACCTTGATCTTTTCTCATCAGAAAGAGGTTAAAAGCTGACCTGAGCAAAGTCTGTGCTTGCCCACACAAGCAATGAGAACTTGCAAACATAAGAATAACAAATTAAAGTGGATGGAACTTTAAACTGGACACATTCAGAGCAGAAATAAATAGCCATTTGTTTAACTCCAAAGGTCATTAACCTTTGGAACAGTTTACCAAGAGCTGTCATATGTTCTTCATCACTGAAATCTGTAAATCAAGATTAAAGGCTTTTCTAAATGACAAGTTAGAATAAACTGGGATTGACTGAAGGAACTTTTGTGTATTATAAGGAAAGTCAGAACAGATGAGCACAGTCAGCTCTTGTGGCTCTATTACCTGTGCAACTGATCTATAAACAGACTGTAAAATATTGCCATGTTGTAAAGTAGATATGCTGATAACAGGGTGCCTGAAAGATCTGCTAAGGTGGGTGGTGTTCAGAATACTGATTAGTGACCTGGAAAAAGTGCCTGACAACAACGAAAATAAAAGTTTTGTCTTGAATGAAAATTCTGAGACAATATGAGAGACAGTTGAGATTTAAGGCAGTCAAGACTAAGAGACATCATAAATGCAAATGAAACTGGCTTTTGTGAATGATGTGCATGATTGCATAAAGGGTAGGAGAGAAAAGAAACAGTGTCATTATATAAATTGATTATACTTGTTCTGAATGCTGCATTCACTGCTCTTCAAATGACGTGCAGCAAGAATGTAAATTTCTGAAGATAAGAAAACAAAATGAGATGAGCAGGGACATTTTTTTATTAAATCTAAGATAAAGTGTAGATATGCAGCTGTTGTGCTGTGACCTTGAGCGGTATGTGTTACGGTGGTTCCTTGCATTTCTGTCAAACCCAGAGAAAGTACTATCTCACTGTAAAATCAGGATGTTGGTCAAGTCCAAGTACTGGTCTGATTCAGCATGGTGGAATCTCTGTTTCTATTATTTCTATGCTATATGAGGCTTGCAAGGCAATAAATGTATTGTCAATCTTTGCAAGAAAGTATAAACCAAAAAGAAAAATTGAATATATTTATTTATTCATAATTTGTGATATAACTTTTTCAAAGATCTCAGAACCTTTATATAATAGAACGTTTGTTTTTCCACAGAATATAGATCCGATAGTGTAATTTAAAAATAAAAGCTCAGAATGCCTTTTGAAAGTTCAGCCTTAAACATCCTTTGACTTCCCAACCTTAATTTAAAAGTTGATCATGCTGCCACTATTTTGTTATAGAAATATCAAACCTACTAAGTTGCACCAAACACTGCATTCTTTGTCTGCTGCTCTGATTTATATCCAGATGTTAGGTGTTGAGTGCAGTGTCTGATAAGACTCTGTGAGTTCCATACTGTTTGTAAATGAAAAATAGTAGCTCAGGTCCTTGGTGCTGTCTTCTTTTTATTGAGGGTTATCCCAGGGCTTATCCTTATGAGCCCAGCACCAAAATATAAATTAAACTTAAAGCCAGCAATCTGCATTTTCCCCTTACTGCGATCAGGACCTGTAATTACCATAGTGTTAGATGATTCTGAATTCTCCCGTATCATTAAGGCAAAGTTCCTGCAAAGCAAGTACATTTGGGAACAAGGGAGAGATTGTAAGCTAAACTGAAAAAAAAAAATTATTGAATGTTTTGTATCAGAATCTCTTACAAAATTCACTTAATTTCTCATGTGTGAATTGAAAGCCATGCTACTTTCATTTTATTTCTGCTATTAAGAGCTACAGAATTAGTAGCAAAAAAAAGCTGACTTCGGTTGTCTATACTGGCCAGCATTCTCTTCTTATTGTGGTAAAATTCTGACTGGTGTTAACAGCTGCTGCAAGAATAGACTTGCATCTGTTTCTAATTGTGTGTACTCTGCCTGTGTCTTGGCTTGGTTTGGTCTTTTCCCCAAAGATTTTTCTTTAGCTTTTTAAATTAATACTGTATTCAAATTTAGTTCCCCCAAAAAACTAGTAGGTGTACAAAACTTATCTTGATGGGAAAAAAAAAATAAAACATCTGTTGTTTGTATACTGGCTCTTTAAGGCAAAAAGAAACCTAGGAAATGATGAGTTTTTAGGTAGTAACTTACATTGCATTTCTGATGGTAGCTCCTTTCCAGATACGGATCAGGCTGTGATAAACTTAATGTCTCAGAGTAATAGCTCAAATTGGTTTAAGTTACGCAATGGGAGCGTGGATATCACAGTGGGGCTTCTTGTAAATACAATACAATGTCATGTTAGTAGAGTTGAAAGCTGAAGCTGTTGTCGGCATTTACCAGAAGGAAAAAGTGTGAATTAAATAATGGTATATTCCTTCAGCTAATTTACTATTGCCATTAGAAGTTTTAGATGTCAGGAAATTCTTATTTGGTTGAAATACATTCTTAAACTAGTAAAAAGCAAATAATTTTAAGCTTGCTAAAGTAAATATCTCTTTTATCACTGATCTATCCAGTACCTTGTTTGCCGAAGTATTAAAATGCTTAGGACAGATGTAACAGGTTGGATAAATTCCTATTTCGTTCTGAGTTGAAAATGTGGAATTATAAACTACAGAGCAATGTAAATGGCATTATCATTACAAGTAACAGACTGCTGGACTCACGAGCATTTTAAAGAAATTAGATATGTATGCATTTTAATTTTGGTGAAAGTTTGTATATTATACTTTTGTCTAGTGTGGTTAAAAGACAGGTGTTTTTTTCTTGTGTGTTTCAGGATTTTGCTCTTAAGAAGATCCGAACTACGGAAAGAAACCATGTAACAGCACCATGGATGTGATATTAACACATTGATCGGGTGTTCTCTTGAAAACCTTTTAAATGGCTTCATTTAGATTTTGAGTATATTTATCTGAGCTGTGTAGCTCATCTTGTTAATAAACCAATGAAACATTTTAATAAATTTGGATTGCAGGGGATGCAAATTGTTTGTATGCACATCTGTACATATGTAGACATTGGTTTATTAGTAAACTGTTATCTTAATGCACTATTTTGAATTAGTAACAGGTGGCAATAATTGATAATTTAACCTTTCCTTTGGGGTTTCAATTTCTGATTAAAATAGTTTTAATTTAAAAGAACTTATTTGCTTTCTAAAACTTTAAATTTCTTTTCAAATAAAATGTCATCTTTTTTCTAGGAAATACTGGAAATAATTCTAAATAGCATTTTAGGAAGGAGGAAGGAATTTCAGTAACACTACATATCACTGATTAACTTTGTTATATGACTACTAAAGACATAAAAATATGCATCTTTTTTTAAAGGACTGTTTTACACACAACAAGTAAACATTTATTTATTTATTCTTTATTTATAATGAACAGACATTATGTCCATATTTTTAATTAGAGATGGAACCAAACTGGTCATTCGGTTGGTGATAATATATCATCTTGTTTCCTACACAGAATATTCAGGCAGTCAGTTATCTAAGTGTATAACCAAGCGCCCTTTTAAAATGGGATTTAAAAAAAGAGCAGATACTTTCTGAGGATGTACATTTTCATTAGAAAGTTTATCTCTCTTAGCAGAAAATAGAGTAAAAAAGGATCAGGTGCCTTCTTGATACAGATTCACTATAACTTCATTAAAGTTAATGACATTTATGCCAATTGAAAATGTACCCTCATAGAAATTAATTTGTCTGGTAAGTCCTTATTTCAGCTATTTTACATTCACCAAGTTCACTGCCATATTCTGTTTATTTCAGTGTAACTGGAGAATTCAATCCATTGGATAAAATAGTCTAAATCTTACTGTGGCAAAGCAGTGAAGTCAAGAGAATCTTACCTGCAGGAATTTAAAAACACAGATTCAGCTTTTTATTTTCCTTCTCTGGCGTATAATTCTATAACATAGTGACCTCTTAAACCTGGGAAAGCGTAGATAAAACACCCGAAGTGTGGCACAGCTCAAACTTTAAATAATTATCTGGTAATGAAAGACAAATTTGGTTGTTCGTGGTTACTTCTTCTTGCAGTGGTTTCTGTACCAGCCCCATGCCTTACAGGGTTCCCTGTACAACAGAGAAGAATTTCCTGACATTTACGTCTGAAATAGGCAACATTATACAAAATTGGATTGACAGCAGAGTTGGCAAAAGTGAATAACACTATCCAGAAGAAAGCTGATGGCAAAATAGTTAAATCTTGATTTTCATTCTGGATTAAAATTAAAAGAATAATTATGATAATTGGGCTCCACATGATGAAGAAAGAGATCATCAACACAAAGAGGGCTCGAAATAGTTTGTAGTCTTGCTGTGAAACACGAATCTGATGATTTTCTGAGTAGGCTAAACCAGCATTTAAACTCCTTCTTGATGCTTTTGTAATCTGCAGTAAAAGAGAAGAAAGTAACTTTTGTTGAAACCTAGAATTATTAATACATTTTTACAAGAGCAAAAGTAACTCTTAGCACATGATTTTTCTGTTTTGAAAAGTGACTACAAAAAAATGCATTGCAGAATTCCACTTTTACCTTTTGTCAATGGTTCCATTTCAAACATTCTCACTTTACTAGGTTTTTTTTTTCCTCTCAGCTCACTTCAACATTAGTCAAGCTGGTTGCTCTCCTCATGGCTCTCTACCAGCCACAAATACTTTTCAGCATAAACCACAGCCTTAATTACTCATGAAATCCCATTAACTTCACATTATGACTTCATTTGTTCTATCTAAATAAACCCATTGATTTTTTTCACAAATGCAGACTGGAACATACTTAACAATGCTGTTGATGCACAAGCAGGAACGCAATCCAATTCTCTTATTACCATGCTGATATTATAAGGTAGGTATTAGAAGGAGCATGAATTTATTACAGTAACTAAATCATTATATGTTTAAAATTGGAATTGGATTTTACATTGTTTTGTGTAAACTTCTAGTTTTTCAGTCAGTAATCAGTATTGCTTTATGTGGACTAATCTGAAATCTTATGGATCCTTCTGTCACTATGAAAATCTGCATCCTGTAAAAGTACTATCTGATGTAATAAAGCAGACTATGGGTAGCTTGGGAATCTAGTATCCGTCGGTACAAATAATCTGTTATTAGGTAGAATATTGAATGCCAACGGCTTGAAGAAAACTCTAAATCTCATTTTCTACATCCCTGTCTCCACTGAACTTCGTATAGCATGGTAAGTCTTCTACATTCACGTATCTGGTGCAAATAAAACAAAATGGAAATATTTACTAAGCAAACATTTAGGCTAAATAATTGAGATGTCATTTTACACCCTGAATGGGTAAAGAAGGGGTATTTTCAAAAGCCTGGATCAATTTGGTATCTGAGTAGGGAAGTCAAAATGCATAAGACTCTTCCTGCTATTTTTATGTGTGACATTTCCCTTTAGCAGTAACTAAAGGAAGGATAATGCTAATACTAGTGATACTTAAATAGCTTCCTGGTTCAGGTAAGGAGGAAACTGGTTATATATATATTGAATAATCTGACATTCTTTCTTCAGTTTTCTGAATTTGTCACAGAGACAGCCTAGAATAAATGTGCATTAAGAACCTAGACGTCTACCAAAGATTTCAACAGAATGTAGGTGAATAAGTCAAAACCTGTAATCCAAAAATGGCCTTCTCAGCAGCTGCTGAGCCTGAGAAGGGGGTAGTCTCACTAGTTGCTTCCCTGATTTAAAAAGGGCCGAGAATTATGATGTTTTGAACAAGTAAAACTATTCCAGCCTGATGATCTTCTGCTGTATGCATTTGGAATCCAGAAACTAGGCTAACTCCTCCAAACAATCTGATCCAAGAGCTGTTGTGAGAGAACACATTACCTGCCTTAGTAAGAATGAAGGTTTCGTAAAATACAAAGGACTAATATCCACGTCTAACATGAAAGTGGGAAAAAGCGGGAAAACCAAGTTCTGTGCCCTCCTCAGCCTCCGCTGTTCAAAATGGCTACAGAACGTCCTCATCAGACACCTTTGTATCTCTCCCACCTAAGTGCCCTCCATCTTTCCTGCTGGAGCTGCACAGCCTGGAACTAAGAATGCAGGAATCACCAGGACTGCAGCAAATAAGGCACAACTGCATCCTAAAGAAATGCTCAACTGAAATGGGGTGGCAGTGATATGTTTTGGGTCCCTTTTTGGTCTGCCTAGTACAAGGAATCTGGATACCTCCAGTGGGCATCTGGCCCACACTCTAAGAACCAGAAACTTAGAAGTCACGTATACACAAGTATGTAACTTCCAGAACACGAACATTTTTACTAGTTCTAGCCTCTTGTCTAAGCTTTGCTTGAGAGGGAGAACAGTGCAGAAACAAGTAACTTAATTACAAATCATGGCTTCCAATCATTTTTGTCAGGGTTCTGGTAAGTGCAATAAACAAAAGTAAAAATAATACTCAGATTCAGATTAAATTGTAAAGTATACATTTGTAGAGCATATTTGTTAACAAATTTGAGGTCTTATAGCTGTAGTGAATAATCATCATGATAGATGCTGTGTTATTTGAATACATTAATGCTTTGAACTGCTTCTGGTAACACTGAGCTTTGTATTCTGTGTGTACAGGCACCATGGAGCGTTCTCACGAAGTGAGAGTGAATCTGCTCTTGGCAATGACTCAGGGATTAAGACATTCTCCAGCTCAGTCCTGGCTGCTTCCTGGAGTGATGTGTGAGAGAGAAGACTCAATTATAACAGGTGGGATCCTGCTACGGGCCTTGTTCCTTTTTCAGTTCAGGAGACATGGTAACACATCTTAGCATCTGTGTTACCAAGCTGGAAAACAAACATGAGCATGGCAGCATGGGGCTGTCTTGTAATCCAGTATTCCAAACACTTTTTTGGGGCTTCTAGCTCCCTACATGCCATTGTATTTTCTACATTCACCTGTTGTAATCTGGATTCTGCAACGACAAGAGGAATACTGTTCCCATCCTGGTTTCCGACCAAGAACTGTGGCATTCCTTGGTCTGCAGTTTTTTGGAGTTCTTTCAAAGGGCTCAGACTCCCCACTGAGTTACTGCATGTTCTTTGCCTACAGCAAACACAAGGTTGCAAAAGGCAAGTGCTTTACTTCACTAGAAGAGGTTTACCTAATATATTTATCTGAAGGCTATAATGAGCTCATAGAGCATACAGAAACTAAGAGCTGATGATTTTGACTATGAGTTTAAGCCTCATCAACAGGCAAGTACATACAAAGCTGAAGTTTTAGGTTGATGGAAACACCTACTTCCAGCTGTAGTGCAGGTACCCACAGCCCCTCGGTGCTCAGTGTGTCATCAGTTAATTCTCTGATCAATAATCTGGGTATTTTGAGGTTCCTTTCCAAACCCTATAATTTTCCTTATATTTAGTGTGAAAAGTTTAATTACCTAACACAGGAATCAAGAATCTCTTGGAGGCAGTTGCTAAAAACTAGGCATTGCAGCACCTAGTTTGAAGATTTATAACTCTTTCTCACTCTGTTTTTGGAAGAGGAAGAAAGGGGTATGAAATTAGATGTTTTAAAAGGAATTCAGGTAACTAATACAATGCTTGCTAGAATATAGATAAAAACTCTGCAGTGCCTGGTGTCTTGGCCTACATTTCAGCAGTTAAATAACATCCACTCAGGAAGACAGTGGAAGCTCAGTGCTTAATTTACAGTTTTTGTTTGTGAAGTTTGAAATTGTGGAGGAATAAGTGTATTCTAACAAGATCTATGTACGAAAAATAAATGCAGAAAAACAGTACATGTAAAAGGGGATGGATTTTTTACAGTCCTGCCTCTCTTTGCTTTTTTACAAATCCCTTGTGACTGGAGTTTAGACTCAAGGAAAGCAAAATCTAGTTTTCAGTTATTTCAAATGCTTGACTCTTCTAGCATTTGGGAGATTGACAGTCTTCAAATATGAACAGCACATAAATGGAGAAATACATTGAATACTGTACATAAATGAAGACAAACTTTGTGTTGGCTTTTGTTAATGTGCTGTTCAAGCATGTTCTGACTTGAAACATACAGGCTGTTACGTGTAGGTTGAAGTGCCTCGTTTTATATCACATACCTTTTACTGAGCAAATGGTGTATTTGTATTCGGTGACAACCTGTTGATGCCTAGTGAGTTACTGTCTACTTCCCTTTGGTCTATAACAAACTTTAAAGGAAAAACATACCTGTAAGATTTTGGAATAACTGATGACAATTACTAATCCTGGTATTAGAAAGAAAACAATAGCAAAGGTCACATCCCAAGCTATTTCTCCTGCAATGCTGGGCCAAACCAAGGTGCAAATGTGAATATTCTGTTTACAAAGAAAAAAAGAAGAAAATTAAAATTGTACAGTCATTCTTACTACAAAGTTGTCCTTATCGCCCTCTGTACCTATAGCAAAAATGGCTTGCAGACTAAATCGAGTTTGTGAAAACTTTCTACTCAAAGAGAGCAGTCAATGATTGTATTACTTCGTGGTTTTAAAAGCCCATATAATTACAAACAGGTGTGTTGTCCACAATCTAAATATTGCCATAAATTTAATATCAAATGCTAACAGCAACTTTGAAACTTACAGACCTGAGGCTTAACCATGTGTGTGAGTCTCACGTTGGGTGTACTTTTGTACACATTCCAAAATACGAGGCAGAAAAATCTGTGCGTGGCCATTTCGTGCAGAGGTTACCGCGTGAGGGGGGCAGCTACTCTGCTCTCCCGGGATGCCGACCCCTCGGTAAGGGGGAAGAGCGCTGAAAAGGGAATTTCCGAGCTGCACCGGGGAACGTAAAAGAGATCCCAGCCGACCCAACGAGAGGGCTCGCTGGGAGAGGGGGACGGCGGCGCTGCCGACAGCGACCGCGGGTCTCAAGGCTGCCCTGGCGGGGGAGCTCCGGCCGCTGCTCAGGCACACCCTCGGCACCTGCCCGCTCCCCAGAAGCCGTCTCCCTTCGGCGACAGCTGCGGACGAGCCTCCGTCGCCGCCCGGCCCCACGCCCGCCTCCCCACCTGCCTCCTGCCGCCCCCGGGGACCGCTCTGCCCCGGCGCCCCCGGCCGCACAGCGCCCCGCTCCTGCGGGCCCTCCGCGGCGGCGCTCGCCCTCACCTCGCCGGCGGGCAGCCGCAGCACGGTGAAGTAGCAGCAGAGCGGGAGGGTGGCGAGGGCGGCGAAGCCCCAGATGAGCAGCAGGGCGGCGGCCAGCCCCTTGCGGCGGCGGAAGGCGGCGTGGCGCAGCCGGGCGATGCTAACAACGCGCTCCAGGCTGACGGCCGAGAGGGAGAGGATGACGACGGCGCCGCTGAGGCTCACCACGTAGAACAGCATGTGGCAGACGACGTCGCCCAGCACCCAGGACTCCGTCCAGCGCACGACGGCGATGAAGGGGATGGCAGTGATGAAGAGCAGGTCGGCACAGAAGAGGTTGAGGACGAGGCAGTTGGCAGCGCTCAGCCGCTGCCGCTGCCGCACCAGCAGGCAGATGCCCCAGATGTTTCCCGCCAAGGCCAGCAGGAAGATGGAGGCCAGGGCAGATGACTCAACAACGCGCAGGGTTGTCACATTGCCTCCCCTGAAGTCCGAGAAGAAGGGAAAGTAGGTCCTGTTCCCCTGTGGCGCGCCCCCAGACCTCGGCATGAGGGTGGCCAGCAGGCATGAGCAGCCTGCCGCAGGCGGTGGTGGCAGCCTTAGGGGAAGGGCTGTGCTCCCAGCCACCAGGGTGGCACATGGGCTGCCCTCCCGGCACAGAGCAGGGGGCTGGCCGCCATCCCCCTCCCTCCTCTTCCTCCTGCCTGTGCTGCTGAGGGCTCAGCTGTGCCAGATGAGTGGTTTATGGCCCTCACACTACAGTGGAACAAGGAAGTGGGAGGGTAAACACGGTGCAGCTCACACAAAGGCGAGGCCGCTGTGCGTGGGGGGCAGCGAGGGGCTGGAGGCGAGCGAGGCCGCCTGACGCCTTCCCTGGGAGGGCATGGGTGTGCACACTGTCACCTCCATGCCGAGGGTCCCAGGCCTGGCCACCTCCTCCAGTGCCAGCCCTGGTCTGTTCTGCTCTACAGGCAGGCCCCTGGGGCACCGGTGACCCCGAGAGGCCACCCCGGCTGCTCCCCTAACTGGGGATGTGTGCAGGGTGTGTGCATGGCTTAAAACAGAGGGACAACTGTCAGACCACTCCAGAGCTCTTCTTGGGAGCCCGGGATGACGAACTCTGCTCTAAGGTAAAAAAAGGAATTTAGCCATCACCTTGTGCATTGACGATGGTGTTTGGAACGAGCAGTCCTGTGCATGCTTGTGTTAACCATGGTCTGGTGCGGAGGGGAAGTGTCACCATCTTGATTTTTGGGATGTTTACTTAGTTGATCCAGAGTCTTACCCACCTGAGTTATGATTTCTTGCTGAAGAAGCTTGGTCACTTAGGACCTAGAAAATACCATCTTCTCTCTGGAGTTCAATTCCTGAAAGCAGTTGCTCAAATTGTAAATGAAAGTAGGCCTTTCTGCTTACGTTCTTCATTCCAGATGGTTTAGAAATGAACTGGGAGTTAAGTGTATAAATTGTCACAGATGAACAGATAATGTCTCATAAAATAAGATAAAATGTTTTCATAAAGTATGTTAACAGTTCTGTAACTTTAGACGGCTCTGGATGAATTCGTTTGACTTGGTGCCAGGGTAGGTGCTTAAGGGTGCAGTTACAGGCTGGGCTGTATGGAGCTGCACCTTTCGATTAGGTGAGAGTTATTCCAAACCAGTGTGCCGATGGTACGGTGTGACTGGGCGGTGCTTCTGTGGTATCCTGGATGTGACCCTGCTGTCAGCCACTTACACAATGGCATTAGTGGGGATTCCAGATTAGTGGGGATTCCAGAAACTCAGTCCTTCTAAGGGACAATCTCCTAATGAGGAATGACAAGAGTGTGATCTTTCCTGGACCACTTCCCACGTCTTTGCCAGTGCAGAATTTACATTGATTTTAATTAACACATTTTCTCCTGTGCTAAGAGTGGTTCTATATGTGCTGTCCCATCAAACAGAGAGTTTGCGGGGCAGCTTAAACAGGTGGATGAGATGGTCCTACTAATTCCTGCTAATTTATTTGACTGTGTGAAATGTGGGCAGATTTGCTGTTAAGTGGGTGGCTGCTATGAACTGTTAAATTAAGACAATAAGAAATCTTGCAAGATGTATTTTGGCACCCAGCAATGCAAGTGACTGGCAAGTGTCTTGGAACACATATTTTATTCTACATCATTTGCTGGGAGAAAAAACTCTGTGCCCATATTGCAAAAGTTTCAGCGAATTTAACAGAACTAATGGGGATGATTATTCATATTTATCATCAAAGTTTGACATATTTAGCCACAATTTATGTTGGCTTTGCTATGGACTGATTCTCTAAAGTGCTTAGTGAATCTTGAAATAGAGCAAATACCTTCCAGTTGCCACAGCCTCACAGGTCTGGGACTTTATAGAAGCTGACGGACTAGCCCCAAAGTTCTGGTCAGGTGGCAGTAGCGGTGATGCAGTCAGCTCTGGATAGAGGCTGGGATTTGGGAAAGAGCTATCATTGGAAGCTGGTTGTACCTGTGTGAGAACTTGGAAAGCATTAACAGGGTTGAGGCAGGAGGGGAGCGGGGCAGCTGGAAATGGTAGCACAGACAAATGCAAATCATGTTATGAATGAAATCTTTAGCCCCTTTACATTGGTGGAAATGAAATCAGAAAGTGGTCCTATCAGTAAACACATTTGAAACAGAATGGGGGAAGGAAAATAAGGAGAGAAACATCCAAAGCAGCATTATTGAAGAAATGAAGATGTGTTCAGTCAGGGAGGAAAGGAATGCCATAGAGGAGCAGAAGGTTTGAAAATGAGTTGATGTGTGGAAATATCTGGATAGATCTTCTTTAGAAAGGATCACCTTTAGCTGTGGTCCTTAGGTGTGAATGAGAACCTTATTTACTTGACATAAGCCTGTTGTTTGCTCAGGAGAACCAAAGCAAAATGCTGTTTTTAGTATGATCTTAGTGAGTGAGCTTCACACTGACCTGTGTACAAAATCCTGTGTCGGGGGACAGCAGAGGTGTGAAGAGACGTGCATGTTTCCATGGAGTTTAATCAAATGAATGGGAGCTTCTTGCAGGAACAAAACCAGCCTGATTACTCTTGGGTCTAATGGATCCATTATCTAAAAAAATTGTTTTCTTTTCCCTCCCATGAAGTACAAAAGCTGAATTTGTTGTGGGGTGGCTACAATCATAGCAGTCATTACAATGTGAAATCTGAGGAAGGAGGAATGACAACCTCGCTAGAGCTACCCTGGCATTGCTGGAACAGGTGGATGCTGCGTGCAGTATATGTTCCATGTGTGCCTCTGACAAGGAAGTGATTAACAGATGCTTGGAAACCTGTTCTGATTGCTTAACCTGTATTATTTTTTCAACCTATATGTTCTTTTATGCTCAGAAGTAAGTGGCAAAACATGGAGTCAACTCAGATTTTCTTGTTCTAGGTTAAACGAAAATTGCAAAGACTTCTGTGGAACTAGTTAACTAACCTAGCAGGGGAAAATCGAGTTTCTTTTTTTGGTTTCTTTTTGTTGTTGTTGTTGTTGTTGTTTTTAATCCTGAATGAAAGCCTGAGTTTTTGCCATCTCTGTGGCAGATAAGGGCTGTGTTACCTGATACCGTAAGTCAAGTTCTGTTTTTCAGATTGTTTCCCTGACAACCATGAACGGTCAAGATAGATGGGGATAGTTCAGCTTGGGCATAAAAAGTATTCCGAGAGAGGGACCTCTTGGCCTAGGTGATCCTGGGAGATGGAGATTCTTGTTCCATTTGGACATCACCTAGTAAAAGTTTTTGCCTTATCTGTGCATCCTCTTGCATGTAGGTTGGTATGTATGTCTTTGGGTCTATTTCCATGCACCTGTGTCACAATGAGTAAGTAGTACTGACTTCTGTAACAGATATATTACGTATTTAATGTTTGCTAGGTGATTTAAATGTGTTGCATTAGAAAAGTTGTCTCTTTGTCTTCACAAAGAGGTTACAAGCTTGTAGGTGACAAGCTGTGTCTATATAAGGGTGTTAGCATAAGTTACAACCAAGGTTAGCTTTCCATTTTAACATTTACTTTTATATACCATACTGCAGCTGTTCTGCTTCTAGACACTATTAATTCAGTGCTTAGAAGCTATGCCATTGTAAGGTTTGTTTCAAATACAAAACTGGTTTGATTTAATTTGCTTTTTAGGAAGTTTTCTAAGTACTCACCCATTGTGTATCTTTGTATCGGTGAACTGAAGCATTTACACCAATGTCCAAGGGACAATTTTAAACCTGTAGTGCAAATACAAATGCAACTGTTTGTCTTCACATAGCAGCAAACTCTCCCACTCCAGTGTCCGCTGAAAATACCAGATGCTTCTATGGATCTATGTGATTATGTCAAGAACTCGTCCCCGTTTCTTCTGGAGAGTGAGCAAGTCACTGTTTCTTCTGGGGGGTCTCATTTTCCCCTGGTCAGTATCCATCAGAAGCTTCCTTGGCTATGTGCCAGTGGTGCTGTAGTTTCAAGCTGGAGCAACAGCCTAACTGACCAATGCATCAGTCAGAAGCAGAGCTGCTGGTAATACTCTCAGTAGGTGTGCTTTTAATAAGAGCCAAATCAGCTTTTTCTCATCAAGACCACCAGAAGTTTTGCCAGCAGCAACATCGAACAATGTCAAGACTTGCAGTAAGGGAGGGATTTCTCTCTGAACCAAGTGCAAATATAAGTACATAATCCACGTAACAGAGAATTCCCCTTAAAGGTCGTGATCTCTGTTACACTGCACACTAACCAAGCTTCACCAGGGTGACTCAGCTCCAGCTAGGCTATTCTAAATAAAGGAGGTTGTTTCTTAACAGTTTTAGATATTAGATTACTCTTACACATCTAGCCCTTGGATTTAGGGAGTTTATCAGTGAATACAGGGTATCAGAATGGTTCATTTGGACATTATGTGATCTGGTAGAACACTCTCACTATAGAACTGAGACCCTGAGTGGGATTTACATGGAGAATTATAGTCTGATATTTAAATGCCACTGGCCCTTGGCTAACTCACAATTTTACATAAAGTTACTTACATTCTCGCTGATGAGCTTTGATACAGAGCCATCAAACAAAATACTATGGTGTAACTCCGAAGGATTTACAAGCAACACTTGTCACCAACCTCTCTTTCTCATGAGATATACTCAGACATTCCCTGAACACATTGGTCTGCTGGGTTGCACGCAGTGCAGAGATGTTAGATGTCGTAGTTTTCCTTCATATTCAAAGACATAGTGATTAGAGAATGCTCTAGAGGTTTGAGGAGAATCAGCTTGTTTTCTTTCCCTTACGTCCTATCTTGGAAGAGTAACTTGTTGGGAGCAACAGGAGTTATTCAGGTCAGAATCGGGATACAGGCTTTACTTTTAAAAGTAGGTTATTTCTGATATTAGATTTACAGAGGGTCGGTCTGCTGCAAAGATCTGTTTGTATTGGAAGACAAGGCTTGTGCTTAGCTAGAATTAATCTAGGGCTGGAGAAACAGGAAAATCATTCTTGTGGCACAAATGAGAGACAGTACAGATAATGCTTTAAATTCTGCTGTAAACCCTTATGACTTTCCAAGTGTAATGCTAAAACATGTTATTTCGTGCACTGTTCATGTTTTTAATTATCAGTGGCTGTTTGGGGCCTGGTTGCATTATCATTTGAGATGATTAAAGAGATGTGACTTAGAGCTTCCCATAAACAATATCCAGAAAGCCTGGATGTCTAAATTAGGCTGTATAGCTTTCCGTCTAGCTGAATGAGATAATACTGACCAGATCACACTTGTTACATTGATAAAATTTGTGATTTTGCTGATGCAGTGTGCTCGTACACCAGTTTTGAGTTTATGAGGGAAATGAAACCCAGTTGCACTTCTGTCAAGAAGCCAGCTGGATATCACGATGATAAGGTCCCAGGTTTGTATCGTACAGGGTATTGTGAGGCACCTTATCTTCCTCTCTGTTTTTGAAACTATTAACTGAATACGAAATACCTGAGCTTTTGGTTGGTCAGAGAGACAGCAAAATGAGTACGTGTCACTTGTCTGCTGGTGGAGAGCTCTATTCCAGGTCTGAAAAGGAAGATTTCTTTTCATGGCTATATGTCCTGTTTGAAGTCAGCTTTTTTTTTTTTGCAAGAAGACTTGTTTGCCATAGGCAGCCAATGGTAGGAGAGAATTTACATCTCTGAATCCTCAACAGCACCTCCTTTCTGCACAGCACCTTTCAGCCTTTCTTGAGGAGTCGTGTTTCTCGCTGTCTGGCGTGGGTCACTCCCACTCAATACGCTGGCTTCTGAGTCCTGTTCCTGGGCACTCTGTGGAGGGGAGCCCAAACTCCCCAAATGCCAAAGAACCAAGCAGCACAGCACTGCTTGTTAAAACGACGTGGGAACAAGGCATTTCCCAACCCTAGGGAATTAAGTGACATCAAGTTGCACTTGCACCATTTATCTTGTTTTCCAGTGGGGCTGAGATGCATGAGTGCAAATACCGATTCTGTGTGACTTTGCTCAGGCTAGAGGTTTATACAGACATAGAACGCCAGCAATTTTCCATTTGAAAAACATTGGTCTAAACTGTTCTCAAAGTCCAATACTCAATATTGGATACAGTATTCCAGCTAAAAGTCTCATCCATATTGACTAGAAATGAAAGCTTACATGTAAAGAGTCTGTTTATTCATCGTGTTGTAAAACTGTTGCAAAATCATGCAGGTGGGGTATTGCATCATGTTCAAGTTTCTGTTTACAGTAATTCCAAGAAACTTTCTGGAGGAGCTGATACACTGTCATACTATTTATTTTGGGTTTTGGTAGTTAATGTAATACTTCATCCTATTTATTTCAGAACATTGGTGCTGATAAATTGAAAATTCTGCTGTCCTCTGAAGAGCTCTCTGTTCCTACCCTGGAGTGTCTCAGATTTTATGTGCACTCTAGTGGCATCTGCATCACCTATGAAAATGTAAATAGTTTTGGAATCAGACCGACATGGAATTGTCTAGTACATTACTTTTAGTTAATAATTTCATGTTTTAAAAGGGGCTTAGGGGGAGGCTAGAAGAGAAATCCATTGAGGTACTAACACATGGAAACCACATCCAGCTCTTATAGCTGAGATCGTTAGAAGCTTCCACACGTGCATCCCCGATCCTTAGGCTATGCCCTAGGCATCCACCTTAGGCTGCTTGTCAGAGACACCGTATGTGGGTCGGAACGAAGACCAATTTTTTGCTGCACTTATAGTCTTAGGGCTGTAAATTATTGATAATTATGTAATGCAGCTTTTCAGCCAGTTATGCCACCCATTATATAGACTAGAGGAAATAAGTTTATTTCCCTACATTGTTATGAAACTGGCATTTGATACAAAAGGTTTGGTCTGAAGTTATTTGGCTTCTCTTCTTTGTTAGGCACCACAATTTTATTTCCTTCTCCGCCTTTTAAAATCCCACCTGCACTGCAGAATTCTCCAACACAATCACTTGCTGTGCAGCAGGTGACTTCAGAGAGGTCCTGCCCTTCCCTGGGCTTGCTTTGGATGGCTGCCTTGAAAATAACCCAAATAGACCCTCATACTGACAATATGACCATATTTTTAAGTCTGGGAGTCTTTCAGTGGGATGTTCCCTTCCTGCAGGGACTACTACTTTGCTACATAGTTCTGTCATTTTTTCCAAATTAGAGAAAGGAAAAGTTTTAGAAATACTGCAAGTGTATTCTGAGTTGCATACTCCCACTGTATGTAACGTAGTGTGTATTACCACATAAACTGTATCTTTCTTGTATGATAGAGATAATTGCTCACCATTTTTAAGGTGAAGCCATAGTGACAACTGTTACTGTAATCTTAATAGACAGGTTGACTGCCAGATTAAAATTGAAATGCCTAGAGCTTCTCTACTGCTACTTTTTTTATCACTTGTGAACTCCCACCTCTCTCTGCTTTGTCACGGAACTATCACGAGAGCAATATTTCCCCTAGTTTTCTTGAAGACACAGCACCATTGACGTTAGTGTTCTTTGCCAGGTGAACAGTGACGTCTCCTTGTCTCTAAATATTTGCCTGTTTGGGTTTATTCTTTTACAGTATAACCACACTATGCCTCTCTGCCACTTTTTATCCGCATAGTTAAACGTAAGTGGTTTATTACATAGTTTGCCTAAATGTCTATAGTACAGTAATTGGCACATGACAAGTAACTGTGTGAAAGATGGTTATCGAAACCATAATGAAAGATGGTTATTGAAGCTGCACAAGCAAGTAAATTGTTAGCATTTGATCCATTTGATATAAGAAACACAACAGAGCCATCTTTCAATTTTTATTTCACAAGAAGCTCTCCTTATGTAAAAAATGTCAGTTGTTATGCACAGTTTAGCTGTCTTTTCAACCACATTGCATCAAAACCATTTAATTCACTTACAGTTTACGAAGAACACTGTGAAAGCCAGGATTTATAAATATGCTGGTATTGGTGAACCCTTGTATTAATCCGGAAGTTTCTCTAGATGAACATCTTCAAATAATGCAGACTTTACAGAATGTCTGCTAGTTGTTTTTTTTTTAATTACTTGAAATGCACATTACTTAAAACTTCAGTAGGTTTTTTTCCTGAGTTAACTGCTTTAAACATCAGCATTTTTTAAAAAAAAAATGACTTCCTGCCTTACAAAGAATAAGTTTACAGCTAAATCTTAGCATTAAGATGAGCTCATTAGGCACAAGCCTCCCTTTCCTACATATAGTTATATGCAGAAGAGTAACAGACCTTTTTCTTGTTCATTTACTTTTAGGAGGAAAAAATAATTTTCAGTCTTAGACTCCTCCTTAGCTTCTGAAGAGTGAAAAAAATGAACGATATAGTCTGCAAGCTTTATGGAGTTGGAGTTTTATAGTTGGTTTTAGTTACATGCAAGTTATGACAATAATATTTGTGCTTCTGCCATCAGAATAGGTCTTTTGTTGCACTAGAATGTTATTTTTTTATTTTTGTACATATATACCACAACATCAGTGTTGTAGTTATCAGTAACGTTTTTTTGTATTTAGGTGTAATATTTAGCAAGCAGGACTGAATGCATTGTTAAAGTTCAGAAGAGGTGCTGGAATGAACAAAACTTTTTAAAGGTTATCACATTATTAAGAGTCTCCCTCTGCAGTGCCAGCTTCTAATGAGAAGGTGGTTTATGCTAATTTAAGAAAGCCTCAGAACTACTGAAGAGAAGACTGCTGACCTGTAGCAGGAAAACTTATTTCATCTATAATACATAAAAGATCAGGATTTCCTTTTGCAGAAACTATGCTGAGTATGCAACTGGGGATAGAATACTAGCTGATTAATGTGTTGTTAAAAGACAACTAACTTAAACTTCCAAAAGTAGTTTAATTAGAGATTAAAATTATTAGGCTGCAATGAAAAGCACAGTTATTATCCTGAATTTAAAAGATGTTTAAAAAGACATGAAGTTAAGGCAATTTCCCTCATAGCAAAACCTTGAGATTCTAAAGCACAATTTCTGCTTTACTTATTAGTTCATCGCTATCTTTGGTCACAAAACCTGTTGCTACAACCAAGCAAATTGTCAAACACAAAACTTAGCCTGAAACCTCGTCAGTGAAACTGAAAAGTGGATAGATAGTGGCTAGGACAATACATTTGGCAAAGATATTTCAGATATGAAGACAATAGCCTTTAACATATTTTTTTTGTCTCACAAACACTGGATTTAAACCAATAACAACATCAGTTGGTATTATGAAAGTGATTGAAATCAACCTGGAAAACACCCTCATATTTAAGAATAACGTTTAACCATCAGAGATTAGGGTGAACATTATGAGACAAATGCATGCAGTTTTACAGCAAAGCGTGATGGAAAAAGGCTGATATTAGTTAGCTATCAGAATCAGTATACCAGGGAAAGATAGACCTTTGGTATTTCACTGTCCTCATCAAATTATAAGCTTGTAAAAGAAACAAATTTATCTCAACTAGTGTATCTTTGTAAAATGTCCTCACTTTAGTAACTTTAGTAAGAGGAACTGCTTGTTGGACTTCACTACAGGTGCAAGGAACAAAATGCTAGCAACAGATCCGAGGTTACAGCAGGCACTGGAGGAAAATAGTGCTGCAATTACAAATCCATAAGGGATTTTTTCGCCAGTTTCTAATTTGTTGCAAGAATTTATTGCTAACTTCTTTTCTGTAAACACTGAAATACAGTGACACTTCAAATCCGCTAGAGCAATTTATTAAAAACTGCACTTTTAAGCTGGGCCATTTGTCAAATGTAACATTGAATAACTGACATTTCCCAACTTTAACCTCTAAAATACAGAAATGCAAACAAGTTTTCTTCAGCATAATTCCATATCCAAACTTTGAAAATGGTCTCTGACACTGTCTGAAATGCAAGCTTTTTGCAGTACCAAGGAAGTTTGTATTTGCTAGGAAATTTGTATTCCCAATGACATTTTTTTGAGAAGAGCTTAAACCTTGGTCAGCATTTCTATATGAGCTCCAGGTCACCCCTGACTGTGGTTCAGGAAAACAAGCTACTTATGATTGATGTTTTCAACATGAATCTAAACCAACAAAGACCTTTTAATATGAGCCTCCTGAGGTTTAGTGTATCAAGATGGTGATACATTAAACATGTATGTGATACATATATGTATGTATATATATGCTACACACGCTATACATATACACACATCATGTATATATAAATATATACAGTACACCAACTTGGGCCAAAAAATCTTTTGCAGCTATTACTGTCAGTTAGGGTACAAGCACAATCATCAGGATTCACCGAACAGGAACTGGATATGCCAAACATTAAAATAAAGTCTGACACAATAGGTGTGCTTTTACTGTTGTCATTTTTAATAGTGCAAAAAAGTCAGTAGTTTACTATCTTAAGATATTCCTAGTTTTAAAAACCTTCCCATTTGCAACCAAAAATGCAGTAACTGCTTCTTGCAAAAAGTCAGGTAAAATATTTGAGGCTAAATAGAATACTGTAATATTTTTGCGGAACTGAATTGTAAAACTACCAATCCTTCATACAACCTTAAGAAAAAAGCCTTAAAAAGATCTTTTACCTTCGTAGAGGAGCATATTGGCAGTGTGTATAAAGCAAATATAGTAAGTCCATTTGGAACTCAAGCTGTACAATAGTCAATGTGTGCTACTAATTTTCTGTGCTGGCTTGTTGGATATTGCACTTGACATTTGGGACACTCAAGAAGACTTTCATCAAGAAGACTTGAATGTTTCTGGGGAGGACTTCTGTCATATGTGGTCAGCTTCTCTTCAAACACAGCTTGCAAATCTTCTTGTGATTCCATACGTGCAGATACCTGGAGTTTCTGGACAAGGAGAAGCTTTAGTGTAAGACTGGGGCATGCATGCACTCATCAAATACTGCAGGAAAAAATGTTAAGGTTTGATGGCACGCAAGCTTTGTGTGTGTTATAGCCCTAAGGACAGAGTGTTAAAGATGGCTAAATGCAGTTACGTTATTCACGTTAATAACAGAGGGCCTGTTGTACAATCTTATTATCGCATTTAAAGTAGATTGCAGGTAGCTTTTTGGCAGACTAAGACAGGTTTCCCCACAGCGTGTGACTGGGAATCCTGCCCCAACTCTCTTCCTAGCCACTCACACACTATTTCTCTTTAGGAAACAATGCCTCAGTCCTCTCTACATAGTATGCTGCTTAGTTACCTGCCCACATACCCTGCCATAATTTTCTCTTCTGATCCCATGCATGAAGCTTCTGTGCGTGAAGGCTGTTCCTAACTGTAAAAGGCATCCTGTTGTCTATTTGACAGCTACTCCTCCACCTTCTTAGCACAGAGAAACTCAAAGCTGTAACTTCCCTGCTCTGCCCCAATTTCTGCTCTGCTCCCAGGAAACAGGAGGTTTTCTAGTGGCCTCCCCTGGCAGCAGCATCAACTGCAATCCTAGCAAGCAAGGCTCTCCCAGGGGCAACACATGAATGAAGAACATCCACATCTCAGAATTCATTCCATTCTCTTCCTCATTTGAGAAAATACTTCGAGTTGCATACAAATAAGAGGGAGAGTCTGGCAGAGTCACAGAAGAATTCCTGTCATCTGTAACTTGTTAGGAGCTTTTGCATTTCTGTGTAAAAGAAACACAGCAGCCACAGACCTGATCTAATGAAGGACACAAGTATCCAATTTCTGTTTTGAACGTCATTTAAGTCAGTCCAGAAACGTAGTTTTGACAATCTCATTCAGCTGTCACCTAATCTTACAAGATACCTTATTGCAGAGTTCAGAAGCACCAGCAGTCAAAATGCATGGATGTGATAGAGCAAAACAGATGATGAATGGCTTGCTTAATACTTAATCCTTCCCTATGAATTTCTCCATTAAGTCAAGGGCTCAAATCTAGGTGGCTCTCATTTGTGCTTACAAAATAAGTAGCAAACAGATCGTGGCACTCACAATACAACAAATGCCCTTTTTCATTGTGGTAGTGAGCGTAACTTTTTGAAAGTGAAAAGCCCGGGTTTTAATGACCCATCCATTCTGTATCAGATGGAGGAGGAATTCAACTTCTGTATTTAAAGACTGCAGCAAGTCTGAGTAGGATGATGTTGACATGAGGGTCTGCACCTTGGGGACACATACCTAAAAGATGTAAGTGCCTACAGTGATTATCTGATGACGTTAACAGAAGACTCACTATGCTTGAAATAAGATCTCAAAGGGAAGAGATGTACATTGATGCAAAATCTCGGACTAAATTTACCTGCAAGTTATTCAGTACATACCAGAGGTTCCAGACGGGTTATTTGTTCCCTGGCCTTGCGCAGCTCCTTAAGGACTTTGTTTAACTGATATTGCAAGTTCTGGCGATCAAGCTTTTCATTCTCAAAGTCTATGGTGCATATCTGGATCTGGCAACGTGAAAATTAAAGAATTAAAGTGAGAATTATTAAGAAATTATGAGGGTAGAAGGGAGGGGGAGAGAGAGAGAAGTGTTTCACCTCTATATATTTGAAGAAAGTTTTACTCTGCTATAATATTTTACCATAGGATTTAAAAAGCAAAACCAAAAATCACTTGTTGCTTTCATTACAATGAAATTCATATATGCCTAATGATGAAATTCTTCTCCTTTACTAAAGGTAAAGTTTGAAATTATTTTGGTTGGAGGGTATTACAAGCTGTCCTGCAATCTTAAACTAAGTATTTTGTAGAAAATCATTTAGTGCAAGTTCTCATTAAAAAAGCCAGTTTCTACTCCAGGATGTTTCTTGTAGCCAGACAATTTGGACAGAAACTATCGGTAACACTGTACACTCAAGCTTAGCAAAAAAATGTATCTTTTTTTTTCCAATAACATCCATTAGATCTGTAAGAATGTATTTGGAAAAAATAAAGAAGATGGAAAAGAGGGCAATGCAATACTTTATATAACTTTATCAAGAGTATATTACAAAACTTCAAGGAGCTGATTTGTTTGAGGATGTTTCCCACACCTCGTCTGAGGCTACACAGTCGAATAAGTGATTGTGGAGAAAATAGCTCCAGGTTTGATCACACCTTATCTGTAAAAGGTTACAGATTTTCCTCGACAGATGTGGCAAAATTTGTAGAACCATTAAGAGATTACTCACAGTTGAATATTCACATCTCATTACTTGATCCAATATACTACTCATTCTTAAACTTGAAAAGTCTAGAAAGCCTTTATGCATAATACAGGATAAGCATCGGCATCTTAGAATATAATTCGGTACCTGTTGTTCCAACAAAGCTATCCTACTGTGTTCCTCCTGCTGTTTGAGTAATGATTTACTAAGAAGCTGCACCTGCAAGGCAGAAAAGCATTTATAAAGAACTTACATATGCAACAGTTAATAAGCTTAAATAATGAATCTAACAAGGGACAGAAGTAAACCTTTGTATTCCAACACCAACAGAAAGATGAATGCTAGTTACGCAACAGCCAAACCCAATTCAAATATACCTAATTCTCTGGGGCAAACCCCAGGGAAACATTATCGTTGTTTTGAGCAGGGGGAATGCAGGATGATGTTATAGTTAAAAAAAAAAAGAAAAAAAACCCACAAAAAACAACAACACAAAAAACCCCTGAACATTCCTAGGCTTGGATGCAGACAAATATACACAGAAAACCTATGTTTGCACTAACATGCCATGATGTTAAGAAACAAGCAATGCAATTTTTTTTTTAATATAACAAGTTTAAGACTTAAAGTATTATAGTATAATGGATTAAGTAAATGTTAAAAAAAAAAAACAAAACAAAAAACAAGTAAAAATATCCTCCATTATCAGTATGTAACAACTTCTATAGTGAATGATGATGTCCAGCTGGAAAACAAACCAACCAACCAACCACCAAACAAAAAACCCAACACCTTTTAATCATTATTGACCAGTAAGAACCAGCCTGTGTTTAGAGCTAAACTGTTCTGGTTTTAGCCTACTTTGGTGCCTAGTAAGTTTTATTCTCACATTTCAAATTTCAGCTCTGTTTCACTTTGTTATGGAGCACAAACTTCTTCAAGTAGCAAGTCTATCTTATTTGGATGCCCCGAGGACAGTCCTTCGGGGAGGACTTTCAGTTTTCTCTTCAGGAGATATGCAGTCATGATTTTATGTCCAGAAGAAGAAACAACAGGTTGGTTTGTTTGTTTGTTAGCATCACCGTGCTGATAGGGATATTCCAAGACACCACTGTAACTCTCCATGTAGGGGACTCCTCATGAGCAATCCAAGCAAAAGGAGGCAAGTGCTCAATATTTTTAAATACAAACATACGACACGTGTCTTCCCCACCTCTGATCAATCAGAGTGGTTAAAGTCATTTGGTTCAAAAAAAGAAGGAAGGAAGAATTAAGAACTTCACATATGAACAGAATTATTTAACTGAAGTCATCACGGTGCTCTTTGGGAGATGGGCAAGCCCTGCAAACCATTAGAACCTGACACAAAACAACAGAACAGATCTGGCAATAGTGTGAACCACGCATATTGAACAGCCTGCCCAACAGGCACTTCTTAGGCTTTATAGGGAATTACAGATCTCTTCTCAGTGGTTTCTACCATAGCAGTATTCAAGACAGTGACAACTTCAGGTCCATCCCTTCCCTTGCTTCTCTGGCCATTGCTTTCTGGTACTCAGGTGTGCCTGCACAGTTCTTATCCATGGCATCACACAGAGACCCAAATGCAGGAACTCATCTGAACGGAAGAACAAACACGGCACCCCCAGGTGCACAGCCACGATGGGTGGCTGGGGACACTATCCAGGGACACAGCTGCTTACCCAGTAAGTGAAACTGCAAACCCACATGCATATTTGTAGCAACCAGGTGATAGCAAATGTCGGTGATATTCTATAGTTAGGACCACAGGTTAAAATAGCCTGTATGGACTTTAATATTAACCTTTCCTGTTCTCATTTGCTATTAACCTAGAGGATGAACCAAATCAGAATCAATTAAGTATTCTCTCACTTCTCCCTCTTGTGTCCCACAAGACCAGGGCAATAAGTGAACAAATAAGCTCCTTGTTTAAGCAAGAAAATTTCACAGAAGTTTGGATTTTGATTCAAACCAATATCTTATAGAAAGAATTTAGTTTTAACCACAAGGACAGGAGTCTAGATATAAAGAAGAGTTACCAGAGCAAGTACTTGATGGTCCATTCAGATTAAGTATGACTTTTCAGCTCTCTTGATTGGTTTGCTAATAATCTTAAACCTCCAAATGCATCCACTTACCTGACATAAAAGATCTTCAGACTTTTTCTTTTCTTCTCTGAGCTGTCCTTTAATAGTTTCGTTTTCTTGTTTTAGTCTCTGCACTTTCTCTCCTTTAATTTCATTTTCTAGAGTCTTCATTTCAGCACCCTGTTGTGACTGCAATAAGGCATTTAAACTCATTATTTCTCGTTGTGTTTCTTCATACTTCTTTTTGAATTCGTTCAGTTCAGATCTCAGCTGAGTTATAGTGCGTCTTTCAGCCTCAAGATCACTCTTAGCATTTAGTAACAGCTGGTCATATTTTTGCTTTTCCTCTTGTAGATGACCTTAATGAGTCAGAAATAATTGAGATAATAATGGGGGAGGGGAAGGAAAAAACCACACTTAAAAATCAGAACACCAAATCCTTGACAGAATTTTAAGACATATTGATAGGTATAGACATTCTAGGCTGTTACACAGCTCAGATTGGCACCAGACTTCAGGAAAAACAGCTTTCAATACTTCTAATGCAGTAAAGTCTCCTTCCCTGGGTAGTTACTAGAAAACTGCAACTTGGCTTGTGTATTCTGTGCTACAGCCACTTCCTTCGCTAACCCTTACAGCAACAGCAGATCCTTTGCCCTGACTACACAAGCTCCACGACACACACATAGTTCTTGTATGGCCTCATGCATGGGAATCAAGGCCCAAAGGCACTGGATTGATGCTCACTTCCAGATTTAGGCTCCTTAGCCGAGGGTCTGGCATTACTCCCTCCCCAGAGATACCCTGAGGACTGGACAGGCTTTACTTCACCAGTTTTGACCAAAGCCACACTATCCATTGTCCTTTGCAGACCATCTTCTTCAAATTATATGCCATCATTTACTTCTAAATCGCAAATAAAAGGAACTAGGATAGTATTTTTTTATGAGAAATGCCTGCTTTTTGGCTAGTGACTGTTACTTAAACCAGAGTTTGAGAAATTTCTGCTTGTCAACCCAATAAAAGCTTAATAAGTAGGAAAATAAAAGTAGGCAGTCTATAGAAATTCAGTAGTAATACAAAATATACCTGAAAGCAGAACAAGGAATGCAGAATTTCACAGGCTTTGCTGATTTGGGGCATTGTAAGTTTCTTGGCTTTGATACATGTCCTATTGAAAGCTTCCTCTCATTCTTTAAAGTGTAATTTACTAGGGAAAGTTTCTTGACTGTTCTCCCTCCCCTCAAATATGAGCTAAGCCTTACCTTCCTGTCAGCAATACTCCTTTATAGGGTGGCAAGATCTTCAGAGCAATACCAAAGATTTTCCTTGGAAAAAGCTGTCATATCTACTTGCACCTTGCACAGATTGGTTCTGAGAAACCTGGGTCTCTGCCAGTGATCAGCTGCTTGAACAGGGGAACTTTCTTATACCTTTACTCCTAGTCTCCTGATGACAAAGCTGTGGCAGCAGTAATGCTGAGTTACATTTCCTGGTGAGCTGCTTCAGTCTGCCTCCATCTAAAATGCTTTTCATAGATTTCTAAGCAGCAGCAAAACAAGATGATGATATTTTACTGTTTTCCATAAAGATTTAAACAGTAATACAGAAACCAAACCACTGCACATGAATTACTAACTGGTAGGTATCGGTGGGCATACTCTTCACTCCAGATGATGCTAGTTCTATCTAGTGAATTTACCTTGCAGGTCGGTTTCAGCATAGACGAAGTCAATAATTTGATACTAAGAATAGCAAGTCAGCTCCTTCTGTTCAACATGATTTTAATTTTATTCCACATGCTGGTCAAGCACGAGTCAGTCTGAATGCAAGGGGCTGAGAGGGTGCTCATTATTGAGGAACTACATAGCGCAGAAGTGAGCTAGAGGTGGCCAGATCTATATTGTGAAACACTGTTTTTTGGACAGGTGCCAAAACGTACCACAGGTTTTCATGCCCTGTAAGAACTGTTCAGGTGAGTAAAGAATGTGACAGTCTTGAGTCATTTTTATAATATTTATTTTGAAAAAAAATATTATACCCCAGATTCACGCCTAGCTAATAAATCCCTAATGCTTCCATTATATAGGTTGAATGTGTACTTTGAAGGATGGGAGACACACATGTGTTTTCCTCAATGCTTTCTGCAAACAGAGAGGTTACTAATAGTGTGTTAAGGCTGTTACAAACCAGCTTTGAAGTAGATAAGAATATGGAATACTGTCAGTCAAGTAATGTAGCTAGATAACAGGAAGCAAAGAAATTTTATTTAACCAAGTTTTACCATTAAGAAACCAAAATGCTGGGAAGAAATTTTGTTTTGATTGATTTTGTTTAATTGTGCTATAATCTGTTTTCAGAAAACTTATTCTATAGACAATTCTGGTCTGGGTCACTTGTGAGGAAGAAGTAATATTGATACCTTCTGAACTGAATTCTTTAGATTCTTGTTGGCTAACTATTTCTGACTTCTGTTCAAGTTCAAAGATCCTTCCGAGCAGCCCCCTGACGTATGCTTCACGTTGCTGGTCATACAGTAGCCACTGTTGGTTTTTCTCAAGAGCCTTCAGGAAAAAGAACGAAAGAACAACAAAAAAGCCTCTGGTAATTTAATATATTTTAAAAGTGTTAGTCATCTTAATGTTAAAAGTTGTATATTATACAGTTTAAAGATAAGCTAGTTAATTCTGCTGCAAATTGTAGTAATTTTCTCTGTACAATCAACAGAACCCATCTTCATTTGGAAAGAGAAGCCAGGTTGTTGAGCATAAGTTAAAATTGGAGCAATATTAAACACAGACTGACTGATTTATTGGAATGGGAAAATGACTTAAAAACAAAGGCTTTCATGAGTCACGCTCAGAGTATGAAGAATTAACCTTTCAGTCTCAAATATAAAATTAAATATAAAATAAAATTCTGAAAATTGAATCAACTAAAGCTGCATCATTGCAACTTAAAGTTTGTAACAACAAGGAAATGGATTATATATCTGATTGGATCATAGAATTACATTGGGAAGTGACTTCAGGAGGTTTCTAATCCAACCTCGTGCTACCCCAGGCAGTGTCAGCACTGAGGTCAGACCAGGTTACCTGGGGCTTCTGTTTCGTCAGCAACCACTTTCTCCTGATGTTTCAAACAAGGATTTTAAAAAATAATGGAAATATTGTTGCAGATTTATTTTGCAAGATTTTTTAAAATTTTAATTAGTCTTGTCATGAAGTCATTTTAGATACGATATTTTAGAGGGAAACATACTCTCTGAGGTCCCATACTACTCAAAAATATATATGGTGATAATTTACATTCTTAGGCATCTCAATATAGATGATTTATACTTGCAATGTTGTACATGAAACTTACATCTTTCAGTTGTTTTTCAACTTCATAAAGATTAGTCAGTGATCCAGTGCTGTTTATTACAGCATCCTGCAGACAAAGAGCGTGTTAGTGTTCTTTAAAATAGATGGCTGAAACAGTAAAGCTAGTCCTGTATAAGTATTAATCTCACCTAAATAGCATAAGAATATTTTTAAAAAGGAAAACAGATGCATACATGTGCCTTTTGTGTTTAAAAATCTTTATAGTCTTACTTTAAAAAAAAAAAAAAAAAAAATCTAAGTTGTATAGAAAACTATGTCAAAGATCTAAAATAAAATCTCCTAGAAGATCCAGGACAAAGATTTACATTTAATTTATTTTATAACTCTGCAACTCATCACTACATTAAAACATTTCTGAAGGAGAATGTGTCTTCTGCTGAACTGCTATCTTGGAAGACCTGGAAGGTACAGGAGAGCTGAAAAATGAAGATATTAATGGTGTTATTTAAGCACACACAAAAAGGCATTTGTTCTATTTTTGTATCCTCGTATGTTTGACAATATTAGACCTATTGGAGTTGTTGGAGAAAGACTGAGACCTTGACAACTTCATTGGGATAACAGAAGGATTATAAACATCTGGGAAACCGTGCAAGCCTGTCTGGAACCATAAGAACATACCAACTTCTTCTGAGACATGATCCACAGTAGAGTGCTTAAAGTACGACTCAGAATTCTTTAGACCCATCTAAAACTAAACAGCAGTTAAACAGTTGTACTTCTTTCAGAATGTGACATGTTTATTCATTGCATGATAGACAGCTTTTTGAAATTGTGTAGATATATGTCCTGGTTTCAGCTGAGATAGAATTGTGCTGTGCTTTGGATTTAGGATGAGAACAATGTTGATAACACACTGATGTTTCGGTTGTTGTTGAGCGGTGCTTACACTAGGCCAAGGACTTTTCAGCTTCTCAAACTGCCCTGCCAGGGAGGAGGCTGAGGGTCCACAAGAAGCTGGCGGGAGACACAGCCAGGACAGCTGACCCCAACTGGCCAAAGAGCTCTTCCATACCATGTAACATCATGCTGGACAAAAACCTGGGGGAGTTGCTCCAGCAGTGTCAGCTGCTGCTCAGGGACTGGCAGGGCATCGGTCAGCAGGTGGTGAGCAGTTGCACTGCACATCACTTATTTTGTATGTTATTTTATCAGTATTATTATTTCCTCTTCCTTTTCTGCCCAATTAAACTGTCTTCGTCTGAACCCCTGAGTTTTATCTTTTTTGCAATTCTCTTCCCCATCCCACTGGGAGGGAAGTAAGCGAATGGCTCTGTGCTGTTTAGCTGCCTGCTGGGTTAAACCACAGCAGGGAACTTTAAGGAAATAAAAAAGTAGATAACTAACCAAATCCAAGCTACATTTTTCCAAAGTTTTCCTGGGTTTTTTGGAACATGCTTTAGAACCAGCTTTATAGCTGAAAAAATATAGATCTTTGAGTGCAATTATTAAACTTTAGCACTTCCTGATAAAAATAGGATTTAGAGACACTACAACGGCTCAGGTTCCTATTTCTATAAACATTAGAACTCCGTCTCAGTGAAAACTTTCTCGAAACGGTCATACAACTGTTGGTTTTGTTTCAGAGTATACCTGCTGCTCATATGACACCTAGCAGTTTCAAGGAGCATTGCTAGACTTGTTTTCAAGTTTTCCAAGACATCCAGTCAGAACATCAGTCAAATCTTCTTGTCCTCCGTTGATAAATCGGTAAAAAACTTTAAAGAAGGTATTTTGGTACTTTGTTGACAAAGGTATTATAGAAATCCGTTGAATTAACATACATTTTAAGTTCTCTAACAAAGCTCAAAGTCTCTTGAAACTGAAAATAAACACATTTCATTTAAAGTGATATTTCCCAAGATATGCATTATTATAAGTGATACTTATATGTATTATCATTAAAAATTAGTAGATTAAGCTATTTTGCTATTGATTTGGCTAAAGCTGGATTTCTAGAAATTACTCGACTTCCCTGTAGCACATGGGGAACCAGCACCATCTGCAGGTGAAGAGCTGGAAAAGACTTAAAGATGCCTCTTTCAGGCACCAACTTCCCTGTGCCTCTTCTTGAGATATTACTGCATTTTCCATGGAACAAAAGAACAGTCAGGGGTGGAAAAACAACTGCAGAAAACTAAATGCACTTGTAAAAGCTGCCAAGTACATGGCACCAAACCTATTGAGAGAAGCAACTCAGTCACCTCCAATCTCCGTATCACCAGTGAGATCATGACTGAAGCTGAATTAGGTGAAGAGCTTAAGTTTGTCTTTCTTAGTGCCCTATGTTTCTTACGACTGCCTTCTCAGTCTGTTCAGTCACTAAGCATACAAACCTGAGAAGGGTATAATATCTGCATAAGCAACAGTGGATCGTTACATGTATTACCACATCATATTGCCTGTGTCTGAGCTTGAAAAAGCGACCTTGCAGTACAGCATTAGAGAATCCCCTCCCCAGCTGTGTTGCCTGAGGTTGTGCTCCCTGACTGTTCTTCATTTAGCATTCAATCTGGATATCATCTCTCTTCATACAAGAATATTTCAGCACACAATGCAACTTATAAGAAGATTAAAAATCCATCCTTTCTTAATAATAGATTGCAGTGCTTAGTGGATATAAACAGGTTAGACTTGGAAATTGCAATTACAGTATTTCTTCAGCACTTACCTGGGATGCCTGAGTAGTACTGCCTCTGTTTTCAAGCTCAGAACATTTTGCAGTAACAGCAGACAGACTACATTTTAACCTGTTAATTTCTTCTGATAGGGAACGAAGTAACTGTTCTCTCTTTTCTGCTTCCTTTGTTTTTTCCTCTAGTTGACTTTGTAACAAGGAGACTTCACTATTCTTGTTTTTGGATTTCAGCTTGTCTTTCAGGTTTTGGATTTCTTTGTCCTTCTCTCCAATAAGATGTTTGTGTTTTTCTTTTTCTTTTTCGAGGGAAAGTATTTTCTAAACGAAACAGAATAAAAGCGGTAACACAAATGAATAAGTACCAGTCTATGCAATAAATGCACCAACAAGTTTACAAGAGTTTGAGAAGATGCTCACTTTGAAAGGTTCTCTCTTAGCCTTTAGTTAGCAGAGAATATTACTGTTTACTCAAAACAGACAATACTACAGTGATCATCTGAAATATTTCAAGTGATATTAAAACCAGTCTGAAGTAGTTGAAACAAGGAAAGAATGCAAAGAACTAAGTTTTATATACTTGGTAGATACTCAGTTTTGTATATGAACACAGATCACTACAACAGATTAACCTTAAAACACAAGCAGTACCAGAACTCTTGGATACTTCCAGTGGAGAGGTTGATGATACATTTACTAGTGTTGGTTCGCATTTTTTGGTAGCTTTTGAGAAGCTGCAAAGCCTTCTTGCAAACTAAATGACAATTGGAGTCCCAAAATAGTTCTAATAAAGCATTCAGGAAAAGGATCTTGTTTTCCAAATTATCCAACCTTTTAGCTTTAGATATTTTCCACAGGCACTCTCTTTTCAGTAGGCCTCCAGCACAGGTAACTATTACATAGCATTAGTACTGCATTTGAGATAACAGAAGCTTATGTAGAGTCTCACTGTATGATAACACTTATTTTCCGTGGGAAAGGTTGATGTTGAAATCCTACATGCTGATATCAAGTCACTAGAAGATGTCAGAAAAACTGAAATAAATTGAATTTTAGAGAGCCTCACATATGGAGTGGTTGAAGACCACACAGTGCTCACTAGAATTAAAATACTGCCTCATATATCTAGGCATGCCTGTGGTTTTCCACCTGTAAACTAGGAACCCAGCATGAAGTCATCAACACTGAGCAAGCACCAAACTCCACCAGACACAGCAAGTACACTAAGGAATTTAGCAGAAGTGGTACATGAGCTGTCTAGCCATAGCTGGTACTTGGATTAGAACTTCCCAACTGCCATTGTAGCATAGACACATCGAAAACCTTATTGCCAACAGAAGTAGCCTAGAAGTGTTAGTGTGCCTACTCTCCATTAGCTGTAGCCTCTGACAGAGTCCATTTGAAGGTTCCCAGTCCTTCTGGGCAGCCTGACAGTATTTGACTTGGCCACGTATTAAGTCTTGAAGTTCTACGGCAACTGCAGGTTTACCCTGAATGGACTACAAGGTGTGGAAATTGCAGCATCTGTTTCTGCTCTTTGGTTGTAATGAAAGAATAATGTGGTGAAATGATGACAGTTTTATTTACCTATAGCTCAGTTGGAGCTTGAGAATCTAGTTCAAGCAGCTATCAGAACTTTTTGGCATGTTCTCAGACAAGTGTTTGCAAACACAATGATCTTTGCAGGAAATGCTCGAGATAATTCTCTGGCGCTGTTTGAAACAGTTGGACATGTGAGGAGAGATCTGAATGGACTAATTGGCACATCTGACCTCAAGCTTTTATATTTAACAGCCTGGTCAGATGATTGTACTTGTATTAGTTCAGTTATCGTTGAAAAATATTGGAGAGCAAAAATGTCACTAACAGTAGTAACATCATAGTAAATTAAGTTTTAAGAGGAAAGATTGGCATCTCGCTCACAAAGTCCGGCACGCCCAGGCTGCCATTGACCGCGCCCGGTCAGGGTGTCCCAGACCCGCTCTCACCTCCAGGAGCCGGCTCCTCTCCGGGTCGGGCATCCCGCTCGTCCCTTGCGAGTTTTCCTCCGCTGATTTTCTCAGGGTTGAGTTCTCCTGCTTGTACTTCCCGAGATCACTCTCAGCTCTGGAACTCCCCGACTTTAAGCCCCACTTGCCAGTAATTATATCTTTGGCCGTCTTGGAGTTCATCTTTAAGCACTTACAAAAACAACCGTAGCGTTACGGAACAGCGATCCCACCCGGCAGTACTCGGGCTGCGCAGGGCTCCCCGGCCTGTGCTGGCGGCTCTCGGGCCGGGCCGCTGGGAGCACCCGAGGCTCCGGGGCGGACAGGGGGACCCACCCGGGCGGCGGCAGCTCCGGGCGGCCCGGCCTCGCTTCCGGGAGTTTGAATCCCGCGCCTCCGGCATCGTCACTTCCGCCCGAGCCGCCTCACCGTCGGAGCGCTACGGCGTCTCCGATGGGTCAGAAAGGGGGGGAAGGGGGTTAGAGAACGCTTCCGCGAGGACGCTGGCTAGAGGGAGTTGGACGAGTAGGTGTGGGCGGGGCTGGAGGGGCGCGAGCTGCCCGTGGCTGGGTGGCCGTTAACGGCTGGCGGGGCGTGCCGAGTTCTCCGCGGAATGTCTGAGAGGAGGCTCTCCATTGGCTGGCGTGCGCGGGCGCGCGGCCCGTCTGGCCAATGTCACGGAGCCTTTCTTCTCCTCAGCCCGTTAGTCTGCCCCGCGCACGTGCTCGCTCCTGGCCGCTGTGGGGCGAGGGGCCGGGCCCAGGGGCGGCCGGCGCTTCGGAGCGGCCTGCAGGGGCGTTTGCTTCCCCTTTGCGAGCTGCTAATTGGTTTTCCCTGTGAGGGGATTTCCGTTTCGCTGTTAAAGGGCAGTTGTGGAAGGAGAGCTGGTGGCAGGTGAGTGCTGCGTCGTCATGTTGCTTCCCAGCAGGTGGCTCTCCCCACCCTGCATCAGGCTTTTGTTCACTCGCCTTTGGGGCAGGAGGGCAGTGGCTGCCAGTTGCCGGCGGCAGGAATCCTGGCCTGTGGCTCTGGCTGTGCACCAGTTGGGGGACTTGTCCAGGTCCGGAGTGGACGAGGGCAGAACAACATGCCGTGATGCTTCAGCCAAGTCTTCTGGGTCCTCTCGGTGCTGCGTCTTAGGTGTCTTTATCCTCATTCCTTCCTGAACGTGTTGGCTTTAGATTACCTTTTCTTCCTCAGAAATCCTCTTCCTTGGCTACCCAAAATCTGATCCTTTTAGAAAGGGAGTGATGTCCATCTTGGCTTCAAAGGTAATAAGCTAGGATGGTACTCATGTGACCATACAAAAACTAGGCTTTGTCCACATATGACTCATTTTCTCTGTCTTGCTGGCTTCCTCTCTCATCGCTGCTCAAAAAGGTATTTTGCAGTGGTACTGTGCACCACTTGGTTTTTTACATCTGATCTGCAGCTGAGAAAAACTGCTGTAAAGCTGAACACAGGGCAGCTGAGAGCAGAGTTCACTTACCATGGAAGTTCCTCCTTGTTTCATTGTAGTGGAGCTTCCTGCATATATTATGTTAAGACCAAATATTTGTAGGCCTCCAAACAATACAGAGGCTCTTCGGATATTTTAGGCAAGTATTTCCTTAATTTGTCTTCATTTTTACTTATGAATATATATTTTAAAAAATTCTCAAGAGATCTACAAAATTTAAGGTGTTAAATGTGGAACCTGTAGTATTTGTTCTGTGTAAAACATAGTTGTTCCAGAGCACAACTGAAGGGGGAGCACTTAAGCTATTTTTGAAAACTGGGTATTTCGTGATTATACCCTGCCACGGAGGAAAGCTAAAAACATTAACAAACAATTAAGTTCTAAAAATTAATAGGCAAGAAATAAAAGCTACTGTGCAATTTAATACCTTGGTATACCAACAGGCAGATGTGATGTATCTGGAGTACTGGAGTTGTGCTTGATGTTCATGTTGCTTATCCTTATTCTTGCCCTGGTTACTTATGAGAGATGTATCACACAGTTTAAGAATAAAAGCAACAAAAACAATCTGCACAAGTTTTCACGCTGTGCCCTTTCTGTTACTGGGTTTCACTAGCAAGAGCTCTTTTTTTTTTTTACAGCAACACAGAACTTGGTGTCAATTTACAGGTACTTTTTTTTCGTAGCCTTCAGTAGCCAGTCCGTCATAGATCCACCCATAGACCTTTACTGTAAACCAGCTATTCCCTGCCTCCTCTTCCTGCTAGCATTTCAGCCCAGAAGTTAAGGAGTTTGAAACTTAAGACTTCCTTGAATTTCTTTGGTAACATTCAACATTTAGTCAAGACTGAAAGCAATGCTTCGGGTGATTGTGGAATCTGCTACCAATATCCCTAAAACCAAGTTTGGGAAACCAGATCCTATTGTTTCTGTTATTTTTAAAGGTAAGGAAAACTGTCATAAATGTACTCAGAGAGGAAGTTTTTCTGAAGGATAGTGCTCTATGTAAGTATTTTAAAAGCTGAGAAAACATGTTTTTCTGAAGTTACATCTGATGTAACTTTAGTGAAGCCTTTTTAATTAGGCACTGGATTTACCTGAATGAAGTTTGAACTGGGTGGAGTACATTGGTCTTTTCTGGCCAGCAGTGCTTCTGTTTCAGGATCCATGTTTGACAAGCTTTTGCAAAGCCTTAGCCCTTGGCTTTAAAAACTCAAATCTAATGGCATAGCTAAATCTACTTTTAGTTCTGGTACTGAAGTTTACCTTATTGTGTTCCATCTGAAAAAATCATTGCTGTGTCTTGACTGCTTTGCACAGCCACAGCTCACTGTTACACCAATTTTTATGGTAACTGGTTTATTGTTATTATCAGCATGTTGAAAAACAGTAGTACTGAAAGTGTTTGGTTTGTGTTTGGGGTTTTTTTGGTTTTGTGTGTGTGGTTTGGGTGGTTGTTTTTGGTTTTGTTTATTTTTTAATGAATCGTACTTTAAAATTTTGTCTCTTAAGTTTGTTTAATTTAAAATAAAGATTTAAGAAGGAAACCACATTTTACACTTTCATTGCTTGTCAGACAGATATGGGAGATGGACAAAACATTTACATGTAAAGCTAATTGTATTTTTTCAATATATTTTACCTGTTGCCATCATTTCCTCACTTGGCTAGACTAAAGAAACTTTATTTCAAGTATTGGTTTATCTTTAAGGTGGAAAAATATCCAAGCAGTTTTGGATCATGTAATATGCTAAACAGTGACAAATGGTAATCTTAATTCCTGCTGACTGGGTTTCCTATGTGTGCATTGAAATGGAAATGGGTTTTTTTAAGGTATGCAAAATCATTGCAGGGGTTTGTCACCTTCAGAAGGCAACTCTGAAATCATGACATTTTGCTGGAGGCTGGAAAAGGACAAGGCAGTGCACGTCCAGTATCTTAACTTCCAAACTAAAAAGTTTTTGGATACTTTATTTCAGTGTCAGAAAGATGTGATATCATTCTGTTTCTTTTCTTTCTCTTTTTCAAGGTGGTGTGGTTTGTGGGGTTTTTTTTTACCCCCCTGTGTGTTCAGGCAAGTGATTGAGCCTGTCTCAGTACCTTTTGGAACTTCCTAATTCTTAAAATATTATTTTATTTGCCCTGCAAAAGGTGCTGTTACTGGTGTACTGTAATTTCTCTTTTTTGTTCTATTTTTTCTGCTGCTTCTTTAGCGTTCATATTGTCTTTTCAATTCCTTGTCTGTCTCTTTCTTTCCTGTCACAGTTTTGCTTTTGTGTTACCTCTGTTCCTGCAGTTTCATTCTCCAGAGTTGGTTTATGCCTTCATTTCTTTATGCCTTAAGTGTCTGTTTAATTCCTCTGTGTAATCTTGTGTTCCAGCTGTGTGCTCTAATGCAATTCAGCCTTAGCTAGTAAATATGTTACTGATTTTTTTTTTTCTCCTGCATTGCTGGATTTGTTTCTCAATCCTTCATTTATCTAAACACAGGAATTGGGTCATAGACATTAAAGGAATGAGTTTATATGTATCCTTTATGTGCTATAACTGGGATTTATAAGGTTCACAAACATGCCTAACCATTGTCTTAAATACGACTTCATAATTGTGGCTGGTTTAGGTAGGATATTTAGTTTCTCATTATACCTGCCACTTCTTTTTATGTGGATTTACTACATAACAACAGTCTGATTTTTTGTTTTCTGTCCAGACTGATTCAAGGGGGTCAGAAAATTTTAGAGTTTTGCCACCTGTTGAGCAGCTCTGATTTAATTTATAAATGGAACACCTGGTTGCCAGGTACAAGGGTGTAGGAATCATATCTGAAATATGTTGAACTTCTGGTTGTTTATAGATTATTTTTTTTTTTTTCCTATATACCCAGTTAGTGTGTAGAGATGGGAAACCAGTCTTATTTTTGGGAAGCTATGTGTCAAAGGGCAGCAGTCTTTAACAGTAGTCCATACCCACTGTAGCTCCTGGGGGACATAAAATCCCAACTGGGAGTTTATTTTCGAGACTGGGAAAAACTCAGGCATTTGCAGGATTTTGGCCACAGCCCTGCAAGTACGTTTTCATGTTTTTGTTTGAATCTGGAGTTTTCTTGAAGAAGTCTTAGAGAACAGCACTGATTTGACAGAAAATTGCTGTAGAAGTTGAGATTTCATTGACCAGTGTTTTGTTTGTTAGCTTTTTCAAAGTTTAACTTGCATAGCCTTTGCTGATGTCAGGTTCAGTAATTTTAAGACTTCAGTGAAAACACACAGTATCTCTCAGGATTAGACGTTTACGGCTGTGAAGAAAAAGGCTGTGGTCCTACCAACTATTTGTGGTGACTCTGCAAATGCTTTATATGTTAACACACCTATTTTAGTATAGTTTAATCTATATGTAGAACAGACTTCATCAAATTTGTATAACTGAGCTAGTTATAGACTATAGTCAGTACATTTAATACAGTGACATATATTAGGTACATATTAGAGGAAACAGGCAGATGTTTCTGTTATGATATCTTAAATAGAAGGGTTTTGTGCAAGTATTTGACTTTTTTTTTTTTTTTACACGTTTGTGTTCAGTCCAGTGGGATGAAGCTTTTATTTACTTTAAGAACAACTCACTGTTCAAAGAGAACTACACCCTCAGAGTAAATGAGTATTGCTGTCTGAACCGGGTGCTGTTACTGCAGAATTCTGAGTTCATCGTCACTCTGTGTGAGACGAATTATGAGTCAAATTAATATTACAAACTGTTGCCATTTGCTCAAGTGGCACTAAGTGGTAATGATTAAACCGATACAGTTCTTTTGGTTTGTAAGAAATATCAAACTGGAGAAAAATGTGTCAGATGCTTGTCTTTGCGTGTAAAAACTGACACAAAAATTGCTTATATGTGCAGTCAATACTAGGATGTTTAGTGCTTTGATCATTCCTTTTGACTGCCTCAGTCAGCTTTATGCATTAAAAACTGATGTGAAAAGGCATTCAGTTTGGTTGGGCCAACTTGAATAAAATTTCTTTTTCCATTTGTGCTTAATGTTAGAGCTTTCCAGCAGGCCTGAAGTGGTTTCTGTCTATGTTAGTTTATATTTCAGTGTGTGAAATAAAAGAGTATTAGAGTGTAATTATTCGCTGAACCTATATATTCTGTTTTGCAGAGACTTCAATTTCCCTAACTTTAATTTCCTGGGTTTTGGAGGTCTGCATGTTTGATCCTGCAGCTGCTGCCACCATGCAATCTTAATTCTTCATTCACAAAAGTTTTATAGGAAATTTAGTGAACTGAAATGTGATTCTCTTTTGAATCTTAGACGTAAGACTCTTCTAAAAGATGTTTGCATCTGCTGTTCCCCACCTGCTGAAATTGATTAAAGAGCTAGTTATAATAGAAGAAAAAATTAAAGATGTAAGCATTGGTTGCTCAGTGGGACTGTGATTATCTTTATCGTGATGGAACAGTTCTTATTTAAACAGCTCATCTTGAATTTTTTTTGGACACTGTCATCTCATTGACTATCACTAAGTTCTTATAGCATTCATTTCCACTTGAGAGTATTAAACAATATGTGATAGTGTAATGTTTCTCTCAGAATGAAGGAAATAATTATTTCTTGTACAATACCAAGCTTATTGTAGTTAGTTTTTAAAGAAACAAGTATACAAAGTGTTCTACCTATATCCATTATAATTTCTTACTCTTATTTCTTGGTAGGGCTAAACTTAAAGTAATGACTGGCCCTGTCTTACAGTCTATTCTGATGTGGTTTACAGTCTTGGCTACTCTAGCTGGATTCATTACCAGTAGAAGAAGGCAGCCTGAGGACCTGGAATTTATGTGAGCTCCTGGAATAACTGGACAGTCCATTTTACCCTGCTCGACAGAGATTTTTTTTTGGTGGGAAGAAGAAAGCTCTTTGCTAACAGTTAAACAAAAAAACAACCCACAACAACAAAACCACCAGTGCATTAAAAGAATGCTAAAACGTGTAATAAAAAGTCAGTAAAGTGAACAAAATACATGAAAGTACATGCTCAAGGAATGTGAATGCTGCACTCAGATTGACTAAAATTACTAATCCCACTAAATCCCAATCTAAGATGTGTTTCCCAGCGTTTTTCATCCAACTTCCACACAAATGCATAACATGCGTAGGTGTTTTTCACAGTGTAAACTAGAATATGCATATTGTTAGTGATATCATAAGTCTTACTCTTGTATTTATAAAAATGGATATCCCAGAGTGGAAAATTTTACTCCTTGTCAAAAATTGTCTTCACTGTTGTTCAAGCCAGGGTTTTCCTTACCTTACAGAGTTACATTTGAGCTTAGGCAGGGATCACAGGACTTTTATCCATTAGTTCCCTCAGGATCAGGTCTGTGATTCACTACCTCCTTTACAAACAACTGCAACTTTTTCTTTTTTCACCAATACTGAGAACATCTTTTCCCTGACTTCCAGCTCCTATTTATAGGGGGACTTGGAGTACCAGTACCAAACCCCAGATATTCTGGGATATTCCATTTTGAAAATGCTTTGTCTCCTATTAGATAACATGAAGGTCAATTTCTCTTACTAGCATGTTAATTAGCTCTTTGTTCCGCAAAATGCGAGTCCACAGCATGGTATGTTATGAATACTCTTTCCTTTGTGGTACAATGTGAGTCAATATCCTGTATAAATTGTAGACAATTCCTGTTACATAAATGTGAGTCAGTTCTCGTAATTTCAGTGTAGGCTGTCTTTTCTTCTTGCAGTACATCGCTCTCTTGTCCAATAAAGAGCCACTAGAGTTTACTGCTTCAATAGTAGGTAGATGAACTTGCCCATATAGCAATCTTTACTCTTGCTTCCCAGGCGATTGCAGTGTTTTCCTGGCAAAGTATAACCGTAACTTGCAAATAATAAAAATGCTATTACCTTTACAGTAGTCCTTAAATACAAGGAGTGTGTCTGAAACTCATCCTTCTTGTGGTGGCTGAGCATTTGATAGATTGCCAGTTAGTTTACTGACTGCTTAAATACACTCATTTACTATCGCTATTCTGTGTGATTTCTGTTTAGAGACGTGCATGTTTGCCGGTGTTCTTTTGCACTTCTGAGCGCTGTGTCAAGATTTGTTCTCTATCAGAGGTCTATACATATAGTGCAACTAAAAAGTAAAAATAAAGCCATGGCATGTTACTTGCTTTGAACCTGTTGTAACAACACTATTTTGTTTTCCTTTTTAATAGGTGAGGGGAGTCTGTACAGGGCCTCTGCAACACTGTATTATTCTCCAGACTGTATATAATTTACACCACACCGCACACTGTCATGATTTGTAGGTTGACCCAATGCAAATTTTACCATGAAGTATGGAAAATTTGTAATTTTTAGACTACACTGAGTGTTAGTGGAGCAATCTGCATAACTTCTGGGAACCATTATTTTGAGGAAGGACTGCATTTCCTCTTATATACATGTATATTTCTGCTAATATTTGCTCATTTAAAGCAGAAAGTGCTGACGCTGTATGCATATCTTCTTAAGATTTTCTTTTTCCAAGTGATTTTATTTCAGAGCTCAACACTTGCAAGTGTTTTGTAACTAGGATGTGGTAAATGTGTAACACATTGTCTTTAGTACTGAAGTTCATCACTTTGAGGTTACTGCTTGGTTTGGTGTCTTTAAGCCTTTTAGTCTATCTTCTGTCATCAGTACAGAAGTTGTACTCAAGGGTCATAAAAGGTTGAAAACCTAAACATTAACTTTTCTTTTTGGGAATATGTCGAACTATGGTTAAACAAAACAGAATAAAAAGCCTCAGCTACTACAATTGCCTCGGGGACTTTTTGCTTTTAAAATGTGCAGCTACTGGAAGAGGCAAAAAGGATTGGAACATTTGATTTAAAGCTCAAACTTTCTTTTGAAAAGTGAAATAAAAATTGTGATATTTGTGTAATGCTTTAGCAAAACCAGATCATCATGCTTTGTTTGTATTTGCAGATGAAAAAAAGAAAACAAAGAAAATTGACAGTGAACTTAATCCTGTTTGGAATGAGGTAATTATTTTTTAATCATTTCTTGGTCTTTTTTAAGACAAAATGCTTGTGAAATTGGTAAGTCAATTTCTACAGTTGTGAATACCGGTTAGAAACAGGAACTAGTCATATGTGTTATTTCAAGGTGCTGGTAAATGTAGGTGAATGGATTCATCTTGCAACATATTACAATTCATTAAGTAATGTTTTTATGTTAAAGTAGATGGATATCTGTTGAGTTAGTTTAGTGGCCTGGTTTTGCTCCATCTTACTGTGGACCAAATGATACTCAGCCATTGCTTAGCCCCATGGATCTTTTTTTATATACTAGGAGAAAACCCTACGGAATTACAGTGAGTCTTGTATTGAAGTTCCTTGTGGTTTATTTGTAGGAATGGTCCTCTTTTGCATCTTCAGTAATGTTTTTCTTGGGGAAAATGCTTTTTTAGTAGCATATTTTTCACAACCAGAAATGAAAGTTAAAGATTATTCTTACATTTTGTAATTAGGAATACAAAGAAAGGGAACCTACAAATATTCGTCTAAATTAAACAGCAACTGATTCCAACCAGTATTGCAGGGGAATACTGTCAGATCTTAGGAAAGACAAGAAAATATTTATGTTAGTGTGAGGAAGTGGACCTGCAAAAGAGGTAATGGCTTGGAATGAAAAAATTCAGTTATTTTTCTGTTGCTAGTAACTAGCAAATCAAGAACGTGCTATGAGCATGTTCCCAAATTTTTAACTTCACTTTTGCAAATGTAAGCTGGTCTGGTCTGTCACTAAATGCAAAATTTATTTCTGAATAATTTTGTTATATATGCTGCTCTGCTGTTAAATAGTTTGCATGTAACTTGTAATTATAATTTGATTTTACTCCATTTTTTTGTTCAGATTCTTGAATTTGACTTGAAAGGAATTGCTCTGGATAATTCATCTTCCCTGACAATTATTGTGAAGGATTTTGAAACAATTGGACAGAACAAGTATGTTGTTGTTTGGTTGTTTTGGTTTTTTTTTCACCAGCATTAAACACAACTTTCAATACAAAAGTCCGTGGAATTACAATTATATGTTTTCTGATGTAATACCTACTTGTAGCTCATAAGCCAGTTGACTTTCCATCTTTCACCAGTTGGATTTTTACTCTGAAGCAAAGTGTCAGCTTTCTTTTCTGCTGTCTTTCAGACATGCTGAAGCTAAACTCAAGGAACTTTTTTAGGTATCTAAGGCAGAATTTGGGTAAAACTTAGATCCCCTGACCTATTACTGTCATTTGAAAACCACAGCTGCTGTAACTGGATCTATGCCACTACAGATACCTGGTGCAGGTCATCATCTTGCAGAATGGTGCAGGGCAGCACACAAAACTACTATACATTATAAGTGTCCAGAAAGTAGTTCTGAAGAACTCGTAATTGGCATTGTCAGAGCACAGCTAACACAAACCACCAAAAATTACAAAATGCAATTAAGTCTCTTAGTGATCTTTAAAAATCTCCCTGAGAGGCTGTATTTTGCGGTAGAGGGGAAGCCTAAGTTCAATTTCCTATCTTGTCTGGTGGGATTGAATTCCTAGACTCATCTCCTGGGACACTGACTTAGTCATCACAATAAATATGTTGGATAAAATAAAAAATCTGTTTTGGGAGTGGAATCTGGGTTTCTGGAGGTTTTTTTTAAATCTATGAAATGTCATGTTCCTACTGTAGTCTTCCTGGCACAATGAATCATGAGTTCTGTACACGGTCATTAAAAAGCTTGAACTTGAAAACAAAAGTAAATTCCACAAGATCACCTTGCAGAACTCTCTTTTGATGTCAGATATGAGAGTAAATTCTCTCACAGTGAGTAGGGAGATGAATCTGTCTCCAATTGCTGGCCAAGTGTTATAAACCTCAGGCTCATTTTGCATATGGAAGACTGGCAATCCTGTTGCTGCCTCCTCTTCTGGTTATATATTTCAAACATTGTTTAAAAATGGATTGAGGTTTTTTCCTTGGTTGGTGAGGGGTTTTTTTGTTTGTTTGTCTTTAAGAAAATAATGTAGTTTGATATTATAAGAGTCTTTTGTGAAAAGTAAATTGAAAAACCTCAGCAGAGGAAGGAAATGGATATCTAGCTTCCCATTCCTTAGAGGAGGACTCTAGTCTGTTATAAAAACGGGAGGCTGCTGAGAATTGTCTTTTCCAACATTAATTTTTTGGGAAGGAAAAGCAGAGACTCCTACTATCAGTAAAGAATTGAGAGTTTAAGGTCTTCAGCAGATAGAAATACCCATTTTCATGATGCCATTTTCAATGCCATACCCATTTTCAACATGCAGGAATTTAAGGCTCTTTCCCTCCTGCACCATTTCCGTTTTGTTAGTGCTGTCAGTGCATGTCGATAGCCTTGAATCCTGCTCTAGAAGTCTAAGCTCTACCAGTGCAGAATGTACAGCACCCATATACCTAAAACTGGCTTCTGCATTTTTCAGACATCTAAAAATCAAGTATCATTGATTCTGAGGTTGCAGATCTTTTTGTGTATGGGCCTTTTTTTTCATTTGTGAGAGACTAATCTGAAGTTTCATTCCTGCAGTTTGTTGAGTTCTCAGTGCTCAGACGAAAACTTCCTCATGTAGTAGTAAGATACTTAGTTTTGACAAAATCAAGTTTTATTATCATTTTAGAAAACTGAACATAAACAAATAGCAGCTATATCTACATGTGCCTGGAAGGGTACCACACAAAACACGAATAGATTTCCTTGAACTAAAAAATGAAAAATACATCTATGTTTTCTACATAGGAAGTAATTAGATAAGAAAAGATGCATGGACTTTATGATTTTCTGGAAATTATTCGGCAATTTTTTAGTTTAATCTTGCTGTTGAAGACACTGAGAAAGGAGCCACCTTGAATTAAGGATTCTATTTTTATATGAAAGGAGATAACGTTATAAAATGTTTTAGAGTACTGAAATGCTGTCAGGTGTCCATGTTGGCATTTAAACAATTTTTGTAGGCTTATGCTTTTACAAAGCAGGAACATATAATAAGTAAGCACGTAAGTAATTAAGGTGTCTTGTTTGACTAACTTTTAAGAGCACTCTTTGCATTTTTTCAAACCTTTTTTTAGTAAGAATAGATTTGTTCCTGTGAATTGAGTTGATAAGACCTTTTGACTAGCCACTGAAAATAAATTGTTGCCATGAAAGGTAAAAATGTTATATATGGGAACAGTAGAATTCAATCATTTCACATTCTATTAAAAAGCATAGTATATAAACTTCGGTAAAGATGAAGGGTAATTTTTGTCATTTTGAACTAGACTTTGGGGTTCCTACTGTATTTGTGATGAAACAAATACATCATGCAGATTCTAACAAGTTTTATATGGTTCTGAACATAAGATGATAGAGTTGTTTGGTTTATTTTCTTAAGTATCTGGAGTTTTGAAGGATTTATGCTATAAGTTTATCAGAATTGCAGGTGTACAGTATACTTTAAAGCAATACATGCACATAATTTGAATGAAGAAGATGTAAGTTACTGGTTGAAATTGTTAGCAACCTCTTGTGTTTTGCATGCCATTTGTTTTCTGACTCATCACAAAGAAATAAAACTGGTCCCTAAAATCAATTGCAGGAAAAGGCTAATGTCTTGGGTGGCAGCAAGCTACTCAGAAGATAGTCTACAGCAGGGATAGCGTGTATTATTTTGTGTTGAAACATGGTTGTACTGAAAGCTCTGGCAAAGTCTAGGAGTTCTTTAACACACATAACAAGATAAAGTTTCTTCAATGTATTTAATCTTTAGCTATCCCATAGTGGTTAAGATCTTGTACCTATTTCTGCTTACATCATAGGATTTTTGTCTAAAAAGATTAATATGTACATTTGGACAAGCATCACTCATAGAGATTTTTTTTTAATCTGCGCAGAAAAAAATAACAGCTTATCAAAAATTAGATACCAGTTCCCAACTTCTTTGTATAAAGTCCTGGATTTTAAACAAGGATCTGTTTCTCTGTTTGCTGCACTTTCATACTCTCTCTTTTCTGTCAATGCCAAGCTGGCTGTTACTGTTTTGAAAGGGAGCGTGATATCACATAATCTTTCTTTTTGTTGTTGTTGTTGCACATTCATATATTTGATGACACTGAAGTAGGTATACATTCATATTTATTGACAGTAGTCCACTTCCAGTGTTAGCTTTTCTTTACTACTTTCTGTCTCTTCCCAGTATGCGAATTCAGTTCTTTACAATACTCTTGACAGCTCTGTCATAAAATCACTGTGAGTCAAGCTGATGCCCTCAGATCTGTCATTCTTGAGATTCCTGTGGGTCAGTAAAGCAGGAACATATTGCATGCCTCTGACTTTAGGGAAATCCCAGAAATCACAGAACTTGATATAGGAAAGCTTACCAGTAATCAGAATTTTGTAATGGATTTTATAACGTATTGGAAAGTAAAGGAAGGTTCTTATCTGAAGCCGCTACCATGTTTTACTCTGTATGTGCGTTCAAAGTTAAGCAGGCATTTGGGATTTTTTTCAACCATATTTGTAAATATCATCTGGGTTCATCTATGTAGTGCTTAACCCCCAGCTTGTGCAAATGCCTGTTTGTTTTGCTTGGATTTATGCACTGGAAGTTGTCCACCACTTATTCTGTGTACAATTTAAAAAGGCAAACAGTACAATTCTTTGAGAAAGTGACTTCCATGTATGGAGCTGTGCAAAAACACGTGGAGTCCATACCAAAGAGAGAGCAACACCTTCAAAATAATACTCTTTGAAAATAAATCCTCAATAACGGCTGCATATTTGCAGGGTGTGATGTGTTTGGAAGGGCTGTTGGCAGGGAAACAGGATAAGGGGGTGCGAAGTGGGAAACAGATGAGTAGGCTTCCTGACTGTAGCAATATAATAGGAAATGTCACCTATTATAATGACAGGTTTTTAAAAACGGAGGTAGAAAAGTGAGGGCTGGACAATATTAGTTTTTAGTTGTAAATTTGATGTTAACTGAAGTCTTTCATAGGTAAAGGTCCGTTATTCCAGAAACCAAGGTTTGGCATGTACTTTTGACATTATTAATGAGTGGACCCATTAACTTGTGAGGTGTATCTGGTGTTTAAGATAAGTGAGATTTGAGAGTTCATGTTTTTATTTTACTTTAAAGTCTCGATTGAATTGGGATTTCGTTTTTGAGAGTGAAGGATACACATGAGGGACAGCGTCACCTAAGAGAGCGCACTGAGGAGAAACTTCACCATATCTTTGGCATTATTCTCACTTCTGGAGGAAAATAAGCAATGGGGATTGTTCTTGTTATTTTCAAGGATGACAACTTTTTCTCCGAGGTTCTGCCCCCTTTGCTGCAGTGTAGGCTGGAAGTAGAACAATGTGTGTCTCAATCCAACTCCCTCTGCCCAGCTGCTCACTCACAAAGCTCCCCGCCAGTACATGCTCTGCTGTTCCACTCAGGGTTACTCCTCACTAGTTCTGGGCAACTGGTTCATTGCTGCACCTAAGAGGTGACTGCAGAACCCACGCTCCCCTCTAGAATGACACAGCAGAAGATTGTGATATAACCCGTGGTTTGTTGCAGCTCCTAGAAATTTATATAGTTGTTCATCCAGCCTGTTCTTACACTGATGCAGGAGGAGGAACACAGTGGATATTATTCTGTTTTTACGCTGTGCCAAAACACTTAACTCATTGCTTTGGCATGTTTCTGTAAATGAACCCTGAAAGAACATTTGAATATTTTTCTGTTTCTTTTTTCCTGGAGATAGAATTTACTGCTTCATTTACAGGATCGCTAAACTTTTGCAGATAGATTAAATGAGTGCTGTTCGTGGTAAAAAGACAGTCATTGGAAAAGATAAAGCAAACCACACTGACGTGTGCAGACAGGCCATCACAGGAATAAACTGGAGAGGACTCATATGATCCCTGCTTAGCTAGATTTTCCAGCATAAAGATGGTTGAAAAGAGAACACATCTGTTTTCTATTATGTCTAATACTGTTAGTAAAAAGATTTCAAACTCTCAGAACACAGATCTTTATGCAGTTAGAAAACAAACACAAACCCTCCAGTAACTTCAGTTGTCCCTGTGAAGTTAAGACAAAAAAATGTTAACAGGAAGTTACAGTCGTGTCTGAATGAACTGATTTTCATTCTGTTTGAAAGAGTTGGGATTGTGTGTTTCCCCAGGTTCTTTGCGTAGTTAGTAACCTAGCGACACAGAGGAAAAACAGGCTGGGCACACCCTTTTCTAAAGCAGAAAAATGCAGCCACAAAAGAACAGTGCAGCAAATTATTTAATAATTTTAAAGTATTTTCTGTAGTTAAATGATTTTTAGATTGTTTGAATCCTCCTACAGCTCTGCCCTTTTGTGTGGATTCTTTCCAGATCAGCGTGACCGTGCAAGATCCAGCCTGGTTATTATTCAGTTTGGGGGGTTTCTGCCACGTACAAAATAGTATCCATGCTTTTTTTCTTTTTAAAAGTTTGTTCTTGCAAAGTGTTTTATCAAATATCTAAATAAGATAGAAATAGTTGGTTTGCTTGTAATAAAAATTTTAAAACACAGCATAAATAACAGAAGGTGGATGTTGGGTCATGTAGCATAAAAGCTGTAATGGAACGTATACACACTGAGAAAGGAAGGTTGAGTGTAGCAATTATAACTGCAGTGTGGGATCAAGTTTGTTGATGAGAATAATCAGTATAAACCTCTGCCAAAATAAGCCCTTAAACTAAGTCGAAAGAATTTAAATGCTTGACTCTCAGGGGATTAAAATCACTGGGCTTCCAGTAGAAGTAACATTTAAGCAGCTGAAGGATGTGGTATGCTAAATAACATAGTATAAATTGCTGCCTTCAAACAGAGGAGGAATAAAATGGCTGGTACTGTGAGTGAGCATTTCCTGATCCAGGCATGGGTGTGAAGTTTCACTTCTTTTGGTTATTTGGGCAGCTAACAGGAAGTGCTAACCACAGCACTGACGGATTAATTAGCCTTGGCACAGATGCGACACTGTGTTTAATAGTTGGTCATCACTGATTTCGTCCTGATACACTAAGTATTTCCCTTTGATTACTGGGTGAAAGTATTATAGGCCTGGTACTGATAAGGTATATTTAAAGTGGTTTAAAATCTGCTTCTAAATGTATACTTTGCATTTATCTTTAGCATCTTATCCAGTGGTAGATGAGAATATTTAAACTGCTTTTGGCAGGACAGGTTTTTTGCTTTGATTCTGCAAAACTGGAAAGCTTTGAGACCTGGCTGACTGGGCACTATACATACACAAATCTTAGGGGTGGCCAGAAAGGTAATTAAGTAGAGTTAAGAAGCAATATTCATTTGCTGTCAACTGCCAAAACAGCTGATGAACAGAAGATCAGAGGGTGTATTGAGCTATTCTGAAAGCAGAAGCTATCCCACTTGATGATGTCAAGAGACCAGTGTGATCTGGAATTAATTGGGCAAATGTTGTGTGCCTACGCAAGAGGAAGAAAGCTGAAATAGCTCCAGCAAACAGCAGTATCCCTTGAGGATGTACAGGTGACAGAAAGTCACCTATTGTTTCCCATTTGCTTATATTTACTTTCGAACTATTAACATGTTAGAAGGCTATGTAATAAAGAGAAAAATGCATTAATCTACTCAGCATTTTCCTCTTTTAACAGTTTGGGGATTTGCAATCATGGAATGATCTTTTTTTTCTTTTCTTTGACTGTTGAATAATATTATTGTCTGTCTGCATGACACCTGCCCTTTACATAGAAAAATTTGGTTGAATATAGAGGGAGATGTTCTCTTTGCTATGTAATGTCAGACTTACTTGGCTTTATCTAACATGATTTTTAGAATGTTGAAGCCACAGAGGAAAAAAAAGCCTTTTTTTGAGAGAGACCAACTACCGTTGTTTCCTGAGTTAGGTATATGTTACTGTTTGGTGTCAAGATCTGCTACATCAAATCATAAAAAAAGTCAAATAATACTACAGTTGGAGGTATAAATAAGACCACTGCCTGTATATCTGATGTTCCCAATCTAGGTTTGTCTTGTGGGTTGAATGTAATTTTGATTGCATAACAGGAGAAATTGCTTCTTAAGCTCCCTAAAGTTGAGAAATGCATGGAGTCGGTGTTTCAGGTAATGTCCAGCTCTGTGCAACAGTTTGTAAAAAGTGAAAATACACCTAGGGTTGATCTAGTGGTCACTGAAATAACTAGGTGTGTTTCCACAGTGTTTAGAAGGCTACTGGATCAAGACTGCAATACTTAATCCAGATTTCTGTTCAGTAAAGGGAGGAGAGGCAGATGTTAGAAATGGCATCAGAGTTTCAGTTACGGTCATCTGAAAGGTTAGAACAATTTCATGCATTTCTTCTGCAGCATGTCCTGATCTTAAACTGCTTTCACATTTGTCCCATTCCTTGTGTGTGAGGACTATGGGGCATAGCTGGAACATTGCTGTACTCTCGCAATTTGGGGGGCAGAAGTGAAAGGTTTGAAGTAGCGAGTCAAAACTATAAAAAAGACAACTGCAATTGAAGGACTGAGGTGAACTGGGAAAGCACCAAAGTAATTCCAAAAAGTCATCCAAACAGTAATTGTGATTATTTTTTGTGCACAGCTAAACAAAAGTTGTAACATGTAATACTTCGAATGTATATTTGCAGGAAAGTAATGTTTTATACTTACCTATCCTAACGTATTTTGCAAAAAAATAAGTTATGTTCTCATGGCATAGCACCTGAGAGTAGCTATAATAATGTTCTTGCTCCGTGTCATAAAATGCCTTTGCATCCTCAGCTTCTCTATGAACAAGCACTGTAATCTATTCAATTGAACCTCAGTCGAGTTCTCAGTGTACAGATCTTTTTTCCACTTTGGCAGCAAAGCTGGTATTTTGTTTGTAAAGCTTGTTCTTTGTGATATTTACAGGTGAAATTATCTTGGGGTTTTTTTCACGGGCAAAAATCTCAGTTATTCCAGTAATCCACTTCAGTATAGGAGTAAACTGTTACTGCATACTATGGGAACAAAATACAGTGCCAGATATCATGAGACCAATGCCACGCTGTTAGAAACTCTGCATAGAAGAGGTTTCTCAGGTTAAAAGTGCATGCAGTTTTCACTTTTAAAGAGGATGAGGGTGACAGGTGCAGTTCCAAAGTAGGCACAAGTAGCTCAGGAGAATCTACCACATAATACCAGGTCTCCTGGGCAGCTTAGTTTGCTAGGCCTGTCTAGAGCTGTATCAAAACATTTGGAGAATTTAGAGGCAAGCAGATGAACCTATTCCAAAATGTAGAGTACAGGCAAGAAGATTCATTTTGTGAAGCCTCTAGTAAGCATATTGATTGCATTTGTTCTGTTTCATTGTTTTCATTACAGAGATGTGTGTATGTCTTTTTGTGTCTGTTTCTGTGTGGTACAACAGCAGTGTCATATCTAGCCTTTATACATCTCATCTGAGAGTTTGCAAAGATATATAGGGAAATAAAGTATTACATCCTTTAGTTTACCAATGAGAATTCAGTGGGTGAAAGAAGTGATGTGGCTGTTGGAAGTGATACAGAAGATTATTTTCAAAAATACACATACAATTATTTACATTTAGGGGTTTAACCTCTTTTAGGTTAAAACTGTGTCATCTGTAAATAACACCAGCACATTTAAGTGCAGTGAAACACAAAATACAATTTAGCAGTACACAATCATTCAATAACATATGCAATGAACTTTTGTTGTGTCTTGGGTTTTCAAGTCATGACCAGAGTTATTTGGTCGACTAAAAGAAATCCACAGAAGACAAAATAGGACTTCTGTTTGATATATACTTGCATTCTCATAATGATTTTTACTTCATTTCAGATTAATTGGCAGTGCATCTGTAGGACTTAAGGATCTTGTAGGTAACCAAAGCAGATCTTTTCCCTTCAAAGTCATACCTCTGCTAAATGAAAGGGGACAAGAAACTGGAGTGAGTGGCTTACATTTTCTTATTTTACTGTGTTCTTGAGTTCTTTTACTGTGTTCTTTGAGTTATTTTTACTGTATAAATGAAATACTTGGACTTTTGCAGCAGAAGCTTCAGAGAGAGGAAATTTATAACAAGAGACAATTATATCTGTATCATCTGCGTTCGTATAATATCCTTCAAGTTAAATGAATTGTTTTCTGTGTACGCATTATGTATTTATATGTAAGTGTTACAAATATTATGGGCCACAGAGTATGCATGGGAACCAGCCTGATGTTGAAAAAGTGCATTTTCCTAAGTACCAGATGGAGTTCCCATATGCACTTTTTTGCTGCATTCTTACTATCCACCTGTGTGATAGCACTGATTCTAGGAAGCACATAATCATGTACATGTTCACTGCCAACTTAGTTCAGAAAGTTACACAAGAACTTGCTTAACTTGGCCTAGCACGTGTTTAAATTAACAGAATTATTAACTGGTTATTAATTAAGTCATTTCTATAACTGGAACCATAGTGTGCTTGTGCAGTCCAGCTGTTAAAACACTTCATATTACATTCTAGTACACTTAAGAGGCTTTAGGGGTAGTTTCAGTGTCTCATCAGCTGTAGTTTAGTCACGGTTGGCTGGTCACAGAGTTGGGCTTTTTTTGCTGACTGCTCATGTTACTGTGGTAACTTGGAATAATAATGATGTGTTCAGTAATCCAAATCCGCAGTTAAGCACAGAAAAGACAATTCTATAATTAGAATGGAAAATTCCATAGTGTTCTTCCAGGATGGAGGCATGAACAAACAATGTTTTTCTACATATGAACACAGTGATTCAGTTTGTTAAATGTTCTTTTAGAGCCTATTCCATTAGCTGCAAATTGTGTAATCTTTATTGGGTTTATATAGCTTAATTACAGTTCGTTAATTTATTAATAGCTGAAATCGTATTATAAACTATGCTGTGACTGTGAATAGTTAGCTGCTCATTTACAGTGTTAGAACAACTTACTGCTTTAAATCAATTGTTATGAATACTGTGTGAAACATAAAAAACTACGTATTTCTCTATAGGCAACGATTGATTTGGTAGTAGGATATGAGCCACCAGCTGGTCCTGCAAATCCAAATGATCCAGGAGGAACCAATACACAGGAAGGTATTTCAGTCTTCTCTGAGAACATTGTTGTTAAAAGATCATGGAGATATTTAAGATAAGGCAAGAAAGTGATTCAACAGCATTGTTTATCAGAAAAAAATGTAACCAGAAACAAGCATGTCCACTGCCAAATAGTGATTTTAAAGAAATTAAGGATGATTCAGAACTACATCTAAGAAGAAAATTGGCATTTCCTGACATAGAATGTTTTTTAGCATAACTTTTTCTGGTGGAGTCAGGTTACAAAAGAATGATGTTGCTTAAAAGCTTTTGTTTAGGAAAAAATGGTTTTTGAATGCTCAAAGAAACATCAGTTATCTGTTGTAATGCTAGGGCAAACCAAAAAATCAGGGAAGTCGCATTTATGGAAAAACATATTCTATTACTCTCAATGTCAGGGAACTTTGTGAAAATATTTTCTTAAATCATTACACTTTTTTTACCCCATAGGATAACTAAGTTTTGAAAGACACTGTTGTATCTTATATAAGGCTTGATGTTTGGCTAGCCTATGAAATATTGTGATCAGTAGGGAATATTCTTTGATCTCTCTATATAATTTTAACCAGGCTTTTTCTGAGAGTGTTTTTAAGATCCTTTGATTTTCCAGATTCTTAAAAGAACTGTGAAGTAACAACAGGTTTTTGCAGCTGACAGGCATATAATTTCACTAATATCTCGGATATGTTTGTGTAGAAACAAGTAAATGTAATAGATGTTTTATGTTTGAGGAGAAATGAATCAGTTTGACCATTATCTGTTGAGAGATAATAACATAAGAAGGAAAAAATTGAAATGAGGAGTCTTCTGGGGGGACATTTTGATTCCACTGACTTCACTGAGAGGTGTTCTTGGGGAGTGGAATGATAGGTAATGCAAATACAAAAGTTGTGTATTAAATTACTACACTTCAAAATAATTTTATAGAAATGTGGACTTGAAGGCTAAAAATGCAAATTGACTTACATGGGATTATTTTGACAGCTTTTCAAAAATGTACCTGAACTATTAGGTAATACAGATAAAATAAAACCTGCCAGGCTTTTCTCAGCAACTGCATGAAAAGTATTTCAGTGCAAATTGTTGAACACACCTTTATTATTGTGAATACCTATTTCCCATGAAATGAAATCACCTCCCCAGAGGAGATTTCTACAGCTCGGTTTCAGAAATTGAAAATTAAGTGCTAAGTCAGGGTGTGTAATCAATCTGTTGTATGTATCCATCCAGGCAGATGGACTTTGAGAGATGTTAGGGAGGTGGGGTCTTTGGTTATAAAGTATGTGGTATGGCAGTCTCTGTGTTTTCGTATGTCTCTTAAAAAGCAGCGTTGAGAACTTCATTATGCAAAGTGATCATCACCCTATGTTGGCCAATTAATTCTTCAAGTTAACAAACATTCTGTTAATGCTAACCAGAGACACAGCTTGTTCTTCCTGTAGATTTTACCATAGTCACTGTCCTTCAGTTAATAAAAGAAGCTGGAAACACGAGGGAGTGACACAATTTTGTGGTCTAGATATTTATGAATCTTGTTTTGCAATACTGGAATCTCACTGTATAATCCAGCATTATAGTATCATGTGCTTGTAGAACAGTCCTCCACAGAGGTATTGTGACTTCAGAACTGTCGAAGAGCCTTACTTTAATTTATACCAGAGTTAAATGCTGTGGAACAGGATTCAGAGTTTTATTTTGGATGGCAGACCCTAAATGTCATCATGTTTTCAAGATTCTGGAGTGAAAAACAATGCTATGGTGTAGCCTAATCTTGCTGCTGAGAAACAGCTTTAACTGGAATAAAATTAATCACCTCTGGTGTATTGTGAACTAGTCTGGTGGCGATTACAGCTGAACTGTACTTTGCTACAATGTCAATCAGTTGATTCAAAAAAGTGTATGGGAATTGTATTAGGTACCCTGCATCCTGACAAGGGACAGATCTAGTTAGTTTGGTTAGGATATAAATTTGTTCTTAAGCAGGCTCAAATGACTAACTTTCAAAAGGAGCTGGAAGCACATGATTAGCAAAAGAAAAAAAAGTTGAAATGAGATGATAATACAATTTTAGTGGAACTTTTGGATATCAGACTCTTACTCCTGTGACTTTAACATCAAGCCATACTACTTGTTTATTTATTGCACTTTTTTTTACTGTATGAGATGGAGAAGACGATGGAGGTTATGAGGATGTCTTGGATGCTCCAGTTGGTGGTATCACACCAGCAGTTCCAAGTGGCACGAAGGAAGCCCAGCTAGCTAAACGCATCACCAAAGGAAAGAAAACACGAAGAATCCTTTCTAACAAACCACAAGATTTCCAGGTGATAGATTTATTAAATGTTGCATGTCCCCTTTTCCTCCCTGGTACAACATTATTCCTTTCACATGGCCTGAGCATAATGTGATGTCAGATTGTACAAGCCTAATGCACAACAGAGATAATTATCATATTCATTTGAAAGCCTGTATTTCAAAATTATTCTTCAAATTTGCCTGTTACAGTGATGTCCAATTTTGTGCAGTTCTGATTGAAATCTAGATGAACCTTATGTATTTTATAGTTGTTAAGATTTCAAAATACAATAGCATCTTTAAAAATAAGTAGTAAAAGCAAGTAAAAATAGATTACTGAAATAATTATCCCCAACTAGTCTTGTAAAATTATACTTGCTATCATAGTTAAGTTTGAAAAGTCTGTCCAGTCCATATATGCCAGCTACTTCAGGTGTTATCTAAAATTTTTGGTGGTATAGTAAGAAATTGTTATCACCAGGATGACAGATAATATAGTGAATGAATTAATTAAAATATTTTAATTTTTCTTTTCAGATTCGTGTTAGAGTCATTGAAGGTCGTCAGTTGCCTGGAAATAACATAAAACCAGTTGTCAAAGTTCATGTTTGCGGTCAGACACACCGAACAAGAATCAAAAGAGGAAACAACCCATATTTTGATGAAGTGAGTGCTGTTAGAACGCTGTAGCTGGAATGTTGATGCTATCAAATGTAGAAAAATAGTTATTACAGCCTTCATTATGATCAATTAATAAGGATTTTGTAATATTTAAGGATAATTATGGCTAATATGCATTTTGCAGTTCCTACTCCCTTTCTTTAGTTATTCATGTCGTTAAAGACAACTCTGTCACTGGCAGTCTTAGCACATAAAGCTATCTAGAGGAAGTCAAACTTCAGCTGGACATACGGAACAAGTTCATTGACACAATTGGCCATGTGACATAATAATGACTTTGAATAGTTGTGTAGAGTTTCTAAAATCACAGAAAAAATAATTAGGAATCATTTTAGACTTCTATGGTGTGTGCAGATGAGCTTTCAGTGCAATGCTCTGGGTCAATAAGACTGCCACACCAAATCCAGAAATGTCATTGCCTTGCTACCCATGATTTGTAAAATCACAACTAGATTTCTTAGTCTAGATAGGGATCTGTACATCAGATACACTGAAATACAGGAGAGAATTCAAAGCCATATAAAGGACCCAAGAATGATCCCATGTCTGAAAGACTAATGTTGCAAAGCTTAAGCTTTAAGAGTACACTGAGGTATGTAACTCATTGTCTGGACAGGTCTGAAAAATTCAGAAGGTTTTGGAACTGGGTGGCAAGCATGTTTAACACATGCAGGCAAAACCAAGGAAGTTATAAAACTTCGAGACCTGAAGTAAGCAGTCAAGATTTATGAAGCAGTGGTAAAAAACAAGGAAGGGACAAAGGCAGTTGCACCTTGTATTGAATCAGTTCTCAGGCAGTCTCAGAGCAGGCTAAAAATGGAGTAGGAGCGACCATGTTTATGTACCTCCCCTTTTGTTGGATAAAGTACGGACTGGAGTATAGCTGGGCTCCAAGACCAAACTTAGTGAGGCATATACTATTGTAAAACAAAGAAGATAATAAACAGTATATTTATCTTCATGCTGTCAAGCTATCAGATTTATTCCTGTGGCCTTGAATTTCAAAGATGCAAATAATTACAATCACTATCACCACTAGCCCTAGACAAGACCTTTTTGACAGCTACAGCAGAGATGGCTACAACAGGACTGAGTGAATTATGAACAAACAATTATAATTGCTGAAATTGTTCCCTTGAGGAAAATGTGAAGTGCAGGGCAAGGAGCAAGGGCACTGCTGAAAGTTTGCAGCACACCTATGCCTTCTGCATTCATTCAAATGGAAGTTGTGACGGTCATTTGTCTATTCTGTACTTATTTACTAAATTTAATTTTTTTATTCTGCACTAAATTATCATCTAATGTGTCCAGCAAGTAGGCAGGATAAAAATAGTGTAGCAGGCATCCTTCACAAGCCTCTTAAAATAATGGTTTTGCATTTTCTGTTCAGAGAATTGTGTGTTTGTCATTTTGAGACAGATTTTTTTTTTCTTTTTTTTTTACCTTAACAGATATTTTTCTACAATGTCCACATGACTCCTTTAGAGTTGCTTGATGAAACAGTTAGCATTCGGGTAAGAAAAAATGGTGCATGTTCAAAAGGCTGCTGGATGCATATAGCATTGTCTGTCCATTCCACTATGATGGTTAGGAACATTTCTGTTTCATGCTTGTCTGTCTTTGTAGGTATATGATTCTTATTCTTTACGAGCAGACTGTCTAATGGGAGAATTTAAGGTGGGTATGAAAAAATTTCCATATCTTGACTAAATTAAATAAAATGGGAGAAATTTTTAAGTACTTGTATTAAATGTTTACATTTATACTACTCTAGCGTGGGGCCAAAGAATTACCGGATGGTGTCTTGCTGCTCATGCTAGAGACTATTTGCTGAAAGCACTAGGAAACAGTTTTCTTATTTGAGTAGATTATTGATAAATAAACTTCTATGTTTTATATACCAAGTTCACTAACTTGCATCCAAGAGAAAAAAATATTTACAAAAAGGTGAATTTTTTTCCTCAAAGGTATCAGGGTGATTATTTGGTATGAGGAAGGGTTTGAACAGGTAATTTTTTAGGTAGCTAATAGGCAGAACGGTGAAATGTATGGTGGCATAAAGATATACATTCTCAAGCGATATGGAAAGGTGTTCCTTTGGTCGGAAATTTGTTAAGTAAAAGAGATGGTGGAAGTCTCTTACTTAAAGTAATTTCTTTGGCTTTAATGTTATTAGTGAGATTGTCTTTATTTGTATTTGTTATGGTCAATATTGGGAAGTAGACATCTGCCTGTTGAAGGTATTCCTAAAGCAATAGACAAAGAATTCACATGGCAATTGTAATGGCTACTGGGATCCCCTGTTATAACATTTCCAATATCAGTGTTGGCTGTATTTTCTGTTTGCTTATTTTCTACTGAATCAATTCAGTAGGTCTCTAGACCAGCTGTTCACAAAAATATGCAAGTGTGAAAGAGTGCTCTTTTCTAAATGAAGCAGTTGCTGCAACAAAGCTGATTGCTTTTGCTTCTCACTGCTTATTATCTATGTAATTTCTAGTGATTCAGACAGTGCTCTGCGGAGGATTGATCATACGCTATGCAGGTGACAGCATGTCATTCAGCTGCTTTCTGTTCCTGCAGGCACACATTCTGGGAGAAAACCCCAAGGGTAATTCTCTCTAGAAAATCACCCTTTCAGACTTGAACTGTGGGGAATACTGGCCCCAATTGCTGAATAGGGATGCATGCTGAAAGGGGGGCTGAATAGGCCCACTTCCTGAACATGTTTGAAGTCTGATGTAATGAGTACAGTCATGGTATATGTGCAGTCTTGTTCAGATTTGACATGGGGAAAAATGCCCATCATCTTCATGAAAGAAAAGGAAATTATTAATTAAAAACGAAGCTTCGCTTCTGGAACCGGAGGATGAGATGTTGAGCAGGAAATAGACACGAGAGTTCTGAAAAGCCTGTCTGAACATAACATAATGGAGGGACATAGGGAATTTAGGAAGCAGTAAGCTAGCCCCATCTTCTGTCTCTGATACGTGAAAAGGCTGGGGTCTGAGGAAAGAAGAAAGAAACTACAGCTGTTAGTTGTAATCTATCTTCTATTGCATTTTCTTTCTTGGGTGCTGTATCCATTCGAAATCCCTTATTTTTCAGTGTAAGGCGTTTTCTTTTTATCCTTCCAAGAATATGTTATGTAAACTTTATTTTCTTTATGATATGAGAACAATGTAGTAGTACTCATGAAAAACATGAGGGGACTTGCCCTAGCATTTTTCTGTATTGGTATTTCTTCAGAGGTAATGCCTTTGATCTTTATTTCAGATTGACATTGGCTATGTTTATGATGAGCCTGGTAAGTAACAGTTACTTCAGAGCTTCTTTCCAAGCTTGAAATTTGAAGTTGAAATATTTCATTATGTTTCTAAAGTAATAGAAGAAAGTTAATGGAGAGTTATTTGAGATTCCTGCTTTAAGTATTAACTTGAAAAAAATCCAATAAGATATAACTCTTTCAGTAGCTGAAGCTGAAGTACAAGCACCTAAAATTGGGTATTATTTTTGGTATCAAACACCTAAAATATGAAGAATAATGCAAAAATGTTTGATAATTATGTCCCTGAATTAGTATGCCACAACATTTTAATGCCACAAGATTTCTTGTTTTGAATGGTACTACTGAGACCTGTCTAGGACGGGATAATTTTTTTAAATAAGTAATTTTAGGATAAAGAATGCTTTTGGAACAGTTGACTTTGGTTTTATGATTTCTGCCATTTTGTAATGGATATTACTGGGGGCGGGTGGTGGTGTCTGTTTTATTTTAGGCCATGCAGTCATGAGAAAGTGGCTTTTGCTGAGTGATCCTGAAGATACAAATTCGGGAGCTAAGGGCTATATGAAAGTCAGCATGTTTGTCCTGGGAACTGGAGATGAGCCACCAGTGAGTTTCATTTAAATGTTTATCTTTCACTCTCCACCCCACAGATATTTATTCATGTCTCCCGAGCATTTTTTGTATACTGTATAATTCACTCTTTGAACAGTGTTTAAAAGTAAGACAAGATTCACAAGTTGTTTCAAAGGCATCCAGTACTAAGTGGCTAACTCAAAACTTATTTTGTTATCCTGTCCAATTAAGCAACCTCTGGACCAGCTCTGGCTGTGTTATTTACCATTTGTAGATAGTTCTTCATACCCTGGAGGTGTTAGCCTGGTGTTGCATGCAAGCTAATGTGTAATTCTCCTTAGCATAGCTGATCAGGATGAGCAACATAACTGGTACCAGTTCCAGGACTAAGTCTGGAGTGTCTCCACTACTACGTAATGTAGACAAGCCCATAGTGAAACCTGAGTACCAGAAAGCTCCAAATATTTGCCAGGTGAAAATCAGACCCTTCAATAATTAAAAGTCAGGCCCAAGTAATTTGATGCATATTAAAGCAGTAGGTAGTTTTAACAATCCGATCCTTAACTTTGTGCTGCTCTGTCAAAGTAAAAACAGGCAGTCTTTTCTGTGTGATAGTTCTCTTGCTTGTCTGTTGTCTGTAGTTTAATTTCTGGTGTTCTTCCTGCCTGAGATTTTTGCGTACTGCTACTTAGTTAAATACAAAATGGTCCCCTTCTTACTCCGAATTAACTCTTCTTTTCTGCTATCCTCGTGATTCTTGAAACCAGAAGGATATGTCTAGTTATTTGTGGTGAAATCTTTTCTTTCCTATTTATTTTTAAAGGATGAAGCAGTAAGTTCTGGTAAATTATATCAGAGTTGTATGCATTTTCTAATTGAAGTAAGATGCCTTACCACAATGTTCATCTTGATATGAGCATGAAGTTGGCATTGTACAGGTGCCAAAATCATCACTATATGATGATGTTTTAAAAAGTATGATTATAATGGGCTCCTGCAGTTGAGTACTTTACAAATAAAAATGTAGCTAAAATAGTTTGGGTCTAATTAATTTTTATGGCTTGATAATTGGAAAAGAATCTCATTTTTTATAGTGAAACTGACAACAGTCTTCTATCTGAAGAGTATCATGGGCACCAGTTTAACTAATCACCTTAATTCTGTACATTCCTTTGTCTCTCTTGTATACCAGACACTATGTATCACTGTATGTCCCAACAGGTTGAAAAAAGGGAAAGGGATAATGAAAGCGATGATGTGGAGAGCAATCTGTTATTACCTGCTGGAATTGCACTTCGATGGGTCACTTTCCTTCTCAAAATCTACAGAGCTGAGGACATTCCACAAAGTATGTAGCTTCTTACTACTTGTCCATCGGTGTGTTTGATTACCATTAGAAATATTTGCATTAGCTGTTCAGAAACATTCCTTGAACATAAAACATTTTTAGTGTTCTACGTTGTTACTTGAGCCAGTAGCTCTGTGGCAATAATTCTGTCTTGAGTAGTCCTGTGGTAATGCTCAGTAAGTCTATTTAATTCATGTGATGGGTAAGTTAATGTGTTACCCATTAGATTAGAAATGTGCATCTCTTGCTGAGTGGGCTGTGCAGCTTCTGGTAGCAGGAAAGGGTTGTCGTCATTAGCCCTTCTCCAAACGCAGATAAGCTGGATGTTCTGTGCATGCCTAGCTCAAGTATACAGTGCATGTGTCAACTTCCTGCTGATCCAAATCGCTGCCCACTTTCAAGAGGTTACCAGACAGCTGCTTCCCTGCAGCCCTCTTTTCCAAGGCCATTTAGATCCTGCTGTAGTGCTGCTGATGGCCCCCTGCACCCTCCTCTTCCCCGCAATCCATTAATTCTTCTTCATAGGTGCTCAAAGCTGCAGCTGTTTTGCAATGGGGGAAAGGCCACAGGACTGTTGAAATCAGTCAGCTGCTCCTGAGCAGCCACGGGAGATGAGTAACTAGGGACTGGCTGTATCCCTGAAAGCTGCATACAGATTGTGGGCTCTAAGTTGAGAGCCATAAACTTAAACAGCCTTGGAGGGCTGGGGAACTTTTGAGCAGTTTGACCTTAATTTTTACTTGTGTCAACCCTGTATTGCTGAGACAAAGACTGTTTCTCTCATTATATGCCATATGTGTTTTCTGAGAGAATATAGGAGTCTTTTTATCCCTTCTTGGCATAATTTATCATAAATATCTGTGGCAACAAATGACAGCAGGTACATGCATTATATTTTTCAAATACAACTATACCTCTAAATTCAGGAGCACATGAGCACTGTTTCAAAAAATTTATGTTGTTGAAATTGGTCCTAATCCTAAATTTTCCACTTTTACCAGCAACACTGTTCAGATTTTTATCAGATTAGATTTTGCCCTACCTAAATCTGCAGGCTGGTTGATTTCAGTGGGATTCCTATGGGCAAATTATTAATTAGGCTAAATAAATAAAATAAAAATACATAGACCTTAATTTCTTCTTTGATACCTCTCCAGTGGATGATGCTTTTGCACAGACTGTCAAGGAAATATTTGGAGGAGAAGCAGACAAGAAAAACCTGGTAGATCCATTTGTAGAAGTTTCTTTTGCTGGGAAAAAGGTAATTTACCAACTATCTGAATCTTTGCATTCTAACTGTAGTCCTGAGAACAGATTTCATATGCCAATATAAATTTTTAAGCTTACTGAAATTATGGCAATAAGAGAGCATTAGCCCTAAAGTTAAGTTTGTAAAATTAGGACAAACTACAAGGAACAGTAGAATGGGTGTAAAGCTGATGACTAATAAAAGGAATGTAGAACTAAATGGTAGGAACTGATGCATGCCAGATTGCTTGCCAACCGGTTGTTCCTGATTGCTTTTTGTAACTGATAGTACAAATCTTTCTGGATAGGTTAACAGCATTTCACAGAATCACAGAATGTTAGGGAATGGAAGGGACCTCGAAAGATCATCCAGTCCAATCCCCCCGCCGGAGCAGGAACACCCAGATGAGGTTACACAGGAAGGCATCTAGGCAGGTTTTGAATGTCTCCAGAGAAGGAGACTCCACAAGCTCCCTGGGCAGCCTGTTCCAGTGCTCTGTCACCCTCACTGAGAAGAAGTTTCTTCTCAAATTTAAGTGGAACCTCTTGTGTTCCAGCTTGAACCCACTACCCCTTGTCTTACTGTTGTTTGTCACCGAGAAGAGCCTGGCTTCATCCTCATGACACTCACCCTTTATATGTTTATAAACTTTAATGAGATCAACCCTGTACATTTGTACATTTTATAATTAATGTGCTCCTTAGAATACCAAAATTGAGCTGAAGCACAACTGCACAACTTATATTCATTGCTGGCCAATCTTTTTTTTTTTTTTTTTTTAAAGAAGAAAATTGTCAATCCTTCATTATGTTACATGGTCAGGTTGCCACACCCAGTAATAGTATAGGACCTTCTAGGACATGACTAGCAAACAATATAGGCTCTCCCATAGAATATATTCTTCATCTACTCTAAAATCTGCATAAAGCTAGGTGGAATCAAGTCATTCCTTCATCTTGTTTCTCTGCTGTGATAAAAGAGATCAGTACTAGTGTGAAAGCACATTAAATTTTAGCTAGTGCAGATAACAAGTAGGGTAACTCCAGTCTCAGATTCAAACACTGTTTCAAAATTTTATTTTCCCTCCAGTAGGCATTAATGTTGCCTATGTGGATCGATTTAGCCATACTTACGGATTGAAAACTAATAGCTCATTGCAGAATAAACCACTCAGGATTCATCATTAACCACTACTCCTCATCTTAACAAATGAAATATGGTTTATCCTAAATCATAGCTAGTATATAGGGTTTTGTCTGTTTTATTTTTGCTATGCTGTATAATTGATTTCATTTTCCGCAGGTTTGCACAAACATCATTGAGAAAAATGCTAATCCAGAATGGAATCAAATTATTTATCTGCAAATCAAGGTTGGGTTTTTTTCTTGTTTCTGTAGAAAATGGGCATCCTTTTGGAACTCAGGGCATTTCACTTTACAGAGATGAAATAAGTAATAGGTTATTTTATTTTAATTGCTTTTTTTTTCCAGTTTCCCTCAATGTGTGAGAAAATAAAACTTGCAGTTGTTGACTGGTGAGTTATGACTTTTAAACAAGGTACTAGACAAGGTAAATTATATTAAGTGAAGAAAAGTGTGTTTCTATAGATGTTAAATATTTTTACAGTCTGTGAGAGTATTTAAGCAAGTTTTTAAGTATCTTCACTTATGGTTCCTTTATGAGGGACCTGATCAGTGTAACATGGGATTATTGTTAATTTTGTGCAGTGAGCACTGAGTGCTATCACTATTCAGGTGATAGTGTGAAAGTCAGGTGACTACTTCATGATACAGCCCACTTTTGTAACTAGCCATTACCATCTGTGTTAGTAATATTAAAGCATTCCAAGTGATATAAAATGTATGTGCACCATCTTGGAGTGCATTTAGTCACTGGTAGCTTGCTGTGTAGGATGACCAGCATTATATTTAAATAAAATCTTTTTTTTTTTTCTTTTTGTAGGGACCGTCTTACAAAAAATGATGTAGTAGGAACAACATATTTAAGTCTCTCAAAAATTGCTTCTTCTGGAGGAGAAGTTGAAGGTAATTGATGTTGTGTTACAAGGAACAGCAAAGATCAGTATTCTATGAAAGTGTATTTTCCTCTGGTTCCTCAGTTTTGTGACAACAAGATTATCTGTTTCTGGAGTTTTCAAAACAATGCTCCTTGAAAATCTATCGTAGGACTTTCAAAGTAAAGTATTAAAATTTTAATGTTTAAACCACATCACCATGGAAATAGCAGTAACTAATTCAAAATTCAGTTTTATCCTATACAAATAAAGTTAATTAAATAATTAAATTTGTGAGTACTTTCCCAATTTCAGAAAACTATGTGATATCACAATCTATCATGAGTAAGATATGCGAATTTACTAAGACAGTTAATAGGATATTTAATTTAAAAACAATCCGGCGTCACTGTTTCAGAATCACTAGTTCACTGGGCACTAGTAGACAACACTTCTTTTGCCACCCTTATAATTGTCTTTGTTCTTTCTCTGGGAAGATAACCTAAAAGCTGGGGAATGTTCCTGAGTAGTCAGCCTACAGGAACTATCTGGAACCACCTGGTCTTCTCCTCTGTGCTACAAAACTGCTTTCAGTTGCTGGGGGAAGTTGGATCAGTCTCTGCTCCAATCAGTAGCTGTTAGAAATGGACACTGCATCTCATTGCATGAGTGCTCTGGATTACTATTTAGTAACCCTTATTTTAGTAGCTCCAGTGAATGAAGATTGTAATTGCAATGCTGTGATCACAGACAAGTAACTTTGTGTTTCAGTCAATATAGGTGACTGGATATGTAATTTCATAAAAATTAAAACCCAAAGCTGATTGTAACTGCAAGAAGGAAAAATTAGTTTGGCAAGATATGAAGTTACTAATATGTTGCTCCCATTAGAAAATACCTTTGTAATAAAACTCTTCTTTATGATACTATAAGAAACATTTTTTTTGTGCCAAGGTTTTGGGAAATATTAAAAAAAATCCTCTTGCATTTATGTTCTAATATAATATTGTGATTATTGATTATTTCTTTGTGATCTATGTCTATAATCTTCTCTTTATAGCAAGATCATTCATGCAATTGAGCCAGCTCCATGACACGGATTATGTGTTAATTTGCCAGAAGAAAATGTTTTATCTTTTTAATGAACATAGTATGGCATATTAGTTGTACATACAGAATTGTAAAGTTCATGGCTAAACAGGCTTGACTTTTATTTGTCTGACTATCTACACTAGGTTGAAGGACAGCGGCTCAGAACCATGTACACGGTTGCCACAACCAGAATTACTGTTTTTTCTGTTGTGTTTATGAAATCTACATGATATGTACTTGTCTCAGGCAGAGCAGTTTCTCCTTAAGTTGGTAGTTATGTCAGTTTAAAAACGAAATTAATGGCTCCAATCCTGTAGTGGCTTGAGCAATTATTTATCTTACCTGATGGAACTGTATTTTCAGTCACATAACTTCAAGCTTATAACCCAGTCCTCTTAGAAGTACTGCTGTTGAAATGAGATTTTGTGCAAACATTCTTTTCATATATCCCCCACACAACCAAAGGCAAAAGAAAGGATTACAGAAAAAAGCGATAGGAAATCAGAGGCTGAAGGGCTGGGCTGTTTGGGAGAATTCAGCTCTGAAGAGATCACTTGTAGTGCCCACGTTTAAGTGTCTGACTTGAACTGCTGCTGAGTCACAGCTCATTTGTACTTCAAATCCAGGCACTTAGTAACAGAGAAAATCTTGTTTGGACTCTCTACTGAGGTACTGACATTGGAATAACCGTTTCCATGTAAAATCACAGATTTCCTCCCGTGAGGTCAATGCCATGCCTGAAAGCCTGTTCTGGCTGCAGAAGGACTGGGGAACTGAACTAGTCTATGCTCTTCAGGAAATGAAGTTACCCTAATGGGCCCTGAAATGTTGTGGTTTTCTTAAATATTCTTAAGATTTTAAAACAAATTTTTATTTTGTGGGGAGGAGAACTATACAAAGCTTAAACAGAAGCATCAAAACAATGTATTTTGTCAGCTACAGGCTTTTTTTTGTTTTCTTTGGAATTTGTACAGGAGGAGTAATATTTTCATTTTTTTAGTCAGGAAGCAAAATTCTAGCCCACATGAACTTTATTTTTTCAGTCCTTCAACTTTATTTTAAAAGCAGATTGCTTTATGATGTATTTGTTTTCAAAATGCTATTGTAATTTCTCATGTAACTTCTTTTCTTTTCATAATATAGAATTTTCATCTTTGGGAACAGGGTCTTCATCATATGCAGGTTTATATCTCTGTCTGTTACTGATTTTGCTTTCCATTGCCCAAACTGAGAAGTATTGCCTAAGAAAACTAGTCATCCTAAAAAATATTTTTAGTAAATACTTGTCTAAAAGACTTCACCCGTATGATTAAAGAGTATCAAACATAACTAACTGTATAAAACAGTTTTGGCACTGGAACCAAGTTGAAGATATTTCTGTTTGGCTGGTGCTTCAAGCTGTGTTTTATTGTTGAGCATGCAGTTGCTTCAATTATAAAGTGCTTAGTCTAACAATGGCTTGCAATTTTTAACTTAGCTATGAGATCGCAACTATATTTGCAGCTGCAGAGCCCCGCAGAAGTAAATAACTGCCTAAAATAATTAGTGGCTATTTTACATATGCTTAGCTAGCTACATAAATAAAGTCTGCAAAATGAAATCTGATTCTGTTAAAACATCGACCGAGAGGTTTTTACATAACTGTCTAGGTTGACATGCAGTTTTGAAAGACATTGTGGTAAATATTTATGTAGTGGAAAATAAATACAATTGGAGTGCAGTTGAAAGGTAGCAAACATTCATCCACACAAATACTTCATTTACTATCTTTGTTTCTTTATGAAGTAATATTAAGTTGAAGGCTGAAGTAATTTTTTAGAATTGCTTTCTGTAATCTATGATCATCAGCCTTCTACATGTAAACAAATTTAAAATTTAAACAAATACAAAAGATCTTTTTATTCTAGGTTTGAGAGAGGATTTTTGTTTGTCGTTGTGGGTTTTGTTTTGTTCATGTTCGGTTTTAATTTTATATTCTGCTTCTTTTATTAACATCAGTAAGTAGTGAGTGTATTAATTCAACACAAATCTGTACTTTAAATCTAGCCATATTGAGATCTGACATGAGCATTTCAGTGTTAGGGTTTTTAAAAAGTTGGATGCTATTCCAACAGCAGTCTGAAATCTTTTTCATTCAAGTTTTTATCTGTTTCTGATTCAGAAGCAAGGATGTGAAGTTTCCCAATGTGAAACAGAGAACTGCGAATCTTTATTTTCTATTTTGCAGATTTCATGCGACTTTGTGTTGACAGGAAATTACATCAAGACATCACATTCATTTTTATTATCCATTGTGTCACTCAGTCACAGTGGCAAAGTCATACAAGGCCTCGCCTTTGGTTTTCACTTTCTTATCTCCATACTCCCCTGTGATAAATGCATCCTTCTTTGTGCTGCCCATCACTCGAAGTGGGATCTGTTACAAGGTTTAGAACCCAATTCTCCTCTCTTTTTATACCAGGATCATTTGTTCAAAGACAAAAGCTGGGATACAGGAAGGAAAAGAACATAGAATCATGCCTCTTCGCTCAAAACTGCAGTATTTTTCTGCATGTGTGTTGCTTACCTTGTTCTAATTCTCTTTGGATTACTCATCAAATTTATCAATCAATGAATAGCCTTGGCATGTGTTTGCTTATTACTGAAAGGACAGTTAACTCCATTAAGTATAGATTTTGTCTCTGAAAAAGAGCTTTTCAGAATGTCATTTATCTAATAAATATACAAGACATGAATGCAAACCCCAAAGATAACAGTAATAATAAATCTAAGGCTTCCATATGTATTTTTCTGCTAAAAACCAGAACACTGTTCAAAAATACAAAGTTATGACATCAAGTTTTAGCAATGGAAATACTTTTTCAAGTTCTTAGATATCTTAATATTAGCTCTGGTGTGCAGTTTCCTAGCTTAGCTATTAAAAGTGACAATATCTAAATCCTTATTATTTTTTTTTTAAGTAGAATAAGACATTGGGAAGCTTTAATTTGTTAGTCATGGAATTAGAACAGTATACAAATTAGGGTTTATTGTCATCAGAATTAACTGAGTTTGCAGACATAGTCTCGTATGGATTTTACCTTACTGAAAAGGAAGAAACAATGCTCTGTAGCGGTTATGATTAGAGTTTGCAGTAGTCTGTGCCTTACCCTGAAGTATAACCACAGATAAAGTATATATGCAAAGTTAGAATAGTGAGAATAACTGTGCTGAACAGTAGGGGTTTTCTGCTCTGGTGTGCATCTTTGTGTAGCTGTTCAGCTGAAACAATGGCCTCTGCATTTAAATGATTGCAAATGTTATTTTACTCAGTTTCATTTACTTCTAGAAAATACGTTTTCTGTTAACATAAGAGTGTATTATTCTTTCACAGAAATGAAACTTGATATTTGGAGTGGGGCAGAAGCTCCGTTTATTCTGTGGGGTTTTTACTGCATGAAGCAGTATGTAGTAAGTATTGTACAATGAAGAAGGATGTTAGGAACCAGTACAGTCACTGGAATAATTACTTTAAACTCATACAATGTACCCAGGGAATAAAGTTTTCTTACTTTACTAATAACTAACTAATATCTAACATTTGTTCTATGGGGTTTGGTAGTAATGTTAATTGTTTTTCTGTCTCTGAGTAATAACTAACAAAGATATGATGGTAATGTTTTCCATTAGTAAACACTGGAGAAACTGAAGTTGGCTTTTTACCAACATTTGGGCCCTGTTACCTAAACTTTTATGGAAGTCCAAGAGAATACACTGGATTCCCAGACCCATATGATGAATTAAACTTTGGGAAGGTTGGTTTTATTCATTGTTTTTAATAAAAGATTAACTTCAAGTATTTGTAATCAGTGGATTGCTTAATTTTAATGTGGTTTGTTTGTTTCACATTACGCTCCCTCTGGTGTTTCTTTTTGAATAATATTTTATCTTTGTGTTTAATAAGTGTGATAGTATTTTCCATTCTTAGCTGTTTTCGTTGTAAAGGGTTTTTTGTGGGAGCAGCAACGGTTTTGCTGATTTTTCACTATCTGCATCTCTGCATGTATTTGCATTTCTTATTTTCTTCTTTTCTTATATGTATTTTTCACTTCTAGCATTAACTAAAGCCAACTGCATTTTTTCATTTGTTCAAATGCGTACATCTGTGACTCTGCAGAAAGAGTATGCTACTTCAGGAGAAATATATAAAATTTCTTTCAATGTGTGATTATGTTACAGGGAGAAGGAGTTGCTTATAGAGGGAGAATTCTGGTTGAACTATCCACAATACTTGAAAGCAAACCCGTCAATAAAAAGTTAGAGATGATTCCTAATGATGACTTACTGGTTGTTGAGGTAAATCCTTGTTTTATTGTCAGTGTTGGTAATGGAGATGTGCCATGGCTAGTTATTTTTGAAGAAGGATCTAACTAACTAAAATTGGAACAATTGAGTTGAATCTCAGTATTAAGAGAGGTCGTTATTGATGGTGTGGCTAAAAAAAGTCATACTTTTATAGCATGAAATGTTAATTTGAAACATTTTTATAATCTTATATACAGTAATTTATTATACACACATTATGTATTTTGGTTGCTTCTCAGAAACTAGTGAAAATCTTAAAAATTATTATTTCCATTAAGAAATTGCTATTGTTTTCTAGAATTGTGGATCCTGTTTGACAAATACTGAAAAACAACTAAAAAGTTTCTTCTTGTAGAAATACCAGCGCAGACGAAAGTTCTGCTTGGCTGCTGTGTTTCATTCTGCTACCATGCTGCAAGACACTGGTGAGCCCATCCAGTTTGAAGTGAGCATTGGGAACTATGGCAACAAGTTTGATTCCACCTGTAAACCTTTGGCATCAACAACTCAGTACAGTCGTGCTGTTTTTGATGGTAAGGATGCTGCTGGTATGGGGATAAAATAATGTAAAATTCTCTTTTTGAGGTGCTATATTATAACTTTGGAATGACAGCTCTAACTGCACTAAAAACGTACTAAAAACGAGACAGAAAAGAAATGTGTGGCTCTTCACAGCTTTTGAGATTAAGTTACATATATGCAATACATGCTGCAAAGTCTGCTGAGGTTATTAAAGAAATGGTGATAGAATTCAGTGAATCTTTTGACCATGTACTAGGTATGCACAGGAAAATTGGCAAGAAAAAAAAAATCACATTATTTTACAAGTATCTAAAAACTAGAGATGAAATAGGAAAAATACCCTTGAAGATTCCAACTTAGAATAAAATAAAACTTGTTTTTAAACCAGGCAGTCTAGAAGAAAACAACCTGACTAGATCACAGGAAAATACATTTGGCTGTAACTTTTTTTATTAACTGCAAACAGTAGGGGTACTTTTTTTCTGTGTATTAAATGAAGTAATCAGGTTTGTTATGGAAAATTATTATTTGAATATTTCATCTCAGATATACACTTGTATTAATGTTCTATCTACATCAGTAAGTTATGGGAAAGAATAATGAGCATGTTAATGGATGAGTTCTTGAAAAAAATCCATTGTATTTTGAAACAATTTGAAGTAAAAGTTTACCATCCAATAGACACTACAGTGAATTTAATGAATTGTAGTACATAAATGAAATAAGTATAGCAACTTGTGCAGTGTACAGTATGTATTCCTGCCATGAATTCTAACTGTAACATACAAATCTTTTACACTAGGTAATTATTACTACTACTTGCCATGGGCAAACACAAAGCCAGTTGTAACACTGACTTCCTTTTGGGAGGACATAAGTCATAGATTAGACCCTGTGAATGTAATCCTAAAGATGGTTGAAAGACTGGTAAGACACTTAAAATCTTTCTTTTGCTGATATGCTTTTAATTTTCGCTTTTTCTCATGTAGAGGTATAATCAAAAAGTGACATTTCGAGCAAATTATGGAACAATTTTCTGACACTTTTCCCTCCTTTTTTCCTGTTCAGAAATAAATGTGGCTCATGGTAACAAATAGCACTGCTAATCATAGGTCTGTATTCTGGCAAGGCCCAACACACTCCTGCTTGGATCTGCAGGGAATTCCCACAAGAAGGAGGAGTCCTTGGTGTTGGTTAGGGGCATGTTAAGTCTGTAGAACTGTTATTTGCTTTGGAAGTTTGGTGCACTATCATGTATTGTTAACTACAGTGAGAAAGAATATAGGAATAGTCATGTTGAATATTAAGCAAGTTTGAACATGAGTGTCTTTTTTGATTTGGGCTTTATACATACAAATAAGATGTAAGTCTTGAAACTCATATTGACCATAAACCACCATGGAAGTTTATAAGTGCAAATCCTTTTCTTTTAAATTCCTCAGCAATCCAACTTAACCACCTTAAAATCAGGAATGCAGGCTAAAATTTCTGAAAACCGATTAGCTGAGATGTGGCTGAAGCTGATTGATGAACTTACAGAAGATATAAGGTAAAAGTACCTTTTTTATCTCTTACGTTATCGTTCTAGGCCTGCTCAGAATCTTTGCTATTGCCTTTACTAAGTCAGAAAACAAATTCTAAGGGCCATAAAACTGATTACCCCTGTGAACTGACCTGAGAACTGGAATTCCAAAAGTCTCTGAAAGTAGTAAAACAACTTCATTGGCAGATCCATGCTATCCATCTAGTTTTGTAATTCTCCTTTATCTTAGTCACCAACAGTAATAAAACAGCATCTCTTGAAAAAAATCTAAGGCGGAACTGTTCTGAAAATGTGAAATTGTGCATCTCTGCTGCCCTTTTATCATCTTGCCGCCTTTAGAATTCCTCATGTACCTTTTGTTTACCTATGTTTCAATGTTATTTCTGGAACAGAAGGCGTAAGAAATTCCGTGATTTACTGGTAAGCCCAGAACAAACAATTTAAAAGCTCTTTAGAGCTTAAGGGCTATAAAGATAATATTTTTGAATAAGCCTTTAGTCAACATGTCTGTATGTACGGGAGTGTTCAGAGAAGACAACAGGAGTCAGCACTTAGGGTTTTGAAGGAGAATAAATTCTAAATAGAAAGGAAGGAATTGTTTGTGAAAGAGACATTAATAGGAGAAATTGAGGACTGGAGAGACACTTGAAATATATTAAACAAGTGAGTGATCAAACAGCACAGGAAAAGGAAAGGCAAAACGAGAGAGCAGTTATCCATTAGAGAAAATAACAAATGGGGCCAATATAAAAGTGATCAGAGGAAAAAGCAAACAGTGGAGATCAGTATATACTAGCAAGGAATTATATGATAGAAAGCTTATGTCAAAATATAAACTAGTAATTTTATAGAATGCCAGCTGTGATATGGAAGAAAGCAGAGAGAAAGAACTGTCATCAGAAAAGCAAAATGTGAAGGGCAAACTATTGTCACATGGAGCCATCTAGTGAGTGTAGGAACTTCAGGGTTTAGATCAGTTGTGTCAGCCTGCCCTCCTGACACACATCCGCACTGTTATTAATTCAGTCCGTTATTATAAAATTTCTTATCACTCAAACAATTGTGGAGCAATAATACCTACATATATCAACCAAATGAGCTTCCTGTTGTTCATGCGATACAATGATCTTTATCTTTTTTTTTCAGCAAACTCATGAGCACTGTGTCAAAGACATAATTCTTTCTGTTAAATTCACAGAACACTTTTCCGTGCCATGCTAAAGTGTAAAGGAGTTAGGAGTTTGAGAGAGTTTTCAGTGCACTATTTAAACCTAAAATTAGGTGGTTTTCTGGAAGTTCTGATCTGGTACATTTGATTCATGTGTAAGTACTCACACCCAGGGCAGGCAGAACTTGCATTCAGATTAGTAGAGCTACAGTGGAAGTCACAATAGTCAGTATCAAAGCCCTTAGAAGTGCATGGCTTGTCATTCAAAATGTGTCAGAAAAGAGTTAGTCTTTTCGACTTGGCAGTGTTTTGAGGGGTTTTTTTTAAGTATCTTATTAAAGACCTCTTAATGAACTCTGTTAACGGGATATAGTCATTGGTCTTTGAAAAGCTGCCTTTTCCTCACACCTCCACCCACTCAAAAAAGCTCATTTTTCCTGGGCTTTACTGTAATGCTATAGGATTTCTTAGTTCCATTGAAAATGTACTCTGCCTTCTGGTGACTCAGAAGTTCCATGTAATGGATGGGGTTTTTTTTAGAGTTCTTTGTTGTTCCCTTGCCAGAGAGTTAGAAAACTTTAGTCATAGACACAAGCTGTATTTGTGTGTCAAGGGTCTGAGAATTTGCAGTTTCCAGTGAAGGAAAAGAACCTAATCTTGGTCTGAAGGCACTGATTTAATCTTTGAGTTGTATGTTCTGAGACAATGATTTTCTAATTTCAGTGTACAGGGAAATAGATTTTGCTTGGTTTGTTTAGCAGTAATTAGATTAAAGCATACACCTTGAGCTGTTTTCCATTGGTGCTTGTTATGTAAGCACAGCATTTCCCTTGCTTACTGTAAACACTTTGTTGGGTGGAAATCTCTGCAGAAATAGATGCTATAGCACTATTGCAGTGGTTTTCAATCACGGGAATAATAGCACTGAATCCGTTGCCACTGTATGCATGTCCACATTTAGTGTGTGGCTAAATAAAATTGACTTAGGTTATTAACAATAATAAATATTCTCTTTTCAGTAAACCATTTCCCCTCATAGAAGGCAAATCTAATATTACAGTCCTTGACACTCAGATAGAAAAACTGCGCCTCAAGTCTCTCAGACAGATTGGAGAAGCAGCAGCAAGGATGAGAAATGAAGCTACTGATGTGAAAGCCACTCTGACAGAAATCGAGGATTGGTTGGATAAATTATTGCAACTGAGTGAAGAGGTCAGTACCATACAATACCAGTGATTCAGTTAGTTCAGGAATAGCTGTCTAATACAAACTGGCGGAATGTTCACTGCTGATCAAGCAATATCCAGTCTCCTTAGAACAGTCATATCAGGTGCAGTGAAAGTAAACATGTTCCCCTCTGTAATTAGGATTTACTGAAATGTAACATTCTAGTTTGTTAGCTGTCTTTACTGAGAACGTGTATTGGGAAATAACCACTCTGTGCTTTGTAGAACAGACTCTATGTTTAAAGTGATAGTATTTTGTCCTTCCCTTTCTTCCAGAATTGCAAGTCACATTTCTGGTTCAGGGACTGCAGGATGTATGTTGTACTTCCACAGCCTGTTAGCCTCAGTAGTAAACTTCTAACAGAGTTAAATCAGTTTGTGTGGTTTTTAATTTTTCAGCAGCATCTTAAGTTTTCATCTCAGTTATCATGTAATTGGTTTTCACAGCATTGTGGAAATGTTTTAAATGTTGTCACTTCTGCTTTGAAAAGTTGCTGATTAAAAAAAAACAAAACAGGAGGAGCCATTAATATGGCAGACTTGCAGCTAGCATGCAAAGGTGTGCACAAAGCTGCAAAAAGATAGCAGGCTGTTTCTGTCTTCTGCTAAAAGTCTTATGATGATCTACCCTTAACATGGAAGCATTATAAGTACTTAAATATGTAGCTGGTCAATCCAAAGCATTAGCATTTGGGATCAGTCACTAGAGTCACCATAAAGGAACTGAGATGCAAAACATCTTTAGGAAAATTTGCAAAAAATATAGGAACTCGGTGTTTTTTTTTTATAAAACTTACATGCTCTCCAACAATCTCAATGTTATTTTTAATGATTGTTTCAGAACTATATATTGCGTTACTTGCAAACTAAAACACTTCCCTCTCTCATAAATTCATGTTAATTATTGATTCTAAGTGATAAATCCTTTGACATAAAACCTCATTTATGTTTCTGTTGTTTAAGCATTAGTTTAACATTCTATTAATTACTGTTCTTAACTTTCTTTTCCCCACAAATAATCCATAGCCACAAAACAGTATGCCTGATGTAATCATATGGATGATCCGAGGGGAGAAAAGACTAGCTTATGCTCGCGTTCCTGCACACCAAGTGCTGTATTCCACAACAAGCCCCGAATCATCTGGTAAATATTGTGGAAAGACCCAAACAATCTTCTTAAAGGTACTCTCCCATTCCCCCCTCTTAAAAAATAATTAACTCCCTAAACTGTGATGCCTTCTGACATGAGCATGAAACAAAGTATGAACAATGAGGTGTCAGATCAGAGCACAGATTAAAAGCCAGCTGCATAGAGCTTCTTCAAAATATCACAGAAATTATAATGTAAAGTTCATCATAAGCCAGTTAGAACCAGCATCAGCCCCCAACTATGAAAGAGCTGAAAGAGCTCAAAATTGTGATAAGGCTTTCGAAGTGTTACTGGGGTTGGGTGTGAATGGAGACTTTCAGAGGGAATAATTAGCGTAAGTCAGAGAAGTTCCAAAAACCTATTCAAAGTTTTGGATGTTTTTATGCAAGTAATAAAGAGCATACACCCAGAAGTTCCCTAGTATGTTTCTGTGCTTTGATTCTTACTCTTGGATAGGAATGCCTTTCTCTATTTAAGTTTACATTGTCTTTAACTGGAATAAATTTAACCAGAAAAAGGCAATCTGATTGTAGAACAAGAGCTTTTACAGAGTTTGTCAATGTACTAGTAGACAAGCCTATATCTCATGTTTCTGTGCCAGCCCCCTTATCAAGCATGTTGTGATGCGTTGCTTCTACACTGAGTTGAACCAGTCTGAAAAACCTCTGTGTTTCCGGAGTCTCCTGATGAGAAACACTAACATCAACACTGAAGTTTTAAGTTATTGGCATAATTAAAAACTCATTGCTGGATGAAACTTAAGGGAGAATATACAGGAACAGGGATGATACTACTGTTACCATGTTTGGTTTTTACATGCCTTAGGCAGGTACCATTTAATGAATGTTTCCTTCCTGAACTATTTATTACTGACTTTTGAGGAAATGCAGTACAGGAACAGACAAATCATGTATTATTACTCATACTTCTGTGTTACTGTATATGTTTTACTGAAAGCTACAATACCTGCATAACGTAACAAAGAATAACTTTTTTGTTTGTGTGCCAGTACCCACAGGACAAGACGAAAGATGTTAAAATGCCTGTGGAGTTGCGAATTAACATTTGGCTTGGTCTCAGTGCAGATGAAAAGAAGTTTAATAGCTTTGCAGAGGGAACGTTCAGTGTTTTTGCAGAAATGGTATGTCCATCATTGTTTTCTTTGAACTTGGGTGTGAGTGTTAGGAATTCAATGAAATTGGAGCTCTTCTGGATTTTTCTTTTTTTTTTTTTTGCATGCCAGGCAGAAAGGGAGAGTAGTATTTATTATACTGAAACAAGTAGACCCCATTCAAGGCAATTAATGATCAAGTCCATTGTGCCTACCAGATGAAGTTCAGCAGACCAGGTTCTGAACTGGTTTATCAGGTGAAAATCTGGCTAATGCCAGTGATTTCAAATACATTTAGTTTAGATTTTATCAGCATAATTAAGATTGGGATCTAGACCATTATGTTTTGGCATGTGAATAACCCTTTTTTTTAAATTGCTTTTTCACTTGTACAAATGATACTTGGATACAAGTGGTTTTGCTTAATAATGGGTCTTTTGTAGCAGTAGCAAATTTATTGTTAGAGGAAAAACTGGTGAAAAACAATAGATTTTGATGACCAAAGGCTACAAAATTAGAACATTTCCATGGTGGGAGTTATCAAATTTGGAATAAAAATGCTTGAAATAGTCCCGCAACATATAATAGAGATTTTGAACGATAATGGTAAGCAGCAGGTGTCTTTTATACACCGCATCACCTAATGGCACAAATAATCCAATGTCTTATAACAGCTAATGAAAGAAGACATTTTTAGAGAGGCTTGTGTCACCATTGCACCTATGATTAAATATTCAGTAGTGCTGTACTAAGTCACTTAAAATAGTCAATGGATGTTTAAAGACATTATTTAAGTATAGAGTTTAAGAGCCTATTGAATATCTCTTTTTTGCTCTTCATATAGCAATCCAACAATTTTACACTTTTAAGATTCAGCTGGACAGGGTGCTGGGCCATCTGGTCTAGACTGTGCTTCTGCCCAGGAGGTTGGACCAGATGCAGATGATCCTTGTATTCCTTTCCAACCTGCTATTCTATGATTCTATGAAGAGCAGAAAACTCAAGAACATCCTAAATTATGAATAATTGCAGGAGCAAGAAGGGAAATATACTACATAAACTGAGCTGGCATCAGAATCACGCCCCTGGGACATTCCATGATAAGACTGTAATTCAGTTTTACATGTTACAAAAGATTATAAATAGGAAGAGATTTGAGATGCAAAAGAATGAGAGGATCGTGCGTTTAGGGAACAGAAGAAACTTGTTTGAATAATGTAATGGAATTTTATTTAACAAAGATGTAATTTGCAGGGAGTATGACTGTGGTTGTAGAGAGGCATTAAATTGAGAACATAATTTAGTTTAGCAGTGGAATCATTGTTTACCAGGCAGCATAGAATAAAATGAAATGAAAGACTAATATTAATGATGACATTGCAGAGTAATATGGGAAGGGAGTACTTAATTTCAGAGAAATTAAACATATAGTAGAATGTTTCTGTTGTAACATTTACATGAATATGTTTTTATTTTTTTCCTCCTAAAAGTTTTTTATTATTCCTGAAGTATTGATTTTTTTTCTTTCTTCTCAAACAGTATGAAAATCAAGCTCTTCTATTTGGAAAGTGGGGTACCTCAGGACTTGTTGGTCGCCACAAGTTTTCTGATGTCACAGGAAAAATCAAACTGAAAAGAGAGTACTTTCTACCCCCAAAGGGCTGGGAGTGGGAAGGAGAATGGATGGTTGATCCTGAAAGAAGGTCAGATTTTTTAAAATTATGCAGGAGTTTAATCTCAGATTACAGAGTGAAAACTCCTCTCTGTTTTCTTGGCTGAGAAAGATTTTTAAACTTAACCAGTTTAAAAATCTCTTTTAAAAATGACAGCAAAAGCCAGCCAGTAGTCAAAGTTGGTTAATAACACTAAAATTAACATTACCTTTTTAAAAAAGTAGAATAAAGCGTACAACAGAAAGAATGGATCTACTTCCTAGAAACCACTTTGCAGTTTAAAAGGCCCCATGTGATGATGGGTTTATATTCTCTGTGTCTCAGTGCCTCATCTTTGAAAAAAGGATAATAATAGTTTTCCTTTCCTAGAAAGCTACTGCGGGGATCACTTCTGTCTGTGTCAGGTTCTCACACACTGCTGTGATGGTTTCAGAAAAGACCCTTGGACAGATAGTTCTTCCACAGATAGAATCTTAACCTTGACATCCAGTATAAATCTGCAGTTCATGTTTTATCAACACCATTACAGCATTTGCATGGTCATTTGCATACAGTGGATATTTTTGGTGTGTTTATTTCATTAAATGTTGAGAAGTTCCATTGAGCTTGTTAAAACAACTGTCACAGGTTATTTCTCAGGCTGACTCAAGGCTGGGGTTGTTTTCAGAGCCTAAGGCTGTGGTGTCAGACTCTGGTGTCTATGACAATTCCTCCCCTGGCCAACCCAATTCAGGAGGTGTCAATCCTCCCGCAGCTCTACCAGGTTCAGACTCGCTCTGTCAGAGGTTTTCAGCTCCTGAGTTGTGCCAGCTCAGGTATTTGTGTTGCCAGGCTTTAAACCAGACTGTGTAGATTATTTGTTTCATGAACAAAAGCCAGCATGAGAAAGAAGTAATTTTCTTTTTTTTCTTAAAATAAAAGGTTCAGCCCACTTTAAATTCTTGTGTTCTGATGGTAAAAAAAAATGCAGGACTGTGGCTGTAGAAAAAGTGTGCAGAAAAAATATGAGCTATTATTTGATCCATTTGTAAATCATATAGTTTATACGTATGGATGGATAGATTTATTTTAATATTCAATGAATAATTTTTGCTTCAATGAATAATCTGACATGAAGAAAAGCAACAACAGACATGGAGATATTTTCTCAGACAATGGAAAAAACCCTACTGTTAAAATGCATAAGCAGTTTGTGCCTTGCACCTGCTTTTATTGGAAACTAATCTGCATGGCTTTATTTGACCAGCAGATGGCATTTTACAACATACTTCAGTACTTTCTGAATCACAGTTAATCACAAGTGAAAATCAAGAGTATTTTGTCTGATTTAATGTTCTCTTATTACTTTTATTTTACTTGCAAGTTAGAAAAATACTAGCAAACTGATTATTTGATTTGTCAAAAGCATAAAGGGGAACAAAATTAAATCCATTGCCAAATTTTACTGCATAGGTAGATATATAAAAATTAGAGGTCCAGGATTCCAGCATGTGTGCACATTCTGTACATTGTTTCTATGTATTCTCTGTAGCTAACGAAAATGTATTTTGCTTAATATATTTGCTTTGGACTTGCAGCTTGTTGACTGAAGCTGATGCTGGTCATACTGAATTCACTGATGAAGTGTATGAAAATGAGAGTCGCTATCCTGGAGGGGAATGGAAATCAGCTGAAGACAGTTACACAGATGTGGTGAGACTTGTATTTTTCACTGGATACGTAAAGATTGAAGAAAATAAATTATAGGATTTGCTACACAGTGTATTTCATCTGTTAATGCACAGAACTGTTATGTTTTCCCTACATAAAAGAATGGAGAAAAAGCTCCACCACCACGTGAGTTCACATGTCCTCTTGGATGGATGTGGGAAGATGATGCTTGGAAATCCGATTTAAATAGAGCGGTGGATGAGCACGGTAAGATTTACTGTTTATCTGCTGATAATCTGTCACAGTCGATACTGAAGGATGACACACGTCAAGACTGTTGTGAGCAGAATAGCGATTGCCCTATGGAAGAATGTCAAGGAAGTATTTGGATAACAGTTGCTTAAGAAATCAGATAAAATGACATTGAGAAAGTGTTCACTGTCTGCATCTGTTTCTATTTCAATTTTAATCACTGTTCCATCAAACTTGCTGTTCTCATTGAGCCTTTCTTGGATCAAAAGGGACAGTATTTTGAACAGTATTTGTAATAAATGCATTGATAAGTGCGTACTGGAGAGAGAATCACGTAATCTAAGAAGCTGTAGATTAGTCTTAATTGCAACAGCAGATTGAGCCAAAAGTTTTGGCAGATATAACGAAATAAAGGCTAATGCAAGCAACAATCTACTAATGTGAGAGGTTCCAATTGAGAAAACTGTGTGAATAAACAGGAAATGGAATCCATCCTTGGTTGAAATAGATTTCCAAAACATTCTTCCCAAGTCCAATGTTAATGCATCCAATGGTTAGGATTTTAAGATATGGATTAGTAACAGTGACTTCTTTTTTTTTTAAACAAGTCAGAAGCTTAAGTTGAGACATGAAACCTCTGTAAGTGCACCACAAATCTGTGGCAAAGCCAGTTTTGGATCTGTCTGATAATTTAACTGGTGCCTTTAGCCAGGGGACGAGTCCCCAAGCAATGCTAAGAGGTGAATCAGGAGGTCTAGGGACCAAAGGAACTCAGGAACCTGTTTGTGTTGGTCACACACCACACAAGTGTGTGAAGGATTCCTGTACTGTTGAGAGCAGAGTAACCGCCTGAACTGGTGTGAGAAGGGAGCTGTGCAAGACTGATCAGGATGAAATCTTAACAGTGTGAAACATTATTAGGCAATTCTGTGAAGAATCTGATGCTTCTAAACAGTTTTTCAGATTAGATGCACTACCAACCTGACCAGGTTAAAAAATCCTAAGTGCATAGAGCCACCATTTTTCTTGGAGTTGCTTTGACTTTTATATGCCTGTTACTTACACTACATTAAAACTGTTACCAGCTTAGAAAGTTGTGATCTAAACAACCTCATAAAACAATAATTTGGATTCTACAGCAGTAGGAAAAAGCACTCAATCTCTCCTAGCAAAGTATTTAAAGGGCATCGATTTGATAGTTCAAAAACAAAATGTATAGTAAAAGCAAAAGGGAAGGTCAGAAAAGACTTTAGTAAGACCAGAATTTTGCAAAAATATCATTAATTTGTTCTAAAACATCTAAAAACTCTCTAATAGTTACTGCTTTTAAATATAAGTGAAAGAAATAGCTATTTGAGCAGAAAAAAAGTATAATCTTAGAGTACTGATGTCTTAACTGGAACCTCTGGTAGGAGTCTGCAGTAACTTTTTAATAAGAGATCAATCTAAATAAAAGCCTAGGTCCTAGATAGCTGACAACTGAATTATAGTTTGTAGTGCCAAAATACAGTAACAGGTTTACCAATTCTTAAAGTTTTATGTTCAAAGTAGTAGGTGTTCCTTTAAAAGCCAAGCTGCTCGATTTGCAAGAGTACACAGGACATTTTGCTCTTATTAAAAATGAAGGATGAGTTTTCCCTTTGGTGAAGTATGAAGAACTGTTGTCAATATAGCTAGCATTTGAAAAAACAAGAATGCAAAGAAAATAACTTAAAATGTATCTATTTTAATGTTGAGATTGTTATTGTCATATGTAACGTAGCATCATCACAAATGTGATCAGTTGCCCCCTTGCTATTGGGCATTTAGGGTTTGCAATATCAAATAGTCTTCTGTGACTAAAGCTTCATCCTCTCTAGGTACAATCACTTTATTTCCCATGGTTTTCTTCTCTGTATCTTACTTGTGTTTCTGGAAATATACCAACCAATCCATTCTGTTTTAGGATGGGAATATGGAATTACTATTCCTCCAGACACTAAACCAAAGTCATGGGTTGCTGCAGAGAAAATGTATCATACACATCGACGACGAAGACTGGTGAGGAAACGTAAGAGGGATCCAGCTCAAGCTGTAACAGCAGGAAGGGTGAGTAGAAGAGAAATGCTGCCAAACACAGGAACATTGTAACCGTTTGAGTGTATTTAAAAAAAAAAAATCTACATGAGATTACTCATTTCCTGAATAAATAATTTAATACCAAACATAAAATGTCTAGAACAACCTTGTATGCTTTCATTATATTCCCTTTGTCTTTTTGTAAATTGATGTTTCCAGCTTTTGTTTATGAGGGGATTATTATGCCTGCCAGAGCAAGTTCTGATGTTTTTCATTACATTTATACAACACTCTGGATTACACAGATTTATGTCTTCCAGGGAATGTCTTCATATGAAGATCAAGAAGGATGGGAATACGCTTCCTTGATTGGCTGGAAATTTCACTGGAAACAACGCAGTTCTGATACTTTCCGTCGAAGACGATGGAGACGAAAAATGGCTCCCTCAGAGACACATGGTGCAGCAGCTATCTTTAAACTTGAAGGTGCTTTGGTAAGGGACAGAGTATCAAAAGTCTTTTATAAATTCCATCTGTTAATTTACAGTAAATAAACAATTAGTATATCAAGTATTTTAATCCCTGAATTGTTAGACTGATATATAACTGAGGAACTAATAGAGTTTATAGCATTTAAATTGTTTAGAGTCTGAAAAGGGACCATGAAAGTCAGAGTAAAGACTCTTGCATAACATGCTCATTAGTTTCTTTTTCAGATTTTTTTTATTATTACATTATATGAGATTTAGAGCAAAAGGCCAAATTACTAGATGAGCCTTCTATAAGTAAAGTGAAAAGATAGCTCAAGCTTTTCAAGTACATAATTTAGATGTATTAATATCAGCACAAGAGAAAACACACACTGAAATAGCTGGCTGTGATTAATATTTGCATGTATAAACAAACAAATGCAAGAAAGGAAAACAAAGTGTTGGGAAGGAGAATGTCATAAGTCACAAACAGACCACCAGAATGTAATTATTACTCAAGTTCTCAGGTTAATGTAGCTTCATAGATAAGCTCTGTTCAGCAAAACACAAATTGGAGCAAATAATGTGAGAGCTACTTGTTTGTCTAAAATAATTATTCTAACTCTGATGGTATAGCATTAACAAACATTTGTGCTTTTTTTATTGGTTTGTTTCTCTTTTTTGCACCAAATGTCGACCATGATTCATTGATAGCATTTTCTTTCTCCACATAAGTGGTTCCACAGAGTTTAAAAATTCCTGTTTCAGTTTCTCTCCTGAGTATCCTTCCTGGGCTATTGGCTAGGATCGAGCCTTAGAGCCATTCTCTGCAAGAGCACAGTGCAGAAGACATGCCACCTCTTCTTCAGTAAGACCTGGCAGGTAGCTGGTGTAGCTCTAGAAAGTCTGGAAAGTAAAATGAAATGACTGGGTCTTATTTCTGCCCAGCTTCAATGGCAGCAAGAAATGACCCTCAGACATGAGTAAACATCTTTTTAAGTACATTCACTCAGGAAACTAAAATTATCCTTGGCCTGGGGGAGAGACTGAAACTCGTATATTCCCACACACAGTCTGCTTTTATCAGGTTCCTTCTGTGTTTGTAAATATGCAGTAACTGTTTTTTCTGTATAAAACTTCAGGGAGCAGACACTAGTGTTGATGATGGAGAAGGGAAGAGTCCAGACAAAACCAAGGAGTCAGCTACAAAGGTGTTTGGTGCCAATACACCACTTGTTTCCTGCTACTTTGACAGTAAGTTCCTTAACAATTCATTTCTTGTAAATCATGTCTTTCTCCTTGGTCTCAAACACAATTGTAGTTCTTTGTGTTTTACATATAGGTTTACATACCTTATGTTATAATTACTATCTGATCCTTAACTGGGCTCTCTTTAGGCTACTAAAAGAAAAATTACAGTTAGTAATTTTGATACTTCAGTCCACTGTCATGGAGAATTATTTAAAACCTGTATGGGACAGGAGTTCTAAAAGCTATTGCAGCCCCTGAATTTTAGTCTATTTTAAATTATGCTTTTTTAGCATTAAGGTCCTTCTGTAACAATGCAGGAAGCTAAGCCAGCAGAGATGATGTATGTACAATCAATTTTTTGCTGTTTTAGCTCACTTAACCAGCTCAATGCAGGGTCAGACAAATGCCTGACACAGAGGAAGCAGTAAGAAGTTGTTGAGTTGGCAAAGTGAACAAAATGTTAACATTGCCAATCTGGAGTGGCTCTCAATGCCTTGGAATCACTGCAATGGGATTCACAAAACTGGAGACACTGAGATGGGGGCAACCAGCGTCAATTAATAGCAAAAAAGGCCAATCGCATCCACTCCCAAGACTCAAAATCCTTTTTGAGGATCTCTGACTGGAACACTTGTCTTTATTTGGACTCTACAGGACTTGATCTTCCCCCAGGAATGGGTGCCTAAATGTTAAATCTTGTCTTTCAGAAGCTGAGGAAGATTATTATGGTTTCTTTTAAATAATGACCACAATACAAGGAAAAAGGCACCTTTTCCTGCCAGAGTTCAGAGGTTTCAGCTCACTGAGGCTGTGTGTGGCTCAGATTTTTCCAAGGGCTTGAAAGGGTTAGAGCTTACATCTTTTAAAGAAAAGCTGAAGTAACTTAGCCACGTGCTGTCCTGGGTTTGGGCTGCTCTCACATTTTCCTTTTAAGCTAGTCCACCTTACCTGCAGTGATTTCATTTTTTTTTTAAATCTTTTAGCTAAACAGACAGAGTTGCAATTGGAATTACGTTTTTAGCAGTTAGGTCTAGAAAGTTGAAACTCTCAGGTGCCTACAAGTGCCATAGCGAGCACTTAAATTAAGCCCAGGAATGTCCAGTTCTTGATGCCTTTTGGAGGAGCTGGATTATCACACCATTTCAAAGAGGAATTTTTGAATAGAAGAATTTTTAGATGATCATGTGGTGAAAAATGTCTGAGTAGCATTAGTCTTGTGTGGGGTTTTTTGTGTTCTGTTTGTTATGTTGGGTTTTTTTAATTTTTGCTTTAAACAGTGTTGGAATAAATGCTCTCNGCAAGAAAGGAAAACAAAGTGTTGGGAAGGAGAATGTCATAAGTCACAAACAGACCACCAGAATGTAATTATTACTCAAGTTCTCAGGTTAATGTAGCTTCATAGATAAGCTCTGTTCAGCAAAACACAAATTGGAGCAAATAATGTGAGAGCTACTTGTTTGTCTAAAATAATTATTCTAACTCTGATGGTATAGCATTAACAAACATTTGTGCTTTTTTTATTGGTTTGTTTCTCTTTTTTGCACCAAATGTCGACCATGATTCATTGATAGCATTTTCTTTCTCCACATAAGTGGTTCCACAGAGTTTAAAAATTCCTGTTTCAGTTTCTCTCCTGAGTATCCTTCCTGGGCTATTGGCTAGGATCGAGCCTTAGAGCCATTCTCTGCAAGAGCACAGTGCAGAAGACATGCCACCTCTTCTTCAGTAAGACCTGGCAGGTAGCTGGTGTAGCTCTAGAAAGTCTGGAAAGTAAAATGAAATGACTGGGTCTTATTTCTGCCCAGCTTCAATGGCAGCAAGAAATGACCCTCAGACATGAGTAAACATCTTTTTAAGTACATTCACTCAGGAAACTAAAATTATCCTTGGCCTGGGGGAGAGACTGAAACTCGTATATTCCCACACACAGTCTGCTTTTATCAGGTTCCTTCTGTGTTTGTAAATATGCAGTAACTGTTTTTTCTGTATAAAACTTCAGGGAGCAGACACTAGTGTTGATGATGGAGAAGGGAAGAGTCCAGACAAAACCAAGGAGTCAGCTACAAAGGTGTTTGGTGCCAATACACCACTTGTTTCCTGCTACTTTGACAGTAAGTTCCTTAACAATTCATTTCTTGTAAATCATGTCTTTCTCCTTGGTCTCAAACACAATTGTAGTTCTTTGTGTTTTACATATAGGTTTACATACCTTATGTTATAATTACTATCTGATCCTTAACTGGGCTCTCTTTAGGCTACTAAAAGAAAAATTACAGTTAGTAATTTTGATACTTCAGTCCACTGTCATGGAGAATTATTTAAAACCTGTATGGGACAGGAGTTCTAAAAGCTATTGCAGCACCTGCATTTTAGTCTATTTTAAATGATGCTTTTTGAGCATTAAGGTCCTTCTGTAACAATGCAGGAAGCTAAGCCAGCAGAGATGATGTATGTACAATCAATTTTTTGCTGTTTTAGCTCACTTAACCAGCTCAATGCAGGGTCAGACAAATGCCTGACACAGAGGAAGCAGTAAGACCATGTAGTTGAGTTGGCAAAGTGAACAAAATGTTAACATGGCCAATCTGGAGTGGCTCTCAATGCCTTGGAATCACTGCAATGGGATTCACAAAACTGGAGACACTGAGATGGGGGCAACCAGCGTCAATTAATAGCAAAAAAGGCCAATCGCATCCACTCCTAAGACTCAAAATCCTTTTTGAGGATCTCTGACTGGAACACTTGTCTTTATTTGGACTCTACAGGACTTGATCTTCCCCCAGGAATGGGTGCCTAAATGTTAAATCTTGTCTTTCAGAAGCTGAGGAAGATTATTATGGTTTCGTTTAAATAATGACCACAATACAAGGAAAAAGGCACCTTTTCCTGCCAGAGTTCAGAGGTTTCAGCTCACTGAGGCTGTGTGTGGCTCAGATTTTTCCAAGGGCTTGAAAGGGTTAGAGCTTACATCTTTTAAAGAAAAGCTGAAGTAACTTAGCCACGTGCTGTCCTGGGTTTGGGCTGCTCTCACATTTTCCTTTTAAGCTAGTCCACCTTACCTGCAGTGATTTTTTTTTAATCTTTTAGCTAAACAGACAGAGTTGCAATTGGAATTACGTTTTTAGCAGTTAGGTCTAGAAAGTTGAAACTCTCAGGTGCCTACAAGTGCCATAGCGAGCACTTAAATTAAGCCCAGGAATGTCCAGTTCTTGATGCCTTTTGGAGGAGCTGGATTATCACACCGTTTCAAAGAGGAATTTTTGAATAGAAGAATTTTTAGATGATCATGTGGTGAAAAATGTCTGAGTAGCATTAGTCTTGTGTGGGGTTTTTTGTGTTTTGTTTGTTATGTTGGGTTTTTTTAATTTTTGCTTTAAACAGTGTTGGAATAAATGCTCTCAGGTGCTAGCGTGTTGGTATTAGTACACCTGTCACTAGGAAAGTAGAAATGCGCTACAGTGCTTGAGCTAAAATGTGTAAGGCATTTTTATAAACTCAAAATATCTTCATTGAAGAAAAGAAGCGTGTGTAATGCAGTTGAACTCTTTTTATTTATTTGATACAGGAGTGTATACTTACCACCTTCGCTGTTACGTCTACCAAGCAAGAAATCTCATGGCTTTAGACAAAGACAGTTTTTCAGGTATGGAAAAATCCTGCTAATGGTGCAGAAAACCCACTTCTCCAATGAACTAGTAACTTGATTTAGCTATAGAATATCTTAAACCCTTTAGGTCTGTGTGTAGGTTCCAGCTACTGCAACTGCACCATAAATTCTCAGCTTCATTACATATGATCCAGATTTGGTTAGGGCCGCCCCAGGAGCTACACAAAAATAAGTCCTCTGAATGTGCAGCACCTGCTGCTGCCAACTGCTTCTCAGTGAGGGAATGGGAATTCAAATAAGGTCTGAATTTCCCAGAACCAATCCCTATGCCTTAGCTTCTCCTTCTAACCAAAGCCTACATGCAGCTGCTAAGCTGTCCTGCAGGAAGCTCACACAAGGCAGAGATGAGAAAGCTGGATGGCTGTCATGTCACCAACTGCCTCTCAGCGTTCAGTATTTTATATTAATGCATTACTGAGATGAACCTGTGGAAAACTACACTGCCCCTTACTAATAAGCATGGCTTTTGTTTGTTCATACAAGTGTACCTGTTGCCCTTTTGTTTCCAGCTCTTAGGTATCCCTGTGTTGTATCCATTTGGCCTCTTTGTAGTCAGGCTAATTCAATACTCAGATTATCAAATATTTAATTTTTGCTAATTAGAATTGAAATTCCACAGAAGTCAGAGGGCAAATTGAAATTAGATTGTATAACAATATGCCTTTATGCTTCCCTTTATCTTTGTCTGAACTTATTTAAAGATGAAATGGGTAGCCTAGAATTTTCTTTCCCCATCAATCTCCATTTGTAGCATTATTTTTCTCCTTGTTTTAATTAATAATTAAGTGTAATGCATTTACTAATTTGTTACAAAAGACAGAGTTACAGATATTTTAGTGCTGTTTTCTAAAATGAGGGGAGTTTTATACAGCTGCCTGTGTGTATTTGGTCTTACTTCAATAGGCAGCACAATACAAAGAAACAACAATACATGCATCTAATTTGCATTTGTAGAATTCAAGATAGGGACCTGAAATGCAGTCACACATAAACTAGCACATCTGCATTTTATTTTCCTCTAAAACTAGTTTGAAGTTTTATCCAAATTTTGTAAAACTCCGTTCAGGTTCTTAGCCAGAAGCTGTTGAAACTGATCTAAAGATAACCTTTAAAATCGCCTCTAGTCCTTAGTAATTGCAATTTGTACAGGAAATGTTAATGACCATCATCAGATACGTTCTATAGAGCTCCTGATGATTGAAAGACCTGCCTCTGGGCCTAGACCACTTTAATCATTCAGCTGTTTCACAAGAAGAGGTTGCTATAAATAAGCGTGTTTGAAACCAAAGCCTGATCTGAGCAATATAGCTTGGAAGAATTTGTTGTTTGGCAACTAGTCAGAACTAGAATTATTTCTTTGTATGAGTCCGTACAGCTGTATATCAATGGAGACAACAAGCAAAAAAAGCTTCTAGGGACAATAAATAAAGGTAGATTAGTATAGGCAGTGCTTCATTTTATTTTTCAGATTTTCTTTCTGATTTGCAAGATGTTTTATCATTTTCATTTATACTGTTAATAAAGGAAGCTATTTAGTAACTAAATGAAATTTGCTCTATTAAATGTAAATTATGTGTATATGTGGGCTTTTGTTTTATATAGAATGGCTTATAGAACTAAAAATAACATACTGTATTTGATAAAAATTGTGCTTGTATGCCTTATGGCTTGATGGGGTTTTGTTTGTTTCTAACTCTGTGTTTTTAATCTTTGCATGATATTTCAGATCCGTATGCTCATGTTTCTTTCCTCCATCAAAGCAAAACAACTGAGATTATTCATTCAACTCTAAATCCTACATGGGACCAAACTCTCATATTTCATGAAATTGACATCTATGGGAACCCACAGACAGTAGCCCAAAACCCACCTAATGTTGTTATTGAACTTTTTGACAGTGACCAAGTGGTAGGTGAATGCTTTTTACCCTGATTGTTTTTTATTTATTCATTTATATTCATTGAGAATAACATTAATGGCTAAGACTGCTATTTTTGGTTGCAGGGTAAAGATGAATTCCTTGGAAGAAGTATTTGTTCCCCCATGGTAAAGTTAATACCAGAAGAGGACATCACACCAAAACTGCTCTGGTATCCTGTAATAAATAATGGCAAAGCCAGTGGAGACATTCTTTTTGCTGCAGAACTTATTTTGAAGGATAAGGTGTATATTTCTTATCATTACTGTGTGTGTGTATATAATATATATTCTCTCACAGCAAGTCATAATGTAAATAATTGTCTTCATATTTGCAATATATTTCATTTAAGGAAGATGAGAGAAACTAATACTCATGTTTGTGTCTTAATAGAGTGGTGCCAACCTTCCAATTCTTCCATCACAAAGAGCACCAAAGCTTTACATGGTACCTCAAGGAATCAGACCAGTAGTTCAACTTACAGCTGTTGAGGTATGGGTTGTTCTTTTACTGAGTACAAGTTCCGTCATCTCCTCCTCTCGATAGTAAGTTTGTGTATTTGCTTCAAGACAAAAATATAGTGAGAAATATGGGGGATTTTTTTTTCTGTGTGTTTGAGTTTCATTTTTTCCATTAATGTTTCTAGAAGAACCACCCTGAAATATTTTGCCACATTATGGAAAAGACTTAATTTCTTCTTTCCTACTTTTTTGAGTACCACATTAAGCATATTGATGTCTCTCCTACCTTTGGTTATATTGGATTTTATTTTACAGATCCTGGCTTGGGGGTTGCGGAACATGAAAAACTACCAGCTGGCACCTGTTATGTCTCCGAGTCTCATTGTGGAATGTGGGGGTGAAAGGGTGGAATCTGTGGTGATCAAAAACCTCAAAAAGACACCAAATTTTCCATCTTCTGTTCTCTTCATGAAAGTTGTACGTTGCAAAAAGATATATATCAGCTATCTGTGGCAAAAATCAGTCATCCCATACTTTGAAAGCTCAAGGTTTTGTTATGCAAGAATGAGTAGAAAAAACTTATATATCCTTTTTTGACTTAACATTAAGCAATTTACTGAGCCTGAAAATTTTAATCAAGATCATATAAACATGTCTCTACAATCATTGATAAATTATACCATCTTATATGCATAATTCAGTGCAGTGTGTGTGTGTATATATATATATGAAAAAGCATCAATTTACCTGTAGATGAATGGCTGCTCTCCTATTGCTAGGATGGGATCTTTGCAAGAGTCAAGAAAATTCAAGATTTGAGGCAATTAAAATTATTCCAACTGACTTCTATTAAATCATAATATAAGGTTCGAAATTTTCATTCACCAAACAGCCATAGAACATAGTTCAGTATTAAATAAATGAAGTAACAGCTCTAATTTAGAGAGGCAATCTTTAGTCTTCATTTTCCTTCTGTTTGCATTATAAAAAAACTCTAACCTTTCATTTTTAGCTTTTGCCAAAAGAAGAGCTGTACAGTCCGTCTCTCGTTATTAAAGTAATAGACCACAGGCCATTTGGACGGAAGCCCATCGTGGGACAGTGTACTATTGATTTACTGGAAAGCTTTCGCTGTGACCCCTACACTGCTAAAGAAGACATTGCACCACAACTGAAAGGTAAACAGCTAGAAAATAAAAAATTCTACTTTCTTATGCTAGAATAACCTGTCTTCAGTGTTTACTCTGCACACTGTACTGATGAATAGTCATCTCGTGTACCTCTTGAGAGATAATGTGATCTGAAAGAAAAAAAAAAATCACAGTATTAATGCAGTATTCTGCGCAGCATAAGAGGGCAGAGTGAAAAGGCAAGTTTACCCTCAGAGTTATTAATAGTGTACTGGTTTTCTGAAGTTCCTCTTTAAGATCAACTTGGAATTTAACTACCTGCATATTACCCCTACACTAAGTAACAACGTCATGATTCCAGCAAGAATCCTCTGAATACAATGCTGACATTTTCCTCTATACTTTTTTCCAAATTTTACTCTTTTTAAAAATTCTACATATTCTAGAAATGTTTGCATATCCTGCACAAAAATATATTGTGTATTTTTAGCAAAAAATGGCAACTAATTGCTTTCTTTAGAAGATCAAACATACAGCCACTGAATTCTTTTACATTTACAACTGTTTAGACTTCAACTCTGATGCAAATGTTTAGTAAGATATCTTTCTTACACCATATTGCCTTAATAAAATCTTTGGCTTACAGTTAGTCTCCTCTCCGCTGCACCTCGCCAGGATACAGTAATTGAAATGGAAGACACGCAGCCACTGCTAGCGGCTCAGGTAATCTTTGAAATTTGATGCTTGACTTTCTTCTTCAGATCTGTGCTGTCTGAGAAACTATCTAGACAGCAAAACTGTCAGAAACATATGCAACCTTCTGCAAAGCAAAATGGAACAAAGTTACTTTGTGACAGGAAAGCAAAGGAAATATGTTAATCATTTTAACCTCTGTTTTCATATAGTAAACGTCAAACTATAGTTTTTTATGCATGGTGAAGTTCACCCAGTAGCTTAAGAGTGAATTCCCTTGTTCAGTAGCTACCAAGGCATATGGCAGAACTTCACCCAGTTGGCCACTGCTGATGGTTACAGCAGCCTGATCTTGCACAGACTGAGTGCTGCTAGATAAAGGAGCTAGAAGAAGGTGTTTGCTTTGGTGGGTACAGAACCAAAGCCAAGGTAACACAGACCTTTGGCTGCTCATTTTTTCAGAGTTGTGGCTTTGCTCTCTTACCATTAAGTCATCCAAAACTGATACCACTGAAACAATTTTTTCTGCTCTAACAACTTCTTTCCTTTTCTGCTGTGCCCTGTGAATCTCTCTACTGCTCTTCTCTCAGGACCACCACAATACAATTTTACTTTCTAGGCAAAAAATAATTCAACTTGCAGAATTTTACTCTTGCATTGAAACATGAGTGAAGGTAAATCCCAGACAGTACCTTCTCAAGGAAAAAATTTGAATTATTTTAGGACTGTAAAATGCTCCCCTTACCAATAATATGTTTTCATAAATATCTGACAGCCTGTCATTTTAAAGGAAGCACAAAAGTTACGCCCTTTAATATAGCAATTTTGCAGGCTCTTAATACACAACTGATTTTTCAATAATGCAGAATTTTTTATTACAGGGCTCCCAAAATAAATAATACTGAATTTAATTTTTCAAACTCTGATATTCGAGTATGTTATTGGTTGCATTGTTCTTCCTTCATTTCTTCTTCTGTATCTTAATATTGTGATATTCAGGCTCTAGCTATCTCATAGACTATGTTCTTGTATTAACTTTCATCATACATGTAAGTTGTGCTTGATATTTAATTTAGAACAGTCTCTAACTTTTATCTGAATTAAGCCTTCTGTTCTAATATAAATGCTTCATAGCTGTTATGGAGAATTTTTATTTCCTTTAAAAATTTTAAGAAAAAAGCTTAGAACAACAAAGAAAACTTAGCACTTCGAATTCACTGGAAAAATTGATTAAATTTGTGTAGTTGATTTCAACCAGAAGAGGGAATTTTTTTTATGCTACATGAAGGTGAAACACAATTTCTTTTAGAGTTTGACATCATGCAAGCCAATCTAACATTAGATACAATGATAGCATCCCTATGACAGAGGAAAGAATATTCAATTCGAATTGAAATTAGTACAACTGTGGAAAGTGTAAATGATATGCAGAGAACACCCTGAGGACACAAAATACCAAAATTTCATCAATTACATTCCAATTTCTAGTGTTTAAGCAGTATGTCAGCAGCACTCAGCAAAATGGCTTCTCCAACAACAGTGCATGTATGTATGTATGTATGTATGTATGTCCCCAGCTAATGCATGAAGATGACCAGACCGGGGGTAGATGAGGGAAGAATGTTAATGGGACATGGTCACAAGGCTTGATTTCTCTTGACAATTATTCCATACAGAGATTTTGGAGGAGATGATGCTCATAAGTCTAGTATAATTAGTCACAAATACTAAGGTATCCTTAAAGTCTTACCATGTTTGTACAATATGTATTAACTATTAAAAACTCTGTGTATCAACTTATTTGGAATCTATTTACTAAAAGCACAAAATCAACAGGATTTAGCTACACTATTCATATTTAAACTTTGTTTAAAAGTGAACTTTCTGGAGACTAAAATAAATCTACAGTAAATAAAATTCTAACTCTAGCTTTTCTAGGGATCTACATATCTCTTATTTTTTTCCCCATAATTTCAAGAGGTTCAAAAGCTAATAGTTCAGTGTTAGTGTCTTAGAAATTTCATATATAAAAATCTGCAGTAAAGTCAATGGATATGTTAAAAAAAAAGGACAATAACCATTACATAATCTTTACCATGTGAATATTTCACTCCAAAATCTCAAATTTATCATATGGCATTTTAGTCTGTGTTTTGGCATTCTGCAAGCACATCCTGCTTACCAGTTTTAGTAACAATAATACCCAAATATTGAAACTGCATTATTTGCTTTGGGAATTTTTAAAGAAGGTCTTAAGGTTTTGATTTATTTTTTCTAGTAACCTCTTCTTCCCAAAGCTACCAAGTGCATTATTTGAGGAGACATATGAAGGTATATCAAGGAAAAAACAAAAACAAAACAAAACAAAAACCCCACAACAACAACAACCAAACACCACAAAAACACAAACCCTAATTTAAGCTCTTCCAACATTATGCTTTGATGAAAGATTCAGAGTTCTACAGAATGTATTTTGTGAAAAGGCTGTGAATTGGGTGTTTAAATTATTATTGCATAATTATGCAAACTAATCTTCATGTTGTCAACGTTACAAACCAGTGTTTAAACAAAGACAAACTTAAATACGGCAAAGTATTCAATATTACCTCATTTGCCTGTAAGTTTTGCAAATCACTACATGGCATGGTTTCTGAGAATAAATCCCCCCAATTATTAAGAAATCATAGAATCATTTCAGTTGGAAGAGACCCTCAAGATAAAGTCCAACCATAACCTAACCTAACTCTAGCACTACACCATGTCCCTAAGAACCTCTGTCAGTCCCGTGCAAATCTGAAAAAAAAGCTGTATTTCTGATGGCAACTTAGACAAGACTACTCAAATCCAGTATACCTGGACATCCCAGCAAGATAATTACTTAGAGACTGCAAATCGAAGTAAATGACCGTGATATACCAGCGTGATGTCCTGACCTGTTGATGCATTTGGCTTGTAGTCATAAAGTGTTATGCATATTTCTTCTGCTTTGCACAAAAATTTATGGATTATGCCTTTAAATTAAAACACAAGGCATGATGCATGAACACTACCAGAAATCACACTTGCTAATCTCTGCCTTCCAAATGGGATGCATGGTGCTTGCTCTTAATGGACTATTGGGTCTTAATTATGGTATCTGTGATTTAACAGGTGAAGCATTTTGGATTGTGTAAATTGCTAATACACTTATACAGATAAATCCATAGACATATATACTGGTTGTTACTGTACTTTTTAACTTTTTTCCAGACTCCTGAAAATCCACAGCCTGTAACCAATTGAAAAATGATAGTAGACGGAAAAGGCTGTGGAGCATTAGCAAATTGTTTTATAAAGAAGTAAATATTTTAAAACGGAAAAAAACCAAACCTTTGAATTTTATATATGTGAAATTTGTTTGGAAAAGAATCTCTGGAATAGATTCAGTTTTGCAAGTGCTCTTAGAAACATTCTTCAAATGAGATAAATCGGAGCCAGTGCTCTGTGCAACCACAGATGAAGGCACAGATGATGCTATCATGGAAATCAATAAATAGAATTCAGAGTGGAACACTGCAATGACACAATAAGAAAACCAAGTTTCAGTTTAGCTTTGTTATATGAAGAACAAAGCACAGGGTGATCATGTCCTGCAGTCCTAAAAACCTGCTTTTAAAAATTTTTATACATATGTTCCAGTTTAATATCTAAGACATAACAGCAAGAAAAAAGTTACACATGATGTCTGAGTATTTCTCAAAAGTATATATAAATTATTAATGTTAGTAACTTACTTTACATACATACTATATAAAAAACCTAAACATTTAAAGTCTGTTTAACTGTATAGAATTCATAAAATCATAAAAAATCATATCCTTACCTCTGTTTTTGTTTTGCTCTCTTTTTACCAATTGATCCTCATGACCAGCTTACGGAAAAGGTAACGTGTACTATTTTTTTAAATCTACACATTGGTTTTCCCCAACTGAAAATCAATAAATCAATACTGCCCCCTAAATTAGCATCTAAAGCATGGGGATGAGAACAGTAATCTCTGAAAATGCTTGACATAAAACCTACAGTGAACTTGTAAAATGGTAAATTTAGGAAAAATATGCATGACTGAAATAAAACCCCCTAGATATTTTAAAAAACACCTCACATTTAAAAATCTGTATAATACTTTAAGACTCTATTTAAATCCAAACAATCTTAAAGACTTTTTCAAATTTACACAGTGAATGAATACTATTCATTACCAATTGAAGTATATTTTCAGGGGCAAATAATTATATTATGCAATCTCTATGGATAAACACAGAAAATATCACGCTATTGAACAAAGTGATTATCAGACTTCAATGAAGATATAAAAAAACCCCACAGAAATAACTGTCTTAGTGGAATATAGAGATTGCTAACATCTAGGGTTTCCTGAAGCTCACTAAAGTATTTTTAAGACAGCAAAACTCACTGCTCCTTCTTTGCAAGTGCATTTGGTAGACATTAAGGTAGATCTCCAGCCGCCAGATTCTGTCACGACCCAGACAATCCCCACTGGTTTTAATGGAATGGTGCATGGTTAGAGCAGTTACAGGTCTGTCCCTGTGTGTTATTATATGGCAACAGTTTTGAAATAAATGGGAATGCTGAAAGCAAACTAGCACATTTATCCCTCAGGAGAAGTTTTCAACACGTTCACTGTAGTTTTTACAGTCATGCAATTCCTGTAATGAATACCAGGTATGACGATGTTTCTCTGTAGCGGCTGAAGCAACGACTGCACCAGCTAGGTGTACATTCCCTTCCCTTGCCCTAAGTACTCCAGAACTCAGGTGGCCAGGGATGTGCCGCACTGCCCAGAGACGGAAGAGAGAAATACACTCACCTCCAGAAATCAGTCGTTTCTGACAGGTTTCTAGATACCAGCAATTAATTGCTTGCTTGGAGATGGCTGGCTGTTGACTATCAACGCAGCTGGATTATAGATTAGATACCTAAACCTGGGTGAGAGAAACTCCATCTTTTTAGCCTTAATATTTACATTCTAATTCTCTTTCAGATGAACCTTTAATATTACTTAACTGATAATAAGTTTTAGAGTATACTGTCTTTTAGTATGTTTCATTGTTTCTGTTGTTAATTTCTGCTGGGCATGATATAAAAGGCTTTATATCTCAATAAAACTTTTTTATTTGCTTTTATTTAAGGAGGAAGAAATTGTTGATTGGTGGAGCAAATTTTATGCTTCAGTAGGAGACCATGAAAAATGTGGACAGTATATTAAAAAAGGATATGACACTTTAAAGGTATTGCTCAGGATAAAATAAATTAACTTATCTCAATGTTTATAGGCCCAAAACCTGGTCAGAGTTGTGCCCTTTGTTTTTAAAGGCTCTTCAGAGTTTAACTGCACATGATTTCCTGTAAATATCCACTACTAATTAATGTGGTGAAATGAAGGTTTTGAGAAGATATTTTTGCTTCTTTTCTACTTAACTACATTTACTAAGAGATGTATTAAGAGTTTAATCTAACCTTCAGTCAAATGGAATTCTATTCCTGACTTCTTTTGGTGCCAGGCAGATCCTAAATACAGAGATTGAGAAAGTAGGAAAAAGAGAGGATCAGTACTTTTACTGTCTGTTGGTTACAAGTTTAAGCCAGACCGCTTTCATTTCTCATCTAATACACTTCATGAAGAAAGATAAGCTTGTGAAATGCTATTTATTCTGTTTTTAACATGGCCTAAATGAAGTTTGATAGCATGTTCTCTAAGCATTGCATTTGCTTCCACTTAGATGCGAAAATAAAAACGTTCTAAATGCTTTGGTTCCTTAAGATACTCCATCAAACATACAATACACTTTGCAATGCCACAATGGTGGAGCTCATCTGTACGATAATTTCTAAACTGCATTTTTTTCATCCTCCTTTTTCTTTTTTTAAGGTGTACGACTGTGAGTTGGAAAAGGTACCTGAATTTAATAGCTTAACAGACTTCTGTGACACATTTAAACTATACAGAGGCAAATCTGAGGACAGCGATGATCCATCAGTGGTTGGGGAATTCAAGGTAAATTTCAAATCATGGGCAACAACCAAATGCTACATGCAGTCTTTGTATGTAAGTGGTTATTTAGGTACGTCTACATGCAAGCATTTCAGCTTAAATATGGACACGTGCTAACAGGGGCAACAGATGCTCGTAACTACTTAGGTACAGGCACTTCTGTTTCAAGGAAGTTATAGCTACACATTGCTCACACTAAACGTGATACATGCTAATTTAAAAGAAATACCGTTCCTGCTGCTGTGATCTTCCTTGGTACCTGGCGTGCAGAACTTTACCAGACAACCTCTTGAACAGGCTTCACCTGCAGGTCTTCTGAGCAAAGTACATTTTTAGAATAAATTTGGAAAAGGTCAGATTAAAATAATGTTAACATGGTATGTAACCAAAAAAAAAAAGGCCAAACAAAAGAAAAAAAAAAACCAACACACAGTACATTAAATGATGCTTATGGAGTATGTATTACATATTCTCAGCTGCAGAAAACCAAGTAACTGTTAGACTCAAAAGAGCTGTATTTTTAAATCAGCTAAGGATATAACTTTGCCTTTGTAGTAAGTCTTATCCAAACCCCACTAAGGTAAACCAAAAGACTTCTAAGTGACTAAGTGACTGTGGATCAGGCTATAATTTTGCTATTTTACATAAAACAGAGTGTGAATGTGGAGGATAAATAAGAAAAAACAAACTTAACAGTAACTTTGCTACATTTCTCAGTCTGTATTATATTTTATATTTATATATATTTTTATATATATTTATATATATTTTTTATTTTATATATATATTTTTATATATATATTTTATATATATTTATATATATATATTATAGATTATATATATCTCAGTCTTTATATTATTTTTTAGGGATCGTTTAAAATCTATGCATTGCCTGATGATCCCACTATTCCAGCTCCTCCTCGCCAGTTCCGTGAGCTCCCAGACAGTGGGCCTCAGGAGTGCATCGTGCGAATTTATATTGTTCGAGCTTTGCATCTTCAACCCCAGGACAATAATGGGCTGGTGAGACTTTTTGCCTTTGCAATGTCTGTGAGCTAACTCTGCTGTAGTATATTTTAAATAAAGTTAGTCTTGATAACTATTTCCTAACAATATTTTTTTTAATTTTAAATAGTGTGATCCTTATATAAAAATATCCCTGAGTAAAAAAGTAATTGAAGACAGAGATAATTATGTGCCTAATACTCTCAACCCAATCTTTGGCAGGTAACAAATTTTTTTGTATTTTCAATTCATTGTATTTTAGAATGTTTTCCTATTTTTTAAGATAAACTATTATTTGAAATATCCAATGCTGTAGTCATAGTTCTATACTGACAATTAACTGTGTGTAAAGTTGTATAAGGCATTTCCCTTTGAAATCACTGGACAACACAAGTGTTTGGCTACTCTGTAGATTTGCTGTATCACATGGGTAAATTGCACAAAGTCAAATAATGTATATGTTTTAAAACCGCCCTTTGTTATGCATGCAAGAATAATAAAATAAGCTTATAGAATATGGAAAAAGTTTTAACTCCGATGCCACGATGAGTAATCAGCTTAACATATATTGCCAGTACACTGGTCTTTCCTTCAAAGACTAACAATATATTTGAAATATATCAATAGAAAAATACTGATTAGGAATGGAGAGGTTACATCATCTTTATAATTACTAATAAAAATCTGCGTCTGTCTTGGTTTCCAGAGTTAGAGGAGGATTTTAATATATTAGAAAGTCAGAAGAGGAGGACTAGAAGGATTATAAAGTGCTTGGAAAGCCTGCTTTGTAATTATATGCTGCAGGATTTCAATTGTTCAGATTATGCAAAGAAATAGACAGCAAAGAGACTTGATTATGGGTACAGAGTACCTTCAAAATCCCAAGTTTTTCCAGAATTATTCTGGAAGCCGCAGTTAAAAACAAAAAAGAGTTGCAGAGAATAATTAACCATGGAATACTTTACTTCAAAGGGAACAGATTCAGCAGCAGTACAAACCATGAGGCTGCATATCTTGGAAGTAAATTCCAGTAATTAGAGAAGATTATACAGTCTGGTTTGTGTAGGACAGCTAGATGACAGAATAATCCCTTGTAGTCATAGAAGCTAAACATTTGGACCATATTTTTTAAGGCTCCAGCTGTGTTTGTATTGTGGTAAAAAAAAATAATTAAAGTTTCTAATCACACAGATCCTATGGATTGAACAACCACCCTTTTTCTAGAGTGGCTGGCAGACCCACGCTAGTTTTTTTCTCAGTCCCAATTCAAGGTGCTGCACAGAAAGCATCTAAGGAATACACTGTGCAGAAAGGAAGGATGTAATAGCCATAGGAGTACTAATGGAATTATTAATAAGTGAAACAGAAACTGCAGTATGAGCGGTAACTGCTGCTAGATTTATCAGCACTAGGATCTTAGAAGAGTTTGGGTTGAGAGGGACCTTCAAAGCTCATCTAGTCCAACCCCCTGCAATAAGCAGGAACAGCTTCAACCAGATCAGGTTGCTCAGAGCCCCAGCCAGCCTGGCCTTGAATGTTCCCAGGGATGGGGCATCTACCACCTCTCTGGCATCTCCTTAATATCTTGTAAAGGGGTATTGCTCACAAATAATGTCAAAAGTGTTTAAGGTTTTGTTTTGTTTTGGGGTTGGTTTTGGTTTTTTTAAGTTTAAAAATAAAAAGTAGTGCTCAAAAGAGCTCTATAGCATTAACTGGACATTTTTATGTTTAGAATGTATGAACTCAGCTGCTTCTTGCCTCAAGAAAAGGATCTGAAAATTTCAGTCTATGACTATGACACATTGACTCGGGATGAAAAAGTGGGTGAAACTATAATTGATCTTGAGAACAGATTCCTTTCTCGTTTTGGATCTCACTGTGGCATCCCGCAGCAGTATTGCATGTAAGTCATTTTTTCTATTGAAAATTTTTACCTGTAAGTTATAGTAACCAGTCTCTGTAAAAAACAAATAAAGGGGGCTTCCAGCTTTTTAATAATTATAGGGTTAAAAAACAATGCTATGGCTTCTCATGGGTGTTTGTTGTGCTCGCTCTAACATCTGAATTCCAAGTTAAGCTGCAAAGTCTTCAGAAGAACCTTGACTTAAAACCATGATACCGAACATTTTAATATTCTCTTTACATGGTAATGTGTGTTGTTTCTGTCCAGAGAACATACACTTAACAGAATTTTCTGACCTACTCAGGGAAATAAACATGAAAGCATCTTTTAGTGTAAATTATTTTGATATGTAAAGAAAAAAGCATTCTGCCTTGGAAAGTAATAGAGCTGGTATAAAATTATGTCACCGTCCCAAACTCAGGTGGCCTCAATCTAGGCAGTTACAGTGCTGCCCCTTCTGAATGAGTTTAATAAATACATTTTACGTGACACGTAAATGCCCTGACTGGTGAATAATTTTAGGATGTATTTCTTTTGCTTTCCCAAAAGTTCAGGTGTGAATACCTGGCGTGATCAACTAAAACCAACCCAGTTACTGCAAAATGTAGCCAGGTTTAAAGGCTATGCTCCTCCTGTCCTCTCTGAGAACGGTAGAAAGATTAACTACGGAGGACGAGACTACACTTTGGAGGAAGCTGGTGAGCTTGTTCACTTATTGTGTATTTCTGCTTTAAATTCATATTGATACATATATAAATTTTTTTAGTTATTTATGTAAAAGTAGAAAAATGGTGTTTTTTTAAATGTTGAGCACAGTTTTCCACTCAATTTTAAATATCTGGTTTAGCATTTTTTTTAAAGTTCAAATCCAAATTCTGGTTCATGAACTCATGTTCTTTTTCCATATCTTTTATTTCAGAAGCTAACAAAATTTTGCATCAGCATCTTGGCCCAAGTGAAGAGCGGCTAGCCCTTCATATCCTCAGAACCCAGGGTTTGGTACCTGAACATGTGGAAACAAGGACTTTATATAGCACCTTCCAGCCCAACATCTCCCAGGTACTATGAACCGGTTTACTTCTCATTTCTTGAACATAGAGATAGAGCATTCCTGCATTTATGTCATGTTGTCAATGGTGTGGTATCACTCGGGGGAAGAGGGCTACAAAATATTATTTGACTGAGAAACTTAGGGCAGGTGAGTCTAGAAACAAAAAAAATGCAGTTAAGTTTTGCCACTAAGACCCCCAAATGACACTGACAGAATGGAAATTGGGAAAGATTTTTTTATTACTTTGGTACTGAAATAAATTGGAATATGGATTTAATACCTCACCAACAATAATGGAGACAGCCTGGCTTGAGAGCTTCCTAGCTACAGTCAACAAATGAGACCAAGTTTGTCATTTCTGTACAAGGTCCAAAGGTGCTAGTTTAAACACAAAGCCTTACATTGGACCTCTCTGTTAGAGAGGAGCAAAGGCTAACATTTGTTTTCTAGCATTTACTAACTCACCAGTGGTTGTATTTTTAAGAAAGTTTCTGCAGCAACCAGAAAACTTAATTGCAAAAATAAAGGTGCTTGCATTTGAAATAGAGTATAAAATCTTCAGTGGTTGCCTTACTTCAGAGTCTAGGTAAGGGGACGGATCATCTACACTGCATAGGCCACCAGTTGCAAACTATCAGCCACACAAATGACACTGTACTTAATACCACCTCTGAGAGAACAGGAACTTGGACCTGCAAAATGAGAACTATTTAGGCATCTAACTTACACTGAATTCACTAGGAATTAACATCCCTATTATCTGAATTCTTGGCATTGTTCATTCGTAGAAGCTTATATCACATGAGGGATTGGGCTTGCTCCTATCTGAAGTCTAGAGAAGTTCTGACATTGGTAATATGAGTGAGCTCTGCTTCATGGCTAAAATTAGTACTAACATGTCTATAAGCAGTTCCATGGGGTTACCATGACAAAACCGTATGCAACAAACAATCTCTCATCCATCTTCTCCACTGCTACAGGGAAAGCTCCAGATGTGGGTTGATGTTTTCCCCAAAAGCTTAGGACCTCCAGGCCCTCCCTTCAACATCACACCCCGAAAAGCCAAGAAGTGAGTACCCATATATACTGCACACCAGCTGGCAGCCCTGACAAAAGCAAATTCAATTCTCTTTCCCCAAACATCTCTCTTAGGTACGTCTTGCGGGTGATTGTCTGGAACACCAAAGACGTCCTTCTGGATGAGAAGAGCATCACGGGGGAAGAAATGAGTGACATTTACGTTAAGGGGTATGAGCACCCTGTCATGTAACACTTACAAATGAATGACTGTCAGAATGTCCTGGGAATGCCTAGACCACTGGTTCCAAAGATGATTTGATTCAGCCAAGTCAGTGCACACTACAGCCTCTGAAATAGTGCTAACCTCAGAGAAGTACAGAAGTATTATGAGATAAAGTATGACCAGTTAATGTGCAGTGAAAGATCCCAGAAGTTCATCTCTTGAGATGGGAAACAATTTAAAAGATAGTGAGTTAACTCTGGTGCTGCACAACCTGGATTCTTACTTTTTACATTTCCTAGTCTAGAAGGTAAAAAACCAAAACAGAACAAAACAAAAAACACAACACCCAAAACACAACAGAAATCAGAGAAACATACTACTAGGCTATTAGTTTAATTTCTCCTAAAAAAGAAAGAAAAAAATGCCACCAACAGCTCACCACTGATACAGTACTGGTCTTAGCAGACCAGAAATTTAGTTCAGATGTTCCTATTTACAGTGCCAAATGGGAATCAAGCTGAGAAAGGGTGTGAAAGACCCTCCAGCCTTCTGTGAGCAACTCTTATGGCTTGTTTGCAATCACTTAATGATGTGGTTACAGTACAAACAAGCACCAGACACATCCCTCTGTATTTTCAGATGGATGCCTGGTAATGAAGAAAATAAGCAGAAAACAGATGTTCACTACCGATCATTGGATGGTGAAGGGAACTTTAACTGGAGATTTGTTTTTCCTTTTGACTATCTCCCAGCAGAGCAACTCTGTGTAGTGTCCAAAAAGGTAAGTTTTTCTAAAAATTTCTATACTTACAATACAGATTGTAATTAGTCTGATAATTTTGTACCTACATATTGAAAGAGATAGTTTGGCTCAGTTCTTCATACTTTTCTTGAACTGCTATTGCGAACAGATTCAATTTTGCCTTCAAGCCAGGACACCACACTGTCAGCAGCAGCAGTCTCCTCTTAGCAGGGTCCTTAATACTTCTACCAACCCCAGAAATCACAAGTACTAACAGATTACAGCTTCGAATTTTCATAAGTAATTTTTAAAAGATGCTTGGATTTTGTTTTTTAACATTTTAGGAACATTTTTGGAGTCTTGACAAAACAGAATTCCGAATCCCACCCAAACTTATCATCCAAATATGGGATAATGACAAGTTCTCCTTGGATGACTACCTGGGTAAGACTTCTAAGAAAATAATTACATTTGTCTCAAAGTAAGAGACAAAAATGAACAATTTTATATTCTCGCATAAGGACTGTGTTTACAAAGTGAGCCACTCAGCATGCAAATACACTCCTGCTTTTCCACGCAGTACAGGGTTATTTGTGCTCATGAATGAATAATGGCATATTCAGTAAAGGCCTATTTGCAGGTAAACCAAGATACTTTGCATTCAGGTAAGTCCTATCACAATGTGCATGGAATGATAATGTGTATTAAAACTTACTTTGCTTATTTCTTTAAGTAAAATTATTTAAAACAAGAGTGCTTCAATTCCATATAAAAGTATTGACATAAGGCTGTAATTTAGGTTAAGCAGTCTACTTCACACTATTATTAATGCTACTTCACACCATTATTAATTCTTACCTTTGTACAGATGTTGCTCTGGAGAAGATTCTCTGCTCTGTATTAAAACAGCTCCAAAGTCTTTAGCTTGCATGCAAACCATATAGGCCTCAAAATCTGAAAACAGTTTATAACCATTATTAAAGTTAGCTAAATCATGTGTTTAACTAGTAGAAATTGCCTTCTTATTACATTGCTGTATTTGGTTATCTTCTGCTTAGGTGTGTGGGGATGAAAAGCGTCTATTAAAAATCCAGTGATCTTGCATTAAGAAAGGGGAAGGAGAGCTTTCTAAGTCAAATTTATCAACGTCAGTGCTTCCAACACGAGCAAGATGGGTTTAAACACAGCCTGATATGTCCCACTTCCCTGCCACACAACATCCTTAGACAAACACGAATGTAACGTGTGTTGAGTGTTTTTCCTGTAGAACGTATTTAGAGATAAGAACGATTGATGTTGAACCACTATGTTGTATGATTGGTTGTGTTATGCAGTGTTTATTTTTGTACCCATCTCCTAGGCTTTGTGGAACTTGATTTACATAAAACAGTCATTCCAGCAAAAGTTCCAGAAAAGTGCAACATAGACATGATTCCAGAGTACAAAGCAGATGGTTCCCAGAAGGCTCCCAGGACCGCCTCTCTCTTTGAACAGAAATCCATGAAAGGGTGGTGGCCGTGTTATGTTGAAAAGGATGGCTCTCGCCTTTTAGCGGTATGATTACTACTTCTTTAAAAAGTTCTTAAAATGTGCTCACCTTGCTTTTCAAATTATAAAGAAAGATTGTAAAGAGTCTCCTGCTTAGCCGTTAGCTTTCAGTGGATAAACAGATGAGGAGTAAACAGAACATTCCATGCACAAGTTCAGTAATACTGCTCCATCAACAATTGTTTGCTTTAAAGTAGGAGTTTAATACTTAAAAACAAAATAAATACTTTTAAGTCTGTTTCACTTGAAGGACTCTGGCACCAAGTTGAGTCATGTTATCTCGACAAAGCAGCCAATACAGTTATTGTGTGAATGAATTTATCATGTTATTGCTTAGGAGAAACACAAGACATCCTAAATGCAGTAAAGACTGAAGAAAAGAGTTTAAAGCCAAAGCATTGTTGTACACAGCAAATACAATTTATATACTGAGAACTCAGACTAGCTTTGTGATTATGAGGGCAACCAGAAGACCTAAAGTATTTTAACTTCTTCTACGAAGAATATAAATGTATATTTATCACTTCCTAGAATGTTAAGCCTTTCAGGTGCACCTGCTTCTTCTTTCTAATGTTTTTGCCTTTAAACCTTATTATGGGAATTTAATTAATTGAAGAAAAATATTCAGAAACATCTATCAGGCACAGCAATTAAAAATGAGATGCTTAGGCATTTGGAAAAGATGCTGTCTTTGGGTTTTCTTGGAAGAAGAGAAAAACTGATTTGGTTTTGCTAACTTGGAAAAAAAAATGTGTAGCTTAAAACAAAACTACAAATGAATTAGCAGAACCATTTTATGTATGGTGATTTTTTTTTCTATTGGCATTCTCTGGTACTGTGTGGTGACACTGTCACGGTGCAGAAACAATTACATTTTGAGAAGGAAATGGAACACACACAGATGCACCCAATGAGCTGGTCTCAAACTCTGCTGTATAGGCACCAAACAAGTACTATTAGTGCTGTTTCAATATGACGCTGGTCTCATCCCACATGTTTTCTGAAGGGTAAAGTTGAAATGACATTGGAAGTTGTCAATGAAAAAGAAGCTGAGGAAAGGCCAGCTGGTAAAGGAAGAGATGAACCCAACATGAACCCCAAACTTGATCTACCAAAGTAAGACATTTTTCTCTCACTAACTTGAGAAATATATAGTATCTATCTACTCTGATGTTCTTGACAAAATCTGCATGAAGGATCTATTAGATATCAATTATCCTTTGTAAAACTTTTATAAAAGCCAGTCTTGTTTCTTTCTGCAAGCATTAGGATAAAATGCAAGGTGGTTTCAGGATAACAGCATACATTTCCTGAAACTGCTATCTTATGTGTTATACTCTCATGCTTAAGTATCTCCTATTTTTATAGTATGAGTAATATTTGTTTCTTTCAAAATGCAGCCGACCGGATACCTCCTTCCTTTGGTTTACAAATCCCTGCAAGACAATGAAATTTATTGTGTGGCGCAGATTTAAATGGATCTTTATAGGCCTTATCATCTTGCTGATTTTACTCTTGTTCGTAGCCATACTCCTCTATTCATTGCCGGTAAGAATTTTTTTAAAGTTCCTGTTCTTCAGCTGTGCTATGAAGCTAAGTTATGTATGAGTCACTGACAGGACACACTCCTTACTCAGACAAGAGACTCCATCTACTCAGTTTTAGCAGGAGATAAGGAGGATGTCCTTATAGCTATAAAAAATTTCCACTGATTTTCATTGAGAAAAAATTAAAATCTATGTTAAAACTAACCTATTAACTAAAGATGGAGCAAATGAGTGCTTTAGAAGTGTTAATAAACAGTTCATAGATGGTCTAGAGCCTGGGTTTCAGTCTACTTTAATTGGAAGTATCTTACTCATTTTTACTGTATTTTAACTGAAATTACCATACCTTGAATACATTCTGATCCATTTTAATATCTTAAATGTCATTTACAAAACTAAAGTATTTTGTTTACATCTTTTTAACTCTATTGTTTCTTCCCTCCTCCCCCAACAGAACTATTTGTCAATGAAGATCGTGAAACCAGTTTAAAGAAGAGTTTTTTACCTCATCTTTTGAAATAGCAATGATGTTTTGCCTCCAGCTGCAGACCATACTCAGCAAGGCTCTCCATGCTTTGTATCTGCTAGTATTTGGAACTGTAAAGTAGAGAAGTAAGAATTTAATCAAGGTTAGCCAAGGTTGAAGGGGTCATGACAGGTGTTTTTAAATATCAAAGGATAAACCCCCTCATATTTCATGTACATTTTTTTATTTCAGTCATAACTACACATGGTAAAATTCTGACTTCCTTGCTTTTAAACTAGATTTTTTCATTAAAATCACTCAGGAGGCTGCCTGCTATTGCTATCTCTGGTTTTTAATGGATACTTCTTTTGAGAATTCCTTTCTATTGGGCACACTTTGAAACCTTACATTTTAACTTAATTAAAAACAAGCACTACTTATAATTATGTATACAAATAAACCTCACAGTGCAATCAGAGAAGGGTCAGACATTGTTTCTAGAAAGGTTTTCAGCATCATGCTGCTTAAAATTCTTAGTTACTGCACTGTAGACTTGACAATGCTATATATGTATCTTAACAACTGCATGCACAAAGAAGTAAATAATATACTGTTTACTTAGTATACTTTACAAATGTTTAAATAAACTTATCCAAAAGTAAAATGCAAGTCTGTAGTTTTCTTTATCTGTTGCAAAACTACAATGCATTAGGTATTGTACAGTGTCTACCAGAGGATGTAATAGCACAAATCTGGAGTTTAAGGTATTTTACTGTTACCTTTACAGTGAAGAATAAGGAAATACTTCTGCACAAAGTTCTAATGAATTTCTTCATTAATTAGGAAATTAATAAAGAAATTAAATGTTACATAGTTACACTATGGTCCTTGTCTTTAGAAGTGATCTTGAATCAAAACATAGAAGTATAAACAACCCAGATTCAGTCCTTGTTTGAAATCTGATCTGCACATGGGAAGTATTTCATTTAGCCTCAGTCTCCTCCCCCTTGGCACAACACAATCTAATCTGCACTAAAAATCAGGTATTAGTTGGGGATTCCACCTCACTTTTATGGAGGGTCAAAGCAGAAGCATCTCTCTGAACAGTCTCTGGTGCTTGAAATGTAGGAAATCTGCAGCAGAACATGAAATGAGTGTTTTGGATGATTGTCACACTCTGGACTGGATAAAGACTTCAGCTGTCTTTAAAAGGGTGACAAAAATAAGTGTAGTAATGAATTAGGCTTGAAAAAGCTCTGCTTTCTTATAACACAGCACTGTAAAATAAGCATGCCTTGTCAGGCAAAATAAGTAAATTATACTGATTTAATTCTGTTGAACAAGCTAGAGTAAAGGTTATTACACGAAATAATTTCCAGAATGTGAAGTCCCATTGGCTAGAGTGGAGCAAGCAGCAGTCGTTCTGTCAAAAAGATAACAATACCCTTATTTTTGGCTTGTTAAGAAACTCTCAGGCATTTTGACCTATGAATGAGAGCTCAGAGCTGGAACTAATCACCCTCCAGAGGGATTGTCCCTTCACTGATGACGAAATAGCTCTCCAGAAATAACTGGCAATTTTCTTGTGCTAATGTTTGATCATTCACTATTAAAATCTGTCCCCATCAATGCCATAAACCTGACAGGCAGTAAAAATTACAGCAGCCTTATTTTCATTGTAAGACAAGAAAGTGTGTTGCTTGTAAGGGTTGTAATTAGAAAGCATTTAACTTGAAAGAGCATTCCCCAGAAAACAATTCTGAAATGGAGACCTGAGCAAGCCTGTTCACCTAGCATTTGCAGAGTGTCAGGTTCTGCCCTCCTGAGTTGAGTTCACCCTCTTCCAGATGCTGGTTTTGTCTGAGCATGCACAGGCTTGATAGTTTCACTACATTTAGCAATGCTATTAAAGACATAACTGAAAAGTCCGAGAAGCCATTCCGTCTCCCAGTCTGCTCCAGTAACAAACAAAAGGCAACATCTGTTGACAAGAAAGAAAATGTAATCATTAACATTTACATACAACGCTAGTCAAATCTCTAATCCCCGATATAGCTGTTGTGCATGGTTCCAACATACAGTAGCTTTTTGCCTCATTCAAGCAGCACAGATTTAGCCCTTTGTAGGGAACCACTCGATGCTGTTCTCGTTCTGTACTAACTCCCAGGATGTTCGCTTTGGCCAGGACAGCTCTGTAATGCTCCAGATGCCAGCATCTGAGAGAAACATCCTTTGAGGCCACAGAAAAAAAAAAGCAGAATGTAGATGTGCCCCTTACCACTCTTGCAACAGGAAATTACTTAGTCCCAGAAATTCCTCCTCCTGTGAGTTTGTTTTGCCTAAATGGATAAACTGACAAATATTTCGTCCTGTAAGCTGACGGGGCCAGTTCAGCTGTACTCCTGTCACTAAGTCCCCAGTACACAGAGCCTGAGAAAATATTATCTGGGTCTAAAATGACTTCTCTGTTCTGTGAAAATGAAATGTTTGATGAGGTTACCTTCTCTGCACCTGTGTGTCATTCAAACATGAGATGCTAGCCAGCTGAAATAGCCAAGGAAAGTGCTTTTAACAAAAAAAAAGGCTAAATAAAAGCAGTATGTCACTTGCCAGCAGTATGTCAGAGTCCTCCCATCTCTGACATCGTGTAGGTTCAAACAGCAGCAGCTTCACTCTTTGGTACACCCACGTATCCAAGCAGCATGAGACTTCTATCGGTTACTCCGACTACTGGAATAGGCTGTAAGGAGGTTAACAGCTATTGTCATGTACTTTACAACGAGACAGATTATACAAGAAGGAATCATCACATAGCTCAAGAAGAAAAATTTGCATCCAAACCAGCTCAGTGTAAAATAAAGAGGCAGTAAACTCACCAACGCTTACAAGCTGTTCTTGCATTTCTTTGAACAACCACAAGATGACATCCCAAGTCTCATGTGTTCACAAAGTCCTGCCAGTACTTCTGTTTTATTCCTATCCTAAATACATCTCACAAATGAACAAGATATATTTAATAGGGAAAGGGAAAACACAGTCCCGTCAAAGTCCATTGCTTCTACACGTATTTAGAAAGCACAGCTATAAGTACTTTGGGGACTTGTCTATTACGTACAACAGAAAGTGACTCCAAGTCTGGTCCACACTGACTTTAATGCTGCTGCGTGGGCAGAATTTGCACTCCATGCCACTGGGTACCTATTTAGCAACCTGAACACAGTACCAAAGAGCGAGATGGCAGCATTCAGTGCTGAACCTTGGGCCAGTGCTAGTTCAGCTAGGAAACAGCACTCAGCTTTTTACACAGTACTTCCCATTGCTTAGAGTTGTGCATGTCATGTTTATAGTCAGGCTGTCATGTATACAGAGAGGGATCTGAATTAGAAAGACAATTCTCTAAAGAAGGACAACTATAAAGTGCTTCAAAAATTCATACGCAGAAAACAAATGAGAATACACATGGTGTCTGTCAAGCCTGACTGTGCTCTGACCACAAAGATACCCTTTGGAAAAATTAATTTCCTTTGTAACCTTTGCTGTGGCTAAGACATTAAATCCATTGACATGTGCAAGATGAGGAACACAGCAAGGAAAAGACGTATTTCCCTAAAGCCACCAAAAAATTCTGAATACATTATAATTGCTTCTGAAAGACTCCAAAGCAGTTCTGTTCCTTTCCCAGCCATACAAGATACCAGGACTAGCAGCAAAACACACCAGGGCATCCAGAACACAGCAGGAGATACACAGTCACCATGAACAGAGACCCCAGCCACCTCAAAGGGGCCCACGAGTGTCAGCAGACAGGAGAGAGGCGCTTGCTGCATTCATTTAGGAAAGCTACCTAGAGGTGGTCAGTGAGAGACAGAGCCTACAGCACGTCTTACATAAGCCTGAGCCCATGATTTACACCTCACAGCTCAGGGCTGCAGCAGGGTGCCAGCATCCATGTGGGATCTGCAGAACAAACCACCTCCCCTCCATTCCCTTCTGCACCAGTGCCGCTACCACAATGGCAGTGCTGGGGAGCGTTCCCACTAACACCGCATCAGTAACACATGCTCAGCCTGGCAGCAGACTTTGGTTTCAAACTTTCACGCAGAGAAGTGAACTGAACCTGCACTTGCAGTCTCCTGTGCAATTCCTGTCACTGCTAAACAATTACAGTAAAACAACAGAAGACACCATTCACCACCATCTTCTAAAAGAGAGTGTGAGCATTCAGTACTGCAGCTGCTTGTACTCTCAGACCGCCTACCGCCTCCAGCCAAGGCCTTCAGAGATGCTGAAACTTTCGGTCACAATGAAGGGGAGGTGCCAAGCTGCTCAGTCGTAGGAAGACATGTATAACTAGGAGTGACCGGAGAACTTATATAAACCTTAAATGCAGCTGCTGTTGGGCAGTAATGGAACAGTTACAGATTTGCACCTAAGCACCTGAATTCCCAGCAGTACCTCTTTACACAGCTACGTCCTCCACTGGGTCTGCCACTGACCACAGCTCAATATGAAACAGCAGTTAGGAAAACTAATACAGTTAGAGGCATCATCAAACAGCGAACAATGAACAAACCAGAATATGTTACAGTGTTGTATCAATCGTAATTCTCTTTTATCCAAACTTTGTATTTGATTTTGTTACAGGTCTCAAAAAAGGCACATTATAAATTAATGAAGATTCAAATGTGGACAATTAAAGCAATCAAAAGCAAGCAGGTAGGATAAGGCCTCCTGTACAAGAAAAGCTGAAGAGGTCAGCACTAGCCTGAAAAGTGACCAAGTACCAAGAGAATAACAGCTATCTCAAGTAAGCTACAGAGAGGCAGACAACATAAATCAGATGCCTTTCTTCAGGGACTGTATTAAAACCATATGTGTTCACACATGAAGACTCCTTCTTCCTCCTCAAAGCTTTGAAACTAAAAGGCAAAAAAATTTACAAAAGGTTAAAGGAGACATTTTAGTGCAGATTTTCGATAAATCTTGAAACACACTGGCCGAGCATATTATTTGGTTTAGTAAGAAGAAAAATCTGTAATACCGCCTTGCATTTACATATTAGGACAACATTACAAAATACACTAGCTCTAATACTTCACCGCATCCCGTGCTCACTGGCAGGAATCCCCAGAAGGGTCTTGCACTCAGAGGTAGCACTGTGCAAATGGGAGCAGGACCATACCATCACAGCTATGAAAGATGCCCTTCCTTGCAGAATTCCCATCTCTAGACTTTCGTACATACTCCTTACTACTCAGGTTATCAGATAAAATATGACAAAGAAGTGATCTCTAAAGATCATGGACCAGCTTCAGAGTTACCATTCCGACCGGGCCATGGCTTCACAATGCATTGGTATCGGTGGCATTACTAACTTTAGATATTTATTCCTATTCACTACCATGCTTTTGACGAACAAAATCAGACTTAGAATAAAAGAAAACACCACTAACCTCTTCCTACATACTTTCTGAATTTTTTTAGTGTGGGACTATTTCTTTATTTGCTTCAAACCATAGTACTATGGTATGTTGAAAAAAATCATGGGTTATGGCCTTTAGAAGAATATCTTAAGGCTGACATAGTCATCAAACACAACAGTCTCAAACTGAGTCATCAGCACGTTCATTTGCCCCAATACTCTGTTTCAGGACTGCAGGCAGACTCATGGAGGCAAGAATACATCAACTGCACAGCAATGAACTTCAGAAGAATTTATTTGCCCATAGGAGGACAAATATCATAGGGAAAGTAAATAAAAATAAAATAAAGTAGCAAAAAAGTAATTAGCCACCAGTCTACATATGTACCAAAAAATGGGGATGGACACTGCAAACATGATAATTTATCAGTTGAGATAAAGAATTCTTTAAAAAGCCCAACACTTACTCTAAATGTAAAAGACAGATATTAGCATATGCTAAAACAACGAAAGCTCCAGTTAGTAGCAAAGCGTTAGACATCACCATCTTCGAGAAAAACATCAGGCTTCTGCAAATTCCCAATTTCTTAACATTCCATTCCCTGATTTCAAGGGGAGAAACCTTGCAGAAGTGTGTTGTGTATGTATGTGCTCTGCTTTTACTCCTGGATACGTGAAGCCTTTGTTTTAATTAACACAATTAGCAAATGTTTTGTTCAGATAGCTCTCTGGTTGAGAACAGATAGCACAGTTAATTATCACCTTCACTTCAGCCTCCTGCCCTCACTTCTCGGGTGCAAGAAGCACACCCTGGCCTCCAAAAGCCACTTGTGGCCTTGGCACCCCTGGGACTCCAGTGATGAGCTCCTGGCCCTCTCACCCTCCCGGCTTGGCAGAGGAGATCCCTTTCTTTCAGTGGGCTTTTTTCAAAGCTGAAGAGCACCTGCTTCTGAGTAGGAGGCAGCCAATTAAACTTTTAAAACTAATTCTGCCCACATCAGATCAGTCTAGCCCCAAATACACACATTCTACCCCATAATCCATTTGCCCTCATGCAAAAGCCTGCACTGTATATGCACTATATATGTATAACTGCTACTGTTAGAATATTAAGAAAGAAAATATAAAAATGTAAAAAGATAGACAAGTATTTATGCAGAAGGAAAGGTACAGGAATGCCCAGTGAGACTGTCACCTGCTGTTGCTATACAGGGGCTCTGTTATTAGGGACGTATTCCAGTTTTTTGTTGTTTTTTGCCTTAAAAAATCCTGAAACAGAATGGGATGATCCCACTGTGCTGAGTTTAAACACAGAAAACATAGACAGGTAGAAGCAATCAGCTCTAAGAAATGATTTATTTCAATTGCACAAGTATCTGTGCGTGTGCTTTTAATTAGAAATAAGATGTCTCCAGTCATTTTGCTCTGATCCATGCTGTGCCAACTTAAACCCTGCCAATGCATCTGAATAGTCAAACAAACCTCTGTCCCTCCCCAAACATCCACCATTCACATTAAATGAAACACGTAACAATGGAGGGAAAATAGACCTGAAAAGAGCTTATTTCCAAATGTAAAGGTTTAACCTGAGGATAGCTATTTTCATGCAAATCTGAATTCTTCTTGCCCATATACATAGACCAAGAATTATCTGTTCACTTAACACTCTAAGCTTCTCTTATGCGATTAACAGGGAGGAGCAAATTAAAGGAAAATGGAATGGAAATCCCCCAAAGCAATGAAAGAGAACTGAACCTCCCCTGCTCCCAAACTAGCAAAAGACCCTGAAAACAAACTTGTGCAGTCAGAGCAATAAGGAGGGCAGAAAATGGGTTGGAACCCCAAATCCATCTTGCACAGCAAAAGCCAGGCCAGCCTGCCAAATCATGGCAGAGTTCTGCTGTCATCATCAATTCTAACAACTCATCGGCCCTTTGTCCCCTTTGGAGCACATGGGGAAAACGTCCTAAAAGTCAGCCAGCCTCCAAATCAGTCTTACCTTTGCAAAGCTCATGCAGGACAGATGGTGAAGCTCCACTGAAACACCTTTCCGCAGCAATTGTTCAGCATGTGGCCCCCCTGCTCCCTAAAACCTCCACTGTGTCATACATATCCACTGCTGCATGTCGCTACTGGCTAAAAAGCTGAGTTTGCAGTTTGGAAACTAGAAATACCAAATTTCACCTCCAACATATTTTTTTTTAATCTGAATGCAAGGGGGGGGGGGGGGAAGTTGTGAAAATTTGGTGTGAAAGCAATTAAAAAGGGGTAAATAAAAATAATCAATTGCCCATCTGTGACAATAACATGCTTATTGTTTTACTGTAAATAGCAGTTTCAATTAAAAGCTACAGAAAGCTACCAGAATTGCCTGTGGTAGCAGTTCACTACATCTAAACTGGGCATAGGAACCTACAAGCCCGCTGCAGTGGCCGGTGCTGTTACAAGCTCTCAGGAATACAGGCCAGGCTGTAATAGGCCCCTGTCCCTGTATCTGCAAGAGATGAACAAACCCACAGCACCTCAACGGAAACTTCAAGCTCAATAAGCTTATGTTTTCTTTTCTGTCACCTAGACCTCATGAGATGAAACACTAGTCTGAATATCGTTAACTGGTCTGCTCTACCATGTCCTGTACTATTCCCACCTTAAGACAATAGTGGAGAACCATATGGAAACAGCCAGCAGACACAACACCATAGAAAGAACTCCAACGTGAAAGCCAAGGGCTAACATGGAGATAACAGCTCCAGAGACCTTGGTGAATTGCAGTCTTATCTGGGCAGCATTTTTAAATGAGCTGTGTCTTTCATCTTTGTCTGCACTTTAAAAAACAAAACAAGCACAAACAACAACAACAACACACACCAAAACAAGAGAATGAGTAACAAGGAAGGAATCAAAACAAGAGGAAACACAAATTAGCAGTATAGGAGTTACACCATATGAGTCACTGCCTTGTAATAATGTGGCTTTACAGAATTTCCATGCTTTGTGATGCCAGTAAAAAGATACACTAGGAAAAACACCAATGATTTATGTTCCTGGAGAAAAACAAACAAAATAAAAAACCAACCAATCAAAACAAAAAACCACACACACACAGGAAAGCAGCGATATGTGAGAACAACATTATTCAGTGAACATGACTGCTGCTGTGGACTGCTATCAAAGGACTCTTTCTCAAAAATCTTCTTTTCTTAAAATCTATATTACTCATCCATGACTGTTAAACAATAAAGATCACAGCACACCAAGTTTCTCACAAATGTAACACTACTTTGAGAGAGTTACACCAGGAAGGACCCTATCTACTCCTTATGTACAATGCATTTCTCATTGCAAAGCAGATCTGCCCACACAGATATTACTGTACCACTCCTCAGCTACCACTTTTGTTGTGGTATTGAATAATCTGCTATTAATAATACCTCATAGTCAAAAATATAACCTCAAAATCTAACATTTTGCTTATATTTCTTCATTCCTTCAGAGAAGTACATCTCTCTGGAAGATTTAAGTCTGACAAAGATGAGTATTTTTAACTAATTTCAGAGCAAAATGGTATGTTTCAAAGGAAACTCCATTCTAAACTCATTTGTCTTAACTCAATTCAGAATTACCTCATTCAAATCAAATTTTTTGTATAAGACATAGAATCACTAGGGAGCTCAAGGAAGGATGTAGAGTTTGAGGGTTGAGGGAAAGGGATTACATAGCAACAAGCATCCACCTGTGATATTACAGAAGAACATTCATAAACAATGATACGCTTATGATACCTGAGAAAAGAAAGTGAAGTTAGCATTTGTAAAAGGCACTATTAATTTCCAAATTTTTTTCTGTTTATTTCACAGAACAAAATTCCTAACAATACACAAAACTAGGGCAAAAAAGGTCTACGGAGAACATAATTATTCCTAAGTACAAAGAGCTGCATGGCTGAACTTAACCAGCATTTCTTCCAAATATGTCAAACAATCCTGTGCTTTCGTTCTGTAAACCATCTACAGAAAGAAGCACCACAGCAGATAAGGAGTTCCTTAAATATGTTCCAAAGTTTTTAGCAGATACCACCTTTACTACACTACCTCCCTTTTCCCATGTTACAGCAAAGAAGGTTACTTCAAAATGTAGCTGGTTTAGTTCACATACCTACAGAAATCCTTCCTTCACTTACTTCCCTGCACTCTGACATGATGATGGGGTGATGGGAAGCATCCACTTCATAATAAAGACAGCGTATGCTAAGTTAACATTCTTGCACTATACCTCTCAAAAGTTATAAACACCTGAACTGTGAAGTTATCTCAAATTTTTCAGAAAATATTTTACTCTAAAATAAACCAAAGCCAGTGAAACTTTAGGAGACCTGCTTTTACTATGAATTACCTTACCTCTTGAAAAGTTTACCAGAAAAGAACTAAAAAGGATAAACTATGTTCATTAGTCCTCCTAGGTGGACATCTGTCAAGTTTGGAGAGGCACAATTTATCAGTTCAGAATTCTGTCTGTAAAAAGGGCAGAAGGGACTCTTGAGACCCTTTGGTCCAAACCCACAGGGGGACTGTCCAATATCAAGCTGTTATTCAAACATCTAGCTTTTTGTTCTCATGGCTCCACCTAGAAGCAGTTCCTTTGGTCTGGAAGACTGGATCATTGGACTCATTATTATCAGTCAGGTCTTCTCTTATGGTCCAGTTACCTCAAGATAAAAGCCTTAATCAATCCCTTGCTGTTTAAAATCTAATCAGCATCTTGTTTGTGTTATGCATGGCAAATCTCCACGGAGCTCAACCTGCATGCAGGAAAGAGGGTCTGAACACTAGCACAGAAAGCAGTGTGATACTAGTACTTATTATGGATCATAAGCAAGTATTCATTTCAGAGGACAGATCATTCAAACACTGCATTCATCACCTCCTATCTCCCCTCAGTAAAACCTGGGTGTACCCTCGCCCCTTGAGCATGGCACGCAGAGCCCATGCTGCTTCACTAAGCTTGGAAGATCCTGGGAAATCCTCATGAACAGTTGCCTGTGGCAAGCAAAGGCTCATCTGCTAATTTTGTTCCTTCAACACAAACGTTATCTATGATTTCTATTACACACATAGTATCCTTCCTGCACTCTCTGGATTTTAGAAAGCTAACAGTAATTCCATTTTGCCATGAAGGGAAAGAAAGCTTCATTATGAGACTCTTCTAAGTGCTCTGCTAAGACCTCCTAGACAGTGTCGATAAATGCTTTGATATGTGCATTTTAAACCAGTATCTCCAGACTATAAAAGTACTGTTTATCAAATGAAACATGGTATGCTTAGGAATTCCATTATACGCATTTCAAGGGAAATAAATTCCACTGCAGCAAATATACTACTAAAATGTTCCTGAGGTACAAATATCTCATCCCCAGTTCTTTCAGAAACTGCAAACAAATAATTAGCCCTTCTGAACTCCAGAGTCTGTAGCCTGTAGTTAATGTGATGTTACTAATGCATTTACAAACACCAGGCTCCAGAGCCAACACTGAGATATTCCATCATAATTTGGATCTCTCATTAACTCCACCACCCTGACCAACATGCTGTCACTGGCAGAGTGTTTGACAGTTTACATTACCTGCAGACATGAGTTCGTGTCAATTCAATTAAGAAAGATTAATTCCAGAACTGACAATGCATAAATATTTTCAAATTACACCTGGCCTTGTTGGCAGTGCTTACTCCGAGACTGACTTCAGAAGAGAGAACATGTCTTTAGCCTCCTGGGCAGAAAGGGAAACTAGAAGGAAGGTGAAAGAAAGAATTTATTATTAATTCAGTATTCCATCACACTGTCCAAGTCTATCTTTTTTTAATCCCCCCCCGCCCTCCCCTCCCAATGGTTTAACAAGCTTATCTCTCACTGTCTGTTGCAGAATGAAAGGAAACAAGAAAGATTTGATCCAAACAGCCACTGCCAGAAAATTGTCAGTGACATCTTTATGATGATTATTTGCTGACTGGTTTAGGTCTAATTTGTGTATATTATTGCTTTGGAAGGCATTCAGATACCATGGTGATAGACACCATATGAGAATGCAGAATAGATAACATTTGACATTTATCTTCATGAACAAAGATGTGGGTAACTCCCCACTGATTGCACTTCTGATGAGTGAAGATAAATGTCACATCAGACTAAGCCATCTCATGTTCTAGCGAAACACTCTTACTCTTGGCTCTGGTGCGTAAAAATATCTAGCTTCAGTGCATGTGAACAGGCTTAACTAGGTAAGTATCAAGCACAGGGTGATAAAATTATTTGCTCACTGTCATCAAACAGGTCAGGAGCAAGAGGAGCCAGATGTATTAAATGCTGGTCCAAGGTTTAATCTACTAGAAAAAACTTTCTCTGAGATTTGAATGTAACAATTACACAGCCATTGCCTGAAAACAACATTTTAAAAAACAAAAACTCTCCATTGCTGTAGCCGAATCAGTGCCACACCCAAATAAATAAACTTTGTTGAGAAAGAGTGCAGTCCCACATGAGTATCACTAGTATCCTGCTTTCAGAATCGGAGCCTTATTTAGTGCTATATTATGCTGAACCAACTTCAGCCAACTTCACTGGCTGATGCTAAATAAGACAGACATCCTTAGTGCAGCAGGGGTAAGAATGTCTACTAAAACATAAACTGGGAGTACAAGAGGGAGCATTCAGCCAGTAAGGGGAAAGGCAGGGAGAGGTAACATGCTCCTGCCATTTTTAAGCTGATGGTACATCCTGTGGACTGTTTCTTCTGTCCTACCGAGTGAACTGGGTATTAAGGTTAAACAGGACAAAAGAAGTAATGGAATCCAGAATTACCTGACATAAGCATTCAAGATTCTGATACTTGGACATGACTTTTCTAATTTTTCTGCACCCACCAGTTGAAAAGAAGGATTGAGTGGCTTGCAAGTTACCTTAAACTATTCAAATTTGAGTACTTCTGTACTAGCCAATATGAGGCAGCATAACAAATAGACAAATACAGCAAGAAAAACAAACCCAGAAAGTAATAATGTTTTCAAATCCCTTCTAAGGTAGAGGTTTGAGCAGATATTACATTTGCCCAATTCAGGCTCTAGCTTGGTTTCCTAAGGAATGAATGAAGGCTTATGCTACCATACTGTTTGTCCGTCCCTCTCTCATCAGTCCTTTCCTAATGAGGCTCAAAGCTGCTGGCCAGGCTCCCTCTCACACACACAAGGCTTCTAGATGACCAGCAGCATACAAGAAAATTCAGGATGGATCCAATAAATGGTGTAAGCGCTTTCATGTTAGACAGCAGGCAGATTTTACTATTAGGTGCCCCTATTCCCTATGAAGTGTATTGAGCCAAGTAGATGACACAAGTTAAAGCCGAAGTAGTCAGCACACAGAGCAGCCTACACCCACCCCACAGAGAAGCACTCAGGGCAGGTGTGTCTGAAATTCACCCTCTGCAGGCCCCAGCTTTCTTCAGACACCTGACGCCTCCCCTGTGGGAAGAGCATGACATCAAGACTGATGCTTAGCCCACTCGACATAAAACTTTAGTGCTCAGCTACTGTTTTTCATTTTATCCAATTAATACTTTGTGCAAAGGTGGTGTTCTCTTTGATTGGGTTTTTTTTCCTAAATATTTTATTTTCAAATTCTGGATTGTATTTACAAGAGTATTAATTTTTTGCCATGACTGTTGCTACAAGGTATGCAAAAAACACATTTCCGGATTCTGCCATCAGCTTCTAGGGGAACTTTCAGTTCTGGATGGAAATTTTGTTTTTTCAAAGGCTGATGATTTTTAAGATGTGCCAGAAGAAACAAAACGTTTCAGAGGCCAAACCTTTTTCAAGTCACTTCAGGATTAAAATTCCAAAGAGAAATGCCAATATACAAACAAATAAAAAACCCAAAGAAAATAAAGAAACTGTTCTCAAATTCCATCAAGGCAGCATAGAAGTTTTTTCACATATTCAACCATGTACCCCCTCAAAAAAACCCTAACACAATGGGGATAGAGTAGTCCATGTGTGACTACAATAGTGGGCCTCTCTACAAATCAGAGATGCTTGGAGTGTCTGGAAAACAAACTATATACATGCACATTACAGTTTTACCTTATCCAATCAAGCTTTACTGTAACATAGTACATCTGACCTCAAAACTATTTTCACCAGACTCTGCTATCCTGTCTGACAAAGGCACCCACCTGTGGGTTTCCCGCTTGTGGTGAACATAGCCTTGGCCTTTCGAGTACTAAGATTCATTAATCTTAGCAAAGCAGAGAGAACTACAGCTGAATACAATTTATTTGGAGGTGTGTCATTACAGCAAGATTTAATGCATTTGTATTCTTAATTCCAGAAGCGCAGTAAAGAAACATGGACTTACTGACATTCTATGAAAACAAATTTGAAAACAAGAGCACCTACATCAAGTCATTAGAAATATGTAGCTATATTAGGGAAGCAAAACAGAATTTAAAACATCATTGCAATCCTAGGAACTGCTGTCATTCAGTGGAAATTACATTTCTATGTACAACGGGAAAAGACAGTCACAAACACCAGTGAAGCCACACAGGACACTTCGGCTGCATGGAAGTTATTGGCCCAGGGAGACACACTGCAGGAAAACAGGTGACATTTCCTGTGAGATTTTTTTTTTGTTCAGCCACCTATTAAATAATTTAATATTCTTTAATCTAACATCCTGGTTTAACAGAACAATTACTTCACAAGTAGTGCTAAGTGATGCTGCCTTTCAAAAGTTTCTAAGTAACCGATTTGTAAGCTAACTGTTGCTATTTTCTCCCACTTTAGCTTTGGAGGAGATATATTTCCAATTGAATAACATTTTGATAATACTAATTGATTAAATCTTTGGGCTTAATTTTTAATGTGGGTGGTTTCTGCTTTTTTTCTTTTATTTTATTTTTAATTAGAATACTTTTTTTTTATTATTTTTTAAGACAGGTTTTCTTCAAACCAGCCTCCTCCAGTGGAGGGACAATAAGCTTGGGATCCAATGGAAAACCTGTTGAGGCAATTTTTAGGGGAAAGTCAGAATAAATCTATTTTTAAAAATCTGCATTAAAATAACAAATTTTATTTTTAGGTGACAAGACATTCTCTATTCTCACTCTTTCTTCCTTTCCAACACAGTCATTTTTAGACAGCCGACTGGCTTGGCTATGCTATCTTTCCCTGGAATACTGCGTTAGCTGGAGGAGAGCCAGCATCATCACTGATGTCTCAAGACAGTGAGCAGGACATACACTATGATTTCTGTCAAGGATCAACAACAAGGCAAAACTTGCATTATTATGTAGTTGAAAACCTGCTGTTCTGAGCTTTTGGCTACAAGTCTTAACTCATACCAATTTTTTCCTACTACTGGTAAAGTAAAATAGATGATAAATCTCTTATTTGGATTAAGATATTCTTAAGAAGTTTGTGGTTGGTTTGGTTGGTTTGGTTGTGGTTGTTGTTTTTTAAGCACTTCTGAGTTCCAAACCCTTTTGCAAGCAATTTCTACTCACACTGCTCCCTCCACTCCATAGTGTGTTTTTTCATACAGAAAATAAGTGATTAAAATAAAAATTAAAACAAACAAACAAAACAAGACAAAACAAAACAAACAACAACAAACCACACACCAAAACCAAGTAAAAACAAAAGTCAGCTTCATTGCAGTGGCAGAAAAATATCAAAGCCTTTGGATTCAAGCCAGTTCACAGATTTTTGAACGCAGAGCTGAAATATTACTTTCCCAGCATAGCTCTTTGGTTCATTTTGTAATTGTTCTCAAAGTATTAATGATCGCTTCATTAACAGTTTGGTAATTTTCAGAATGTGTGATTTTTATGAAGCAGGGACAATGAAAAAAAAGTTTGTTTTTGAGAGTCCCTTCAAGTGAGATTATGAAATAAACCATGAGTAGCAACTGAAGAACACTGCAGTTGCTGTTAGCTTTGGATCCAGCCATCAGTATTTCTTGATATACTGCATTTCAAAATTCTATTAGCTTTAGAGGCAGATGGCAGCTAATATAACAAGAACAGAATGACTTATGTTCTCCTTGTCTGCAAATAATCTGCCGTGTTAAGATGTCTGAATTGCAAAAAGTAGCATCTGCATTCTCCTTTAGCTTCTCTGTAACCACAGAGGCGATAGAAGGGCATTCCACTTTCCTTCTTAGGGACAACAGAGCATCTTGATATTGGGAGTCACTAGCTGTGTTTGTGTTTGGGACACACACGCGCAGGTCACACTGCTACTGTTCTTGAAACCAAGTGAAAGATGTTCCAGGCTGCAATATCCTGGGGCTAGAAAGCACAGAGTAGACCACGTGTAGTAAGGACAGTGCAGTTTTCATTCTTGCTTTAGGCATATCTTTCCTGACCACAAAAGAGATACCCAGTGGCTCTGGCATAGCAAGATCACTAGCAGACTAATCAGCATTTTTCACAGGAACCTAAGTGCTGGAGAGAGATTCCCCCAAAAGCCTGGGACAACCAAGCAGTTTGAAGCAGAATACAAACTAAATGTGTTTTAGAACTGAAGGAAATGTTTGTACACAAGTGTGAAAACAGAAGAAAGCTAAAAGGAACTGGAAAAAAAATCATAAAAGTTACACGATAGATTAAGAAAGGGTTACACAGGAGACAACAAGGCACGTGTGTGCAGTTCAAGAAAATACCCAGTAGCTACAGAAAGCATCTAGAAAATAGAGTAGCTACATAAAGCATCAGAATGGGCAAAACAAAATAACAGGGCAAGCAGAAATAAAAACATCCTTCCTCTCTTTGTATCCCATTTGTTTAACTTGTAAGATCTTTAGGCACAGTGCTACTTTCTTCCGTGTTTCTAATGTATATAGCATAAACTTTCAGACACCACAGAAGTAAAGAAATACTTCAAGAGAATCACAGTGCAGCATGTGGCAGATGGTGCAGTATCAGAACAACAGCAGCACTCAGAGGCCAATATATTTAACATATCTTATATTTTGGTTTTGGTCACGGAGGATTGGTTTTGTTCTGACTCTCTTTGAAAAATAATATAATCAAGGGTACTACGTGAGCAGCCTCTGCATGGGGCAACAGAAGACCTCCCTCTGAGATGTTTAGACCCCTCTGTGTTTTCCTGAGTCAATCCAATATGACCACAGGGAAATCTAAGTTCCCTAAAAGAGGAGCCATGAATGACATCAAACAGCATACTTCACTGCTGGCTTTGAAAGCAGCTATTTAAATTCTGTATAGGCTTTATCCTAATACTAGGGTTTGGTACAGGTTTTGGGTGGGTTTTTGTTGTTGCTGTTGTTGTTTTGGGTGGTGTTTTGTTTTCGTTTGTTTCTTTTTACTATTAACAAATGGCTACGGATAACTTTTTGCATTTACCAGTTTTTGAAGTCTCACAATATTAAGAAGCCCCTTAAATTATTAATAATACTGTCCCTCACATTTTAAACCAGTTTCTCTTTGGCATGAGCCACATCTAAATAGTATCTTCCAAACACGGGTGATCTTTGACATTTTTCTAAAAGTCCATTCTAGGCTATGTTAGGATAACTAGTATTTGTTGTTTTTTAAGAATAGGGAGAAACATAAGTCTACTTTGTTCCTTGTACTTTTCAGTTTTGCATAATTTGCTTTTTAAACTGCAGACATTTTGTGTGTTTCTAAAACACGCTGGAGCAAGAGTCACATGTCAACAGCTGCGTTAAAATAGCACTCTGACTAAATAACACCAAAAGACATGGCCTAAAATTAAATAGACAGGAAATTAAATGTTACATCTGACACTTCTTCTGTGACTCATACAACTGAAAAAAGGTTAAAATGACAAAGATTCTTTTGGTTTTTTTTTTTTTCATTCATCTGAGAGACTGGAGAAAGTGGTAGAGTCTCTGCAAGTTGTGCCATCACACAGCCACCTAAATAGTTTACCATCAGCCTGAACAGGCAAGAGAACATACAGGACAATCCAGGATGCCGTAAACAACAGAAAGAGGCGTTCATACTCCCAGGTGCTCCCTTTAGATTCGGAGCATCCTGAACCCTACACTCAGCTACACCAGGCACAACAGTAGTCCTGATCATTTAGATCATGAAAAGTTTCAGGGCATTTATAGGGGTAAATGTACTGATTCCACTGGACAGTTCTATTCATTCTTCTACTGTCACCATAGCTCCACAGAGTACACACCCTTCGTTCCCTTTCTTCAAAATGGTATGGCTCCATTTTATGAGCAGATGAAGTATAAATTATACATCTCTTCCAACTGAAAACTACTGTCCTAATCCATCTTTTTAGTAATTTCTCTGTCTGATGTATTTCAATGTTGTTGAAAGGTACCTCCAAACCCTGCTATTTTTCAGCTGTTCTTAGATAATCAAAATTAATAAACAGAAAATACAAGATGAATAGCAAACCTAGGATCTGCTCTGTCTAGAACAGCCTAAGAGAGATTCTGAAAATAGCTGGAGCTCTCTAAACCACCACCAAGTCATCCTTAGACTCAGGGAACTCAAGATTTGGAAAGCAGCGATGACCAATGAGTTTGCACTCAACGAATATCAAAAAGGTCTAGTAATTATCCAATCACACCAGTATCACGAGAGATGCTCACTTATCACAAGTATCTAAGCAATTTGGGCCCCTAGCTTAACAGTAAGACTGCTTAGACACTTCTAGCTGCATGGATATCCAAAAAAGAAAACAGTCTCCCCAGTGGAAAGCTGATACACTTTGCTGACTCATTTCATAGTCAGGTGACAAGAGGCTGTAATAAACCACAAGATATTGCCTTGAACCATAAAAGCTTCATTAAGTGGAAGTGCTGCCCCAACAGTTAATGGACCACGAAAAAATATCCAAAAGGTTACGGGTGAGCTCAGTTTCCTCTTCAAGTGGAAGACAGAGGTCACTAAGTCTTCATCTGCCTCTGCTCTTCTTCTGTAGGAGTTCCTCCCTCAGAAATCAAGATTACAGACACATGGATAACAATAAGCAGCTGCAGTGGATCCAATGGGCACATTTCTGTGGGGATGAACAAGGAGACATGGAGTTGAAATCAGAGGGTCTCTGTAGCTCTTTTCACACTGGTGGCCAGAGGAGCTTGGTCATTGCTGGGTATGGTCAGTGCTGAATTGTGTTCCCCCTAGCAGGGCCAACAATCATGATGTGATACTTCTGCCACCCACAAAACACAGCATACCTGATAATCTGACAATGCCATTCTGGGCCAGAAATGCACCTACCATGAAAGCAGAACAGTTTGCCTTACCTTGCCCGAAAATGAACTAAGAACACTTGAACAAAGATTACTGATACAAGAAAAGGTTGACAACCAAAGCTACTAACAGAATTTTCCCCAGGTTTTGTGGCTTTTTTTTAAACTCAACAGGCATTTACATGGGCCGAAGATTGATAACAAAACAACAGCAAACAATAGTAGGACCAAAATCTTCATTATTTCCATACATGAGAGAGTTCTTCTGCAGAATGTTTTATCCCCCAGGCAGCTGAGAGGAAGTGAAACTGTGCTAGACATACTACACCTACATTGAATATGAGGGATAGCAGAGCATGAACACACACTTTCCATGTGAAGGCAAAATATTGGTCAGCCTCAGGAGCAACAGCACTGCACACTTGCAGTGTAAAATACTTTCAGACTATCACTTCAAAAAGAACAGTTAGGTCCAATAATCAGACATGATATACAGGATCCTATATTACATTTAAGGTAGTACTTAGCTAATGACCATAATACCACTTACTACTAATACCAAATATTAAATTTAAAATATTATCACTCTTACAGAAAAATATGCAATGAGTAATCACCAGGACTGTGGCCAGACAAGAAACAAATCCAAAAAGCCTGTCTTGAGAGCAGATTAGTCAGATGTTCAAAAGCAGAGAAGAAGAAAGGCCTGTAAGAGTAAAGACCTGTAACACAAGAAAGAAGAGAGGGCACAACTATAAGCAGTGAGAGTCCAGCAGCTAAATGAACACAGGCCAAGACAAACTGAAAACAGGATACATGCAACATGTGAAAGAGATTTGTCCCTAGAGTCCAGAGAGAGAGAAGAGCAGCCATGTTTTGCAACAGGCAGCTGTGGTCCATGTTAAGCATGACTCCATGTCATACCATATAGTCACAGCTAAGCAGCTGCCCAGTCTCTCCCTCTCTCCTATTTCTTCTCTGCTTAGACTATTGCTGAGTTTGCACCAGCTGGGCAAAAGCTTAAGATTAATTAAAAAAAAAAAGTAGTCTAGCATAGTGGAATTCTGTCCTCTTACATGTGTGACTCCAGGTAAGGCTCCTTGATCCTCTGGCAAGCAGGCATGAGTAATCTAATGAAGTCGCAGGGCAATGGGATCAAACCAAACAGTGGAATCAGTACTAACTGTGATTAGTTAGAGTTAGTTAGGTGGTCTCCTCCTGGCTTCTTTATGGGAAGAACATGGGTAAAAACTGGAACAGAAGAGGTTCAACTTAAATATGAGAGGAAACTTCTTCTCAGTGAGGGTGACAGAGCACTGGAACAGGCTGCCCAGGGAGGGTGTGGAGTCTCCTTCTCTGGAGACATTCAGAACCTCCCTGGACACCTTCCTGTGTAACCTCATCTGGGTGTTCCTGCTCCAGTGGGGTTATTGGACTAGATGATCTTTCGAGGTCCCTTCCAATCCCTAACATTCTGTGATTCTGCGATTCTGTGACAGGGGATAGACTTGGACAAAGATGACATGGATTTCCCCTGAGTAGGGAAGAAGACATTGCATTCAATGCACACACTATGAGCAAAGAAAAGACAATAAATTTAAGAAAATATTTCTGAGAAATGTAAAGCTTTAGCTTTTCAATTACCTTCCCTGAAAATGACTCTTCAACAAAAGTGCTTCTTGCTTTCCTAACATTCAAGGATTAGACAGTTTAAACAAATCTCATCTTTGGTAAAAACACCTCTCAAAATCTGTGGGTAAAGGAAATCATCAAATTTTATGCTGATTATTAATGAGAGTCAAACACCATAAGTGCTTCAATGGGTGACTAAGGCATAAGGAAAACAATCTATCAATGGAAGATAGTATCAGCTTATCTCAAAACAATATTACACCTCTCCAGCCAGCAGATTTCTAAGTACAGCAGAACAGCTTTTTTCTTTCTAATTTTTTTCCCAGCAATTTCTTAAGACATTTTCATAACACATTTTAAAAGCCCAGAGATCCATTCCCATAATGAGTTTTTAACATCCCCACAAGAAAGGTCAGAATGCAATAAAAAATTGTTTGAACACAGTCATGAGGAAGAATTGAGTTTACTGAACAAGTATCATTAATATTGCTCCTACTTGATGCCTCTGGTGTTTCACTCTGACTCAAAATTTTTTGCCCCAAATCTATGTAATTGAATGTATCATGGCAAATACATACTTTCATAAAGAATCTATTTGTACTTGATCATGAAATCTTAGGGACTCTGTATAGCACTCCAGTAAATAGTAAAAGATCTTATCTCTGAGTGTCGTTATATGGGTCATGAATAATATTAGAAAAAGATTGCTGTGCCTCAAAATTGGACAACAACAAACAAGGGAGCTACAGAAAAGGGATAACAAACACAATAGACCAAAAGAGAGAAACATACATCCAAGGCACTATGTCACTGCCCTACTTCATTTATGAAAGAGTTGGCTAGTAATGAGCATTAATTTACTATACATTTTTTTAATGGTATGACGTTATTCTAGATGTACGTCTTCAGTCAAAACAGAGTAGTGGCATACTAGCTTACTTCTGTTATTTTACATTCAATGTAATTCCAAAATTAGCTAAAAAGCAAAACCATTTAAGAAAGATATGAAACTCAAATAAGACACACACAAGGAAAATCTGTTTTAATCACATGATTTACCCCCCAAAAAAGTGTAAAATCAACATAAACAGGTCCATTTTCATACTGAATCTCTGTAAATATTTAATGTGAAACAATGTGATAATTAACATCGCTATACTCTTATGCTTAAGGAGTCATTACAATCAGCCTTTGTTTGCTACAGAGTTGGCAGCACAGACCTGCTGCATTTGAGAAGGGAATGTTTTAGGGTCATTTAACATTATATCACTCTTGGTGATCCAAGAGCTGCTATAATTCTGCCAAAGAGTATAGAGGGTTTCCCAGTCAAGTTTCATCCTGATTTTGATTATTGTTTATCTCTAGTCCACGTCTGAATAGTTGTAGTAAAATAGAGGAAGTTTTACTCCTGAATTTGAGGTCAGCTTGTAATGAACCATGGTTTCAATCGCATGAACAGCTGCTTCTTTTATAAGCAAAAAGGGTTCACTTACAGTTCAGGGTAACACAGTAATAATTTAAGGAACAAGGAAGCTTCTATTCATTTCTTTATTTTTTTGTATGTTTTTGAAACACTTTGACATCTGAGTGCCTACAGTGGACTTGTCGGAATAGTATGCAATATTGATACTATTCTGCTTTACAAAAAAATTAACAAAGTGAATTTTAAAACCAGAAATACAGTAGACCTATCAATCATCATATAAAACCCTTTTTCACTGAGAACTTCATTTTTCATAGTAAGAAAAACTATTATTGAACTTCTAAGACTTTGTAATTCCAGTTAAAAGGGACATAGTAAATCAGGTATGCTCTCTGAAAACAGGACCAAAAAATATCTGGAAATGACAACAAACCAAAAGGGGAAAACATCAAAAAAACCCAAGACATCACTAAAGTCAGTGGGTCATAAAGTTTTTTACAATTAACCAAGACCTCAACAGAAATAAAAGGGGTTGTTGGGTTTTTTTTCCCCCCCATCTAATTTGAAAATGTTCTTCTGGATGAGCAGGAATAATTTCTATGACTTACAGAACTAACTAAATAAAATAAGATGAACAAGGAATATTTGTTCTCTTTTGCTTATTTACCCAACTAAGATTTGTTAAAGTACTTGTAAGTTGAATGGTTTTAAGGGGTGAATTTAACAGCCTTTTGGCATCTGTCATCTCAAACATATTACAGCTTCCCATTTTCGGCAAAATCCATGTTGATGCTTTTTTGTTAATCACCCTGTTTGCTTTTGGCAGTCCATAAATTGCTGGATTGCAAGCCAAAAGATGCAGGCTGTACTCCTGGCACACTCATTACCTTGTCATATGATCCTAGGTAAATCTTTGTGGGTCAGATTTACTCATAGTGATTCTTCATCACCTAAGTAATCCCCATGGCAGCTCACTGAAACTAATTCTAAAATAATTTCACATTTTAGCATTGACAGTCCTGTATCAAGGGCTCTACAATCGAGTCCCAGAAGTCCTGTGAGGTCAGTTTCACTATCTGTACATGAAGAGGATGCCAATCTCAGAAACTCCTTTAACATAAGACTGACATCTTTTCACTTATGTTCCAATAAAGGTCTTATGCACTTTGGTGGATGTATTAGCGTTCCTCCCTTGAGCAGAAGATGGACTTATTAATTGCCCGTGATCATAGGCTAAGTGTGAAGCTAGAGGTTTCCACTTTTCTTCCCCAGGAATAAATGAATATCCCTGTTTCCCACTGCACATCTTTCCTTGGAGGTAGCAAGATGGTATTACAGAGACTCAGTAAATGAAATACAGTAGTAACTCAAATTTTAAGCCTAAAGTTTAGACAGATTTCTCAACTCTTCCTTTATCTGCTTTTTCCTTCTCTGAGACTTCCAAATACCTAGCTATTTCCAAGAAAGAAAACAAACACAAACCAACAAAACTTTGATCATGAGCATAATGCAATTCAGGAATAAACATGAATCCAGAAATCTCACAAAGGGAATTTTGTAACAATATTCCCCCACAAGTTTACAGAAATCTCACCTCAAATCAGTGACACTCACTGGATCAAAACAATCTGAGCTATGCTGAAACTGCTGCAGGGTCAGCACAGACTGGGCATGGAAACATATCCACTGTCCTTGCTGTGAGACTCTCAACACCTGCCCGTTTTCTTCTTCTCACTTGAAGGCAGGATTTTTCTGCTCCCTGGGCTCTGTCTGCTCTGCCAGTGCCTACGTCACCCCAGCTCTCATAATCCACTGTCAACACTGCCTTCTTGCCTTCAGTCTGCTCACTCCAAACCATGTGCAGGGATCCTCTGCATCCCAGTAGCCTTTGTATTGTTATGATAAAGTCCCAATGGGAAGTGCAGCACTGATTATAGGAAACACTGACTATAGCAAGGCAATTAACAAGGAGCAAGGAGTAGAAGCATGATTTACAGCAGAAGTGTATCTGGCATTCTGGTCACTGATGACAAGGATGAGGCTGCTGGCTATCAGCCAATACCACTTGATGTTCTAGAAGTTCAAAACTGGGAATGTATTTGAGATGTTGAGAATTACTGTGTAATATTTAAGATCGCCCAGAGCACACACACAGCACAGTAATAGCAAGGCAAATCCAAATCCAAGTGTCTGAGAGTTTTATTTTACCTAGGAGACAAAACTATGGCAACTTCCAATTCACTTGAATGAAGATTGTCACAAGGAATTCTAAAACCTAAACCAAATTCTAAATGGGCCAATGTCCTGAATTTACCTCTCGGGAAACAGTCAGCTGTTCACAGGAGAACTAGCTGATGGAAAGAGAAACCCAGGAGGGATGAGAACATTAACCACATGAAAGGGTAGATGACTACCAGGCTGTGCCTTTAGACCTCTCCCATGATCGAGCTGTTGTCTGATAACTCAAACAGGCCCTTGGCTCCTTTCTGAAGTGGCTGAGGTAAGGATGAGCTACTTGAGCATTTTAGGTGACCTAATTCAGAAAATATGCAGCTATTCCACTACAGCATACAGTGTTCTGCAAAGTTATTTCATTAATGTCTATGCATCTCTAAGGCTCTGGAACACTTGGAAACTTAGATTTCTGAAACCTGCTGCTCTCCACATGTCCTCCTTACTCTCTAACACTGCAATTTACCACTTTACCAGATGAAAAAGTAACTGATTGGTCAGGATACACTAAGCTCAGATTCCTTGTTGGATTGGCCATTTTTAAAACGTCACAGAAGAATGGCAGGACACACTTCCTACCACACATTCAATGGCACAACACACTACAAAGAATAAATAGCATGATGAAGGTAATCCCTCCTGGTCTACTCTCCTAGCAACAATTCCTGCGGTACACACTTGTAGCCACTGGATTAATGCAAGTTCCACATTTGAAACCTTTTTTATTCCTTGTCAATGGAAAAAAAGCCTCATGGAATCTTGATGCTTCTAGCTCGCACCATCGCTTCTTTTCATGCCCAGTTAGATTAGTTTCCATTATTCTTCTTCCTAGCCTCTCATTTTTCTATTTTTGTTGCTTCCCAAAGTAAGGATGACTTCCTGAAGCAGAAGCATGACCAGAGAAGCAATGGTACTCATAATACAATGTTTGTACTATGCATTACAAATATTCTTTCCTTTCTTGATATACCAAACTAAGATATCTTGGTAAGGCAGACACTCCACCTCACAGGTCTGTGTCCTTTTACTTAAAATTTAGCTTTGGGATTCTTGTTTTGAAGTTAAGCAATATTTGCTTGCATACACTTGCCCTGCTCAGACTACAGGTAATACAGACAATCTTTAAGTGCAAGCAACGATTTACATAACAGAAGTTTTTAAACATTGCTTTACCTACCAGAAGAGTTTTAGAGATATTTTACTTTGTCAGCCTTGAACACACAGAAGTACTTAGTATTGTCTCAATAAGCTACAGATCCTTCTTCTGAAGCTGAAATGTTCTCACAATGTTTTCTAGTTATCTGACATTACTAATTGCTTAAAAAAAAAAACATTCTGGAAAAAAAAAAAACCACAACCAAAAAACCCTCACACCTTTAAGAGCAAATTCTCTCCTTTTCTTAAAGCCTGTGGAATATGTAATTCCCATTCCCACGTCACATACAGCAATAAAGAAGCTATTTATATAAAAATATATTCTTATGGATAATAGAAATGTATTAGATGCTAATTCTAAGGTCATAGATAATCTTATTAATTGAAAGCCTCCCTCACAACTTGGTTGACAAACCACTCTGTCACATCTCCAGCAGTAATACAAACCCTTCTCCCTCTGTGTGCCCATCAATAAATAAATTCAAGATAAAAAACGAAGATAGTGGGTGTCACAGGCCCAAAACTTCTAGGAATTCTGAAAAAAAATTAATCACATTTTATGTTTTACTGCTTCCTTATATGCATGCTACCTGTACGTCACGAGATCATTGCTTTTAGGTAGCAAAACCAAGCCTTCTAAGATGTTTGATTCACATTAGCACTCAACTAATAATATTCTGAAAAGAAGAAAAACAGAAAACACATCTTGGATGAGATCTACCTATTAAGTACATGCAACATTTTTAGAATAAAAGGACTGTTTATGTCTCAAAGTCAATTATAAACAGCATAGTTGTGTACACATACGCAGGCACATCGCGAGAAGAGCCAGAGGCCACGAATGCAATTGCAAAGACCAAGTTTTATTTTGGTTACGTCTCTACTGGGGGATCTCCGAAGTAGCACCTAAGCTCCCATGCAGAGGTAACACAGCGGGGATGCAGGTGCTGCAGCGATTCAGCCCTGCTTGAAGATCACTGGGCTGAGCTCGCCTGTATTTCAAGGCTGGCAGCAGGCGCAGCCTCCCGCTCTTTCTGACAACAAAGCAGGAATCTCAGACATAGTGAAAAGGTGCCTGGAGTTTCCCACAGGCCTATGTAGTCTAACACAGAGGTTCTACACATCAAGCACACAAGGTCAGTAAAACAATCAGTGTGATGTATGTACTTTTTCTACAGACAGGTGCAAGTCACTTTGAGCGTATTTACATTTACCTAACCTCCTCGCCAATCTTGCACAACATTCCCATACAATAGTATAAGCAGGCAAAAAAAACCCAACAGAACAACATCTCCTTATGATCCAAAGCACAGTGTAGTGCCTTGTTACTACTTCTACCTTGAATCAGTCTGCATTTTTGAACTAGGTTAAATCTTCATATGCTTGTCATGATTCCTGCTAATACAGCTCACCTGGCAAATAAATATACTTCTGCAAGTAGTTACTAATCATGGTTCACTTTTTAACACAATTAATTTTAGAGTTATAAAAAAACAGTGAATCTACTGCTTTACCAGGTGGCATTGATTTGTTCATTGAGATGTTTGTAATAGCAAGTCATTAGGTAAAACCATATCCATCACATTAACCCAAAACAGTATTAAGACCCATCACTCATTCTTCTTTTGTCTTTTAGCTACTAAGCTTACTATTTAGTTCTTCTACTTTCATTACCATTTGCTTTTCATATTAATATTACTTCGATTTAGCATTCCTCTGAAGGTCTGTTTTTGCTAAGATAGTGCTGGGGTAGATATCTGTTATTTTGAGGATGCAATTTACAATCAGAGATAAGGAAGGCCTGAAGAAAACAGAATGCAAGCTGACAAAAAAGAATACTGTCAGAGGGTTAGCAATACAAAGTGATGGAACGCCATTACAAGTAACTAGAATAAAACACACAAGAGAAATTTCAGGTTCCAAAACTGTGCAAAGGGAATCCTGTGAACTCTTATGCTGGAATTCAGACAGCACCACTGTATTCTGCACAAAGCACATGATACCAAGCAGGAGATGTGCTTATCTGACAGCAGGAATAGTCTTTTAAACTAACCGTAGCACATCAAACAATATTTAGACACCAAATACAATCATGAAGGGAAAACAGCAATGCTAAAATGTAAGGGTGAAAATGAAACTTTAGTAATGTTCTATGTGTATAGTAAGAATGAGTGTCAAGCATGGCACTTCCATATCATGTCAGATACAGATTCCTCAGGATTTTTAAGAAATTAACAGCAAGCATACACCTACATACAAATATGAGAATGTTTTAATAACTCACAAATGTGGGGACTTAAAGAAATAGGTCCTAAAGTCTCAAACTTAACATAGTGAGTGAAATAATAACTACTGTGCACAGGGTTTGCCTTGTTTCATTTATAACATTGGATGTTTCCATCTTGGTTACAACTACCATTTGTGTTAAACCAAGACAACAGCAGCTCACTGAATTTCCAAGTTGAAATACACAGGAAAGTTAACAGAAGTTACAGCAGCCTAGATTCTGGTATCTTCAGTCACACAGATTAGTACTATTAAAAACCAGTTTAAAACCAAGCAAACAAACAAACACACAAGACACAGGTATCAAAACTTCCAAATACTGTAGAGGTTAGCTTTCTTACTGGACCAATGTGAACATGCAGCCCACTCTTGGCCCAGTATAAACATTTTACAATTAGATAATGTTTCGTTTATACGCCTCCACTAAAGGGGAGTTTCCTTTACACACATTAGACTGCAGCATGCACAGATATGTATGTGTACATATGGACAATGGAATGTGTCTCGACCATGGAAATCCCATCAGACTGTAAAGGTTTATGAATGAAACCAGAGGCCCCACAGAATGCCATCAATGATGAGCCATTTTATAGACTGGGAAATAAAAACAAGACTCTTAAAAAATGGAATCTGTAGCCAGAGACACACTAATGTAAAACAGACTGTTTCTTGAATTGCATGCTTGATAGAACTGTCCTGATACATTCTCTTGATAGAACAATTCTCCACCACCCATGCTTAAGGTTCTGCACTGCTGATTAGAAAATAAAATCAGCTCTAGATCTAGCAGCAACAGCCAGTAAGCCATTATGCAGCTATTACAGCTTTTAAAAAGTATACCAGAAGTACTGGTGTTGCTATACTTTGTCCTCCCAACCTGTCTAACCTCATAAAACTGTAAACTATGAGCAAAAGATGACAGTTTTACTTCTGTGGATACACTCAGGTTATCCAGACCCAGCTTTCTGCCAACATATTTCAGTAACTATTGTGTAAATTCAAGTATTGTCCCACTCTGATCTGTTTTAGAAATACAAAATTACTAAACCAGGACTCAGCTACAGCTTTCTTTAGGGTTGTCAAGTTACATAAGGAGGAATAGAGACACTTGATGTAACTCAATACTGGCTGAAATAAATGGCAAGCTTCTTTGTTTAAACAGGTCAAATCCCATGGTCAGCCTTCAGGAAATTCAGAGTGAAGTTAATGGGATTCCTTCCCAGACAATTACAGCAAATTGGCCCCTGTGATAATGAAAATTAATTAATTCTGTAATTTCAAAGATTTGAAGCAGATTAGAACAACCAGGATATGTTTTTATACTTCCATCTTAATATACAGCTGATTGTATTGCATACAGAGGATGACTGTTTCTTCAAGGCACTTTCTCAAAGTTATAGCAAAACATGACAACATTCACCCCTGTTTCAGTCACTAGTCACACTACTTTATTCTACACTTTTTACTGGATCACAACCATCATATCCTTCTTTTGACCCCAAACCTTGAAAAATTAGCACAGACTGTTAAAATACTTACAGTAAAAGCATCCATCTAATCTTTCTATTCGAGCAAAACAGTATGCTCTATCAGGAATGAAAAACTGGTTTCACTGAGGCTCACTTGACATAGGAATGAACCCACTGGGTATGGAAGGTAAAGACAAAGGGTGTTAAAATAGGAGTGAAATGTTGCAAGGAGCGTTTCCCCTTAATGAATTACTGGGAGATTTGTAGCAGGCCAGCCAGGGTAAGTCTTTCAGCATGTGTATCCACAAGTGTCATGGACTTGCTGCACTATATCGTTGCTGCCCTCTCCATGAACTGGGCAGTTTCCTTTCACCAGTTTATTTTCACTTCTATTCTGGCAGCTGTCTACAGCAGTAGGCATTTATCTTAAATAATTTGCTACTTGTTGAAGAATTCATTGCGGGGGTGCGGGAAGAGGGAAATAGCGATTCTTGGTGCACCATGTCATAACTGATTAAAAGAAAATTCAATCACGATAAAACAGATTTCCCACAGCTTTTTCACCCACTTCAGAGGAGATCTTATACATATAGGTACATTCCCCTTCCCCCAAGCAAAACACAACTAGAACTTGATGAATTGAACTTTCCAATTATTGGAAGTAGCAGAATTTGTGGAAGCTGTTTGCTTTTACGTAAATCCTCCAAAGGACTTTCCTTACAGAAGATAAACCTGCAGTGATGACTGCGGTGAAAAATAAACCTACTAATCAAAAAAATGAGGGTTAGGGCTTTTCCTTTCTTTTTCACACTACTAACTTCTTGCAATAATGAGGCAGAGCCCTTGATGAAAACTACCTGCTTCTATGTTCAGCAAATAACCTCAAGAGCAGAGTTTCTGGAACAAAAAGATAGTGGAAATTCAAAAGTTAAGAGCAGCATTTAATGGAGATTTTTGCTGAAATGCACTTTACCTTAATTTCTGTGTCATGAGCAAAACAATCATTTGCCCAGTTTGTAGAGTACTGTGGAAGAAGAAATGTCATTGTCAAGTGCTATTGGCAATATAAAGGGCTGTTCCAAGCAGGGAAAAAAATGAAAAGAAAAAAAAAAGTAAACATTTCCATTCTCCTTACTGGCTACAGTTATGGGAGGCTGGCAAGAAACATTGCAAAGTAGACCTTACAAAGTGTTTGGTAACTTTCATTAAATAGGAGCAAAAGCAAAATGGGAAAGAGTGAAAGTAAAATTACATTCTTGTGTTGTACATATGAAACCCAAGGGAGCAACTGGTATTCTAAGCACTGGTTGTTACAAATGATTTGATGAAAGACCGGGAGCTGTTAAACTTTAATGCTTTTCTAGGCTTCATACAAATTCTGTGAAGTCAGAAGTTCACTGCAGCAGGTGAAAAACCAGGCAAGCCTTCCTAGCCCTCATTTTCTCTCATTTGAATGCAACAGTTTACACTGCAAGTTTACATACTGTAGCCCCACAATAAAGTAAGCAGAACTGTAATTTGCTATTTAGAGCAGCTCAACTTTCCAGACTGAGCTAGCACTAAAACTAACCATTTCAGAGTTGCAGAGCTATTAAAAAAAAAAAAATCCATTGCTTACATAACACATTCATTATATTTACAAAATGCGTACTGTTTCTGTTCCACTACCTCAGAAAAGTTTCAAAAGCAGAAAAACAACAGACAATGCTAGAAAACAAAATATTTTCTTTTCACCCTAAAATCCAAGTAATAACTAACTGGCGTTCTCCAAATGGAGACTAACAATGTTGAACCAGATGTTCTCCATTTCACAAGCATCTATGTCTCAAAAACACCCAAGACAGATATCCTTTGGAAAGTCCTGCCTCCAGAGATCAAATTTAAGCTTAAACAAAGCAAAACCAAACTGAACCAACACCCTCTCCCTGCCCCACAACCTCCACAGCATGCAACAGTTCCTCACTCTGTGTATATCGGTATAAACTGATAAATTTAAGAAGTTATGTGTGCACATGATTACATGAAGTCTGTTAGAGAGGAGTTATAATCAAGATCTCAACTGTGATGTCCTGATTCACTTAACATTTTGTCAAAAAATTAACTTCAGCTATGCAAGCCAGTCTCCTTGAAGTTCAATACTGAAACTACAGCTTTGACTCCAGTTAACACCAGACAGATTTGCTCCAGTTCTAGTCTGTTATGAGTTGGTTGAAATGTTCATGAGAATATGAATTTCCATGAGGATTAAATTTCAAAGAGCAGACATCTTATAAGAATTGCTAACCTTGAAATATTTCGCTTGGAATCTTATGGTATGTGGATGCCATTTCATCTGTGCCCATTTTTTCAATGCAACCTTAAGTTACACTGGATCTCTTTACTCAGTATTTTCAGAGAAGCATCAGTGAGAGTGCCATCTGTATTTCCACTGTATAGAGGCTCACAAAACTATTCAAATTTAAGTTAAAACCTACCAAGGTGGCTAATTTGCATGTGTGGTGGAAGGGTCTCAGATCCGCTACAGCTATGCTTACCTATGAGAGAGAATCTAAAGGGAAATGAACATCAATACTGTGTTATAAATTCTGAAGATCATAAAAAACATTTGACACAGGAACCAGTCATCTCCAGTAATCTGCTTAGCTGAGCAGAAGCAGTGTGACACCATCACACTTAGGTACTTCAAAACTAGATGAGCTTCTGTATTTTAAATAGCCAGCAAAGTTCTACATAACGTATTGTCAGGAGTGCTGTTATTATTGGTTTATAGTAATACAGATATGCAAGTCAAAGCACTGATGAGAGATTTATCAATGTTCTAGGATTTAAAAGTACTTTATGCCTAATCACACATGAGGTGACAAGGAAGAATCAGCCAGGGGCCTGTATGTTATTCAAAACAAAATAGGAAATACAAAGTCGGACCACGGGTACCTAGCAAAATTAGTGGAGTCTATGAGTCAAGTTTTGTTTTCTTCAGAGCTCAGCCTAGTGGCCATGTTGATAATGTAACAGGGACTCTTGCCAAACCAACATGCCACTGTCAGCTGCATTCTGTTCACAGCTGACTCAGCAAAAGCTAAGGTTATCCAATATTTTGCATTATAAAAGTCTCTGTACAATTGCCTATAATTTTGCAACTCTCCAAGTGATTAATCTGAACATTCCCATTCCTCAAATCTGCCCTGGGACAGTCTTCTGCAGAGCTTCAGTGCAACTGTACCACTCTTCCCTGAAATGAGAATAACTTTGCCCCATCAATACATTCAGATGATAATGCCTAGTACTACAATGCTTAAGAACAAGGACTTAAGACTTTGATGGGGAGAACATTATTTTGCATTTGTATAAGATCAGCTTGGAGACTAAGATGAGAAGCCAGTGGACGCAGAAAGAAAACAGAAAAAGGTTTGATCAAACCTCAGCAGAAGAGTTCATGTCTGCAGACTTATTACTTCTCCACTTAGTAGACAACAAGCTGCAGGTGCTGTCAGTCCAAAACCTGTGACAGAAGTCTCTGTGGGATCAATTCAATTAAATTGCATCTTGTGGAAATACATTGCTGTTGTTCACAAACAAGTAATTTTTGTATTCAGTTTTCTTTAAAAAACAATCAGACAATAATAGCCAAAATCCTTTAGAACATAAGCAACATAATTTCTTTTCCCCAATAAATCAGGTCTGAATACCTCAGACTGGAGCCCCAAACTTGGCAGAAGCTCTTGCACCAACTTCCCTGCACTTTTATCATACTTTATAAAATGGGGGACTGCCTCCATCATCCTGTGAAGCTGCTCTGAAAACAAAATGTCTTAACTAGGAACTCTGAAACCTAAGCGTTATAAAAGGCACCCTTGAGAAAACTCAGTATGTATCACAGATAAAGAAGCAGGTTTGAACATAAAATGTTTTTTTAAAAGTATGCTGAAATTAAACGGAAAAGACACCCAACTGCAATTGCATGCAGCTACAGAAGGAGATGGTCTTTCCAAAATGTGTTAAATCATGGCCACAGCTAGGCCAAACATTTCTAGATTTCTTTCCCTTCATGTTTTGCTTCCTGTATTAGTTGCTGATAAAAAACATTTTGTCGCTACTTAGCTGGGCAAAGAAAGAGACAAAGCCAAACCCCCAAAAGCTGTTATATGGTTTATTTACTTAAAAAAACATGTTTTCATTGTAATCTGAACAAGGCTCAATAACTACATTCTGGGAATTAAAGACTCCAACTCAGTGTTCTTAATGTGTATTTTTCCATAGAGCCAGGCCTTTCAGAGATGCTGCATGGTCTAGTGATGGTCACAGGAGAAGACCACGAGCCTTTAGGATACTCGGTCCTAGTCCAAATTCACAGCACTGACTCATAGTCTGGGACAAGCCACTTGACCTCCTATGCCTCCAACAGTCCAGCTGGAAAATACAGAAAGAAAAGCAGCAACCCCGAATGAGAAACAGTTATTATGGCTAAGATCAGCTCCTGGATAAATCAAACGTCCAATAAAATGTGTTTTCCATATGGAAGCTGCTTTCCTAAAGTGGAATAAAATGTAAATGCCTGTCAATTATAATGATCTGAGAGGCAAGTGGTGAGAAAAACAGCTCTGTGACAGACCAACAGGAAATACTGAGCTAGGAATGAAGGACAGTTTTGGGGTTTAGAGAAATGGGAGACGGAAGGTAGTCAGGCATCTGGCAGCAACAAAGGTGAAATCATGTTTTGAGGAGGTCAGAGACAACACTGTGTCTGAGTCAGAAAAGGTCACTTATTCAATATTCCAGCTGTAAGATGAAAGAATGCAAGTGGAGATTTTTCAGAGCAGAGATCACAGATGCAACAACATCTAAAAGGTAGACTGTTATTTGAAAGTGCTACTGACAGATATGATGAATCCATCCTCTCAGGCCAAACAATTTCTCATCAACTCTTAATTTTTTCCCTTTCCTTCTCCTCTCTTCACTTCTCTAAGCAGTCAACCCTGTTACCCTGAGTTTCCATCCTGCCCAGGAATCCAGTCTTTTCACTAAATGTCAATAGGCCAATCCTAACTTTAATAATACTGCACTGCTCTAAATATTGGACCATCTGAAGAATCATGATCTTCTACAGTTCTGCTAAAACCCTCAAATCACAGAAGTACCAGTATAAGGAGATGAGATATTCCCTAGGAAACAGTGCAACCAGGTCTTAGACTTGCATGTTTTCTATCAGATCAAATGCTGTTCATACAAAAAAGATTGTGGATCTCTTTCTGTTACTCTGCTGCCATAAAAACACCATCATGGAAGACACAGATAGAAAGCTCTGTGCTTTCTTTCCATGTAGAACCTGAATCTTGAGCCCAGGTACTTCAGCCATCCTGGACCACACACTAGCCCACCAGCATTGAAGCAAGATTGCTCCAAGCACATCTGTATGACAAGCTAATCAGTTCCCAAAGGAAAGGCAGAACAAAGATGACATTTTCTCTCCTCTGCCTCTCCCAAGCTATGCTTTCTGTATGTGTGTCAGAAAGCTATTTCACTAAAACACAATGTTTTTGAAAAAAGTGTATTTCCTATACTAACATAACAGCTGAAGTAGCAGTGTGTCATTCCTTATTGGTATTTACATAAGGTCCATATGAAGGTGAATAGATGAGACCGCTAGTAAAACAGCTGAGTTTTAAAGAATTAATACATTCTAGAAGCACACAGAATCCAAACTGTAAAAGAAACAAGTACAGCATGATTTGAACTTGGAATAGATACTGATCTCCAGCACATTCACGAACTTTCAGATTCACCAGCTCAGACCTCGTAACTTCAGAGAAAACAAAAACTACAAAAAGGTCAGATGTCCTTGAAGTAAAACATAGGCTGAACAGTCAGTCAGTGACAGCAGGGAATTGTGAACCAAGTGAAAGAACTGGAGTCTGAGAGGCAGCCATCTATAGATTGCACGGTGAACTGTTTAAAGAAAGAAATTAATTTCCTTGGACTGACTTTATAGAGCCAAAACAAGCTATGAAAGTGCCGTATGAACAGCACTATCCAATACAAGTTGGAAACGTGCCATCAGGATGTCCACTAATATAGCAGCTCCCATGGAAGTTGGTAACGTTTGTACAAAACATTAAAAAGCAAACACATGCAGAACTTAAGTTAAAAGAAGTGGCCATATCAGAACCCTGAAGCAGTGGATTCCCTTGAACACACACCAGCATTGTCATTACAGTGAATCAGTTAATCCTCTGGAGTTTTTCCTGGGGTAGGATAATCATCTAGGGCACAGGACAAGGCAGTGCCAGTTATGGCATTCCAAGGTGGAGATTCACAAACCAGCAAGGAGTACCACTTTATTGTGTGGCCTCGGGCAGGTCCACAGGGTATAGAAATGCACCCTGGCAGCTTCCTGCAACAGTACAACTTCCAAAACACTGTGGTGAAAACTGTCAATAGCACAGAGTCTTTTATGGGCTGTGAAGCCAGTACTGACAGTTCCTCACTTTCATCTAGCCAGGATAAAATTGAGGTAAAACAAACGCTTTTAACAGTCATAATAAAAGCAATTTAAAGAATAGTGAAAGAGAGGACAGCAGCTGAGCAACTTGCTGAAGGCTAAAGGAGGCAGCACTGATGGTCCAGGCAAACTACAGCCTTGCAGGCAGCAAACAATACAAAGAATTAGACCTGCTAACCACAACTTAGCCAGGTAGCTGATCTGATAATGAGGAGGATATGAAACACGGAATGATGTTAATTTATGGTTAGCCTGCTGTCAGAGACTCCCCGTTGACAGGAAAATGGGAATTGTTCTGTAAGCTCAAAGCAAAGCTCTGTCTTGACAGGATGTCAAAGAAAACTTGAGAATCCCAACACAGACAAAAAACAATACAAACTTCTTGTTAGAATTAGTACAACTGAACATTCTCATTTATTCCCTTCCTGTTGTTTTCATTGTCTGTTTCTTTGCCATTCACAAGTAAGCTGCTATGTATTTAAAGACTCCTGTTAAGGCAGTTAAAGACACAAGTACCTATGCAAGTCACTAGAGGAAACATCTTACAGCTCCTGTGGGCCAGTGGCAAAACTGAAACTACTGCAGCTATCTTTTTGCCCAAACTAGTGCAAGGCTTGACCACATGGACTTAGAGTTGGGACTGCAATTTACCACGCCCCTGCTCCCTTCCGGGAACACGCCAACACAACTAAATTATTTTTGGGCTTCTGAGCAGTCAGAGGACCAGGTTCTTAGACTTTTCGGTGTGCTTTCTGTTAACACAGCAAACACGTGCACTAGTGCACAAGCCCCTTCTCTCTGTTCTTAATGCCAGTCTCGGCTTTTCTGTTGTTCAGCCCTTATTTTAAGTGACTGCAGTTTGAACTCCATGTCGGCTCCCAGAAGACTGGTGATCTAGTAATTAAGTAATATTGACATATTTATGAAGTAAAAACGTAACATGGTGATATTTACTCTTAAAGGATCTATTTGAAAAAGAAGTTCAAAGCCTCTACTGCATTGTATGGATAAGATCAGGAAACACTGAATTAGTAATGGTTCAATCACTTTGGAAAACATGTACAAGTTTTCCACCATTGTCATCCAAAAATATTTTTAAAGGTTTTACTGTCAAGCCTAACCAGAATGTTTCTGAAATCACTTTAATGATTTTTCAGTCTTACACACCTTGTAAGCAGAACCAAAAGGTCAAAATACTACTGAAAATTCTCTTCCCCAAATATGTGCAAATGGACCAGTAAGAGCTTAATACCAGGAATCAACTTTTAGTTTCAGGTTTTCCAGTAAATATTTGAAGTCTCAAGAAGTTTGGGAAAAACCGACACCATTTTAGATGCTTAAATAAACAAAAATCAGAACTTCAGCATTCTTGAAGCAGGCAATGTTCTTTCTATGGTGACAAACTGTCAGTATACCAACATAAGTAACAGAAAATATTTATGTAATTACAATAAATATGACAAATTTGCTACATTTGTTATTTGTTTAAAAATTTGCTACAACAAACAACAAATTATAATAAACAGAAAAGCCTAGTAATTCAAGCTTTCACAAGCAATACAATACATATGCCTGTCTTTCTTCTATCCTAGAGATATTTCCATTCACTAAATAATCTTATCACTCCAATTAACAGGAGTCTGAATAGACAAAGGGATTGTATTTATCACCAATATTATTCTATTTCAATTGAAACAAAATGAGAGACACATTCTAATTTATTAATTGGTACTAAACGAGTTTAACCTTTTATACACAGCTTCAGTAATGAATCTCAGTGCCTGTCATCTTTTGCTCTTTGTACCTATACAGAAATTAGATGATCTACAGGAAGAAAAATGTAACAAAAAAGTGAGTCACACTTGTTTTTTTATTAATATTTCTATTTTCTCATTATAACTCCAAAATACATTAAATGCACTGTATAGCAATTACTACATGTTTAGGAGAACTGAAGATAAAAACGGGAGATCTATTTAGAAGTTTTCACCTGTCAGGACCTGCCACAATGAATTAGACCCCGACTATCTATTTATGCAAGAGATATCTATAAGAAGAAAAATATTGTTCTATTGTCTCACTAAAGTTGGTTAAAACAGACAATTAAAAGTACTGTAGTGCATAAACTTCATTAATATTTCAGCTAGTTTCAGCAGAATATTCTTCAGTAAAACTCATGTTCCCAAATGGAAGAAAAAAATGATGTTTAAAACCACTGGCCATGTTCCGAATGGGAGAAAAATAACCTATTCTTCCTGGCTCTTCCTCTGCTATACCAGCCTCAACAACTGGAAGCAATGGCCACCTCAGCATTAGTTAACTCTTCAGTTAGAAATTTACACAGGACTCTAGTCTAAACTGTACCTTGCAAAAACAACCAACCAAACTAAACAACAACCACCACCACCCCTGAAATTCTCTTCTGCTCACAGGTCATACAGCACTTTAGGAAGACTGTACATATGTTGTACCTCTACGCGGGTTTACACAGAGCTCTCAGAGAAGAGACAGAATGCTCAATTGGCTTAAAGCCATCTCTGATGCTAGGTTGCATCACAGTGTCTATGGTCACTTGCTGACAACATTACAGAAGGCTGCCCAGAGTCTAAGTGATAACACAGCCTATGGATTTCATCTCCAGTGATTCTCCTACCACCAACCCATCTCCAGAAGTGCTGGAAGAGAGGGCAGGAGAGGTCTCAGAAGACAGTCTTCCTCACCTAGACCTAGAATTCTGAAAGCTTGTTTTACTGCTCTGTGATTTTTAGCCAGCATAAAGGGACTAAGGAAGGACTTACATGCATAAGTATAATGTATAAGTATAAATTAGGTTATAAACCAAGCCTTCAGAGAAGATCTGCAGATCATGCTGCAGATCACTGATGTGGTATATAATGCTTCTTGTCAGCATTAGCAGGAAGTTATTGCCACTGAAATGCACTGCTTATATTCTGGAAATTCTACTTTTGCTTCCCTCGCTTCTTCCCACAACATGCTGAAAGCAGAGAGAAAGTTCACGCTTGCTGCAGCAGAGCTAACCCCACTGAGTTCAGTATTGCTAACTCCTGGAATAGGTGCACTTCTTACGATACTGCAACAGGACAGCCAAAGATAATGAACATTTGCAATGCAGTCTTTCTTCTTTTTTTTTTTTTTTTCAATTTAGCAGATGCAAGACTTCAGAAAGGGGGAGGAGATAGGGTAGTGACCCTAATAACGATCACAACACACATCACAAGCTCAATCACAATCTCAGCTACAACGATGGGCTTAGCAGCACAGATTTCGAACTGTTGCAGATGTCCACCAAATTTGATGTTTCCTTGTTCTCCTCTGTTGTTCACAAAGAACATAATTGCTAATGTCTTCCCTATGTTTACATCTGTTCTTTCCTAGTAATGCAAAAATAGTGATTAATTATTTCAAACAATTAAATTACTCCTTCTGCAAAAAGCAAGTGCCTCATACAGAGACCAAATATAGCAATTTCAACAAAAATCTATAACTATTTTATGTTTTCCTTAAATGAGAAGTTTCAAGTGTTCTAATTATATAAGCCCCCCAAAAAAGGTCCAAATTCTTACACAGCGTAAAGTTCAAAGCTTCGAACTTTTTCTAATGTAAAAATCACGAAATACATGTGATACTAAAAATACACTTCAGGTAATGCCATATTTATTTTGGCTTTTAAATAGATGTAGCAGTTCTGGGGAGCCCTGAATTACAATTTATGAACAGTCAGGCACAACAGCCTTAAATCAGTTGTTATTTCTTATTGCAAATTTAAGTCTAAAAAAATAAGTGCTGCTCCTTCCTGATAGATTGAGTCTCCAGACGTACTAGAAGGAAGGAGAGAATAGGAATAAGGAATTCCTTTTCATGGAAAAGAAGCTAAATTTATTACAGGCTCTTCAGTTTCTGGTACGTTTCCACATTTATAAAATAGTTTTGCACAAACTGCTTTTGCCCACACGATTTTATTGTCTAATAAGTAGGTGAAAACTGCATTGACTGATTTTTCATTCCTAACAGTCTAATACTCCACATATGCTTGTAAAACCTGCTCAACTCAAGACTATATCATGAGATGACATAGATTCAAACTTTAAACAAATACATAAAGCCATGACCCATTTGTTTTGATATTCTGCAATGTTCCAGACAGGGAGAAAAGCCATCACTGAAACCATGAGACATACAAGACTTAGCAATTTATTAAGAAGATTAGCTGGGTTTAGTTCGTGCAGTAATGATTAGTCACTGAATATGTGTTGGTTTGAAAGCCTAAAAGGTCAGGGATCAAGGAATTATTTGGCTTAATTGTGTTTAGGTTTTTTTTATCTTTTAAATAGTTAAAAGTTTCTTCAAGTCAAGCAGAACTTTGCCAATGCAGAACTCCAAGTATATTCCACACAGAACACCAAATGCACCTTAAATATCTCATGTTTTTTCACTTTCGGATTATATTTGTAGAACTGCCTGCTGTGAGATGACAAAGTTCATGGTTCATCTGAACTTTTGAACTCAAGTGAGTATTTGACACAGCAAAACAATCTAAATGAACCTAACACAAAGTTTTCATAGTTTAAACCTAGCTTTCAGGCCTTTGTCTGGGGCAATTGGGTAGGAAAGTTCTTTATTGATGTTGTAAAAACTACCAGTTTAATAACAGGCAGAGAGAGTAGAGAGATCAGTGGAAAGAGCACCTTAGCATTTCTGAAATAGTGCTGGTTTGGTAGTTCATTGAACTTTACCTGACCCCATTACGAAGGCTTCCCCAGGACAAGTTGTAGCTGCATTTGTGACAAGACTGAAGCTTCCTATCTTATTTCAAATAGGCTCCAGGGCTGGGAGTTCACAGATAAAGTTAGTTAAAAAAAAAAAACAACTCTGCACACACGAATTCACTTGGCTCCCTGCACTGCTATTTCATTTTTACGTTCAGGCTGGATTCTCTGTATTATAGAGAAGCTTAAATCTTTTTTTCCAAAAGGAAAAAATCTGTCACCTGCATTCCTGACATATACCAGAAAAAGTCCTCAAAAAAATGGGAAAATACACTGCATTTCAGATTCTTATGCTGATGCTTCTCACAGACACTAAATCTCAGCTTGCTGGCACATGACTGCTATGATGCTTTCCTAATGTTACTAAAAATTCTACAGCAGTCTCAGTTAATGCTTTATCAATTTTAGACCTATCGACCAACAAAACCTGGAAAATATTCCGGGGTTTTAAAAATTACTTTTAAGACCCTGCAACATGTCCTGTACTTCCAAGTTCATAATCAGTTTCGTAACTCGCTAGCACATATGAATGACGAAGATTTCTGACCACATTAGAAGTACTAACTGCATACTACATATGGTTCAAACGAGCCTACAATATCAACGCATGTGTGATAAAACCCTTCAACCGTTCGGTCCCCTGTTAATTCCCTGTGAAAATAATAATATCGCACAAGAACCTGTATTTCACTAGCCTGTAAGACTGGAGGCACTCACTACTGCCTTCCATCCAAAAGAGTGAAAAAAAGCAACCCAGAGATCGCTCACAGAGAGCAGCTGTAATAATCACTAACAATACTACAGTTAATGCTGCCTCTCTGATGCACTTACTAACAAAGTTATATGTATGTTTTTATTCAGCTAAAATGACAGGAAGATAGAGAATTAGAAAATTCCTGAAGTGACTTGAAGACATTTGGTATTACTAACTTTCTTTTCCAATTAACTCTTCCAAATTTACCATTTAACACCACAGCCTACTTATATAGCCCTGTTGCTAACTCTTCCACTTCGTTTGCTGGCAAGTTTTACTTCCAAGATATCTGCTCTTTTTCTTCTATTCGGCCATTCTGCCTGAGAAAAGGCAGTATCTATTTTGCTGCATTTAAAAGACGGGAATAAAAAGGGGGGAGAGGGAGGGTGGCGCACGAAGGGCCCGCGGCCGCCGGGAGCGGCTGTGCCGGGGGCCGGCTGTCCCGCGAGCAGCCCCCGCCGCCGGGCGCACCCCCAGCCCGCCGCGCAGCCCGCGGCCGCTTCACGCTGCAGTTCGTCAGGCGCTCGCGGCCGCTCAGGTGTGCGCAAAGCGGCCGTCGGCGCCTGACCTCCCAGAGGCTTCTTCACAGCAAACGGAGCGGGCTGGGCCTGCGGGGCCGCCCCCTGGAACTCTCGCTCCACTCCTGATCACGCAATTAACAGGTTATACAAATGCAAATAACGATTCAGCTGGCACCCAAAGCCAACTGCAGACCCGGTTAATTTCAAATAGCTAGACAAAGGGATGCCTTGTACCTGCAATTAACAGTCCCGGTATCTTCTCACATCACTTGCAAAAGGCACTAAACCCGCGAGGCTTTTGCAAGGGAGGGCAACCGCCTCAGGCCCGTCGCGGAGTCAGGCACCGGCGGCACCCGCAGCCGGGGCGGCCGGCCCCCAGGGCAGGGAGAAGCCGCCGCTCTCACAGGAAGGCAGCGCGGAAACGGGCCCGCCGGCGGAGAGAGCCCCGGACCGGCCGCGGCGCCTCCCGCGCGAGCCTCTGGCAGCTCCGCTAACGTCTGCGGCACGAGCGCACCTGCCGCGCGCACGTGCGCGCCCGCACGCGCAGCCCCAACGGCCGCTTCGGAGTCGCTTTCCGGGAGCGCCGGGCCCCGCGGCGCGCGGTAGCGGCGGCGGCCGGGGGAGATCGCAGCACCCGCAACTTGACTCCAGCCGTCCCTGTTAAGCGGGGTGTCCCGGCAGTGATGGCTGAGGATTTTTATTAGGTGGATGCGGTTTCAGGACCCACCTGTGCTCTACAGTGTCCTACAAAATGTGAGGTAGCTGACAGTGAGTCCATGGCTCACCGTTTGAAGGGCAGCACCCTACTGAAATTCCATTTAGGAACCTGACTTAAAGCAATAGTTTTTTGTGCACTCGAATACTTGTATTGCTATCAGAAATCTGAAAAATAATCACCTGAATCATTGCTTGGTTAGTTTGATATATTCTCCATGAAGTACCTAACTTCACACCCTAGATCCTCTCTGAATTAACCTTCATAACTTTTCAAGGGATAAAGCTGAGTTTCTCCACTCCCCTCCCCAGCTGTTGAACACCCACAAACATTCCCTGTCGAGAACCACAAACCCAGCTAAGCCTGGACCCGAGGGGCACTGTGCACCCTGCAGCTGGCCCAGCACAAATTTACCCCGTGGTTTCTGAGCTGCCACTGCCTGCTGTGCTGAATAAGCCTTGCCAGGCATTGCTTTCCAATCAAGCCTTCCACAGCACAAAGAGAATTTATTTTCACCTGCAATATGTAGGAATAATTGCGCTGGTTCCTGCCCCTCTATGGAAAGGCTGTGGGCTGGGATTCATCTAAACTGGATAAGGGGTAGGCTCTTGGCACCCAGTAAGCAGATCCAGGGAGAAAGTTACCTCTGGCATCTGGAATGATAATGGGTAGGAAAGATTTTGTTGCCAGCCCCCACTAGGCTGCTGTTACCTTCATAATGACAAGTGTGGATGACCAATATGTGTTTAATCCCTCAGATCCCCTTGTTTTTCTTCCCGCAAGTTCTGAACAGTCTATCAAACCCATTCCTCAACTGAAACACTGAATCCTCTGTGAGACTTAAGAAGCTGACCCCTGCTCTGTAGACCCTGTGCGTGCCCCTGCTCTCCCATTTTTTTCTAATTTGTTGTAGGGCTTGTACTGGCAACCTATTACAGAAGCATCAATCAAATCAGCTCCTAAAACGGCTTGTTAGACTGCTGTGTTGATGCATGCATTTTTAAGCGATTTGGAGGGAGACAGTTTAGAATCAAGCAGTGCTACTGAAATCGGCTGGGGCCAGTTTTATTGGTTCTGGAGTAGGCAGAAGCGAAGTAGCAAATACAAATGAACACACAGAGTGTGGTGTTTGGAACAATGCAGAAAACGCTACAAGCTTTTTTAAAGTCTGTGTTGAGATGTGACACTTTAATCACACAGAATTTACGTACTTGGTGCTGAAGGAATGTTGGATCTACAAGACAATTCAAGATAGACAGTAGGTCATGCAAAAGTTAAGTCTTCCACTTATGTGTAGCTATTTCATAAGCTACAGGGTAGCAGCAAATAACTCTGGCCTCTGGAAGATATAATTTTATACACAATTTTATTAATTGTTCTTCTGACGGTACCGCTGCGGGTCCTAGCAATGTTGCATAAATGCAAAGCAGAAAAAGTCCCTAAGTGCCTGCCTAAAAGAGCTCCGCTATTAAATAAAAGAGAACAAATTACAACAGAGCTTTACAACAGAACACCAGAACAATACCTACTGGCTTGAGGAGCAGGAGTCTCAGTACCCCAGCAGTCTGTGGTTGGCAATTTTTTTGTAGGCATTGTATCTAAGGGCAATTAAGATAAATAGGTTGCACTTCTTTAGAAGTTCTTAATGGAGCTTCTGCCAAATATATTGATGAAAGCACTCTGGTGCTCTTTAGAAAATGTAACAAGTGAAAAATATACACTGGCATCATTAACAGATTAAAAATAGTAGTCAACCTTTAGATTCTGAATGAGAAGCTCATATAAGCTATGAAACTCAAAAGAAAAGACAAATCACTTATGCTGACTTAAACTGTGAAATGATTGTGAGAGAGAGGTGAGTGAAATAACAGCCTAGGAAAATAATTTTTTAGCTGTTGTTTTGAACAGAAACAAATGGAGAAGAACTGAATTTGCGAAAAACAGGCAAAAAGATGTGTTAGAAACTGACATATGAGTGGGTAAGAGTTTCACAAAAAGGTTTTAGCTGTCTAGGTATCTGGAGGTCATGGATGACAAAAAATCTGCAAGATAAATATAGTGCCATGGTCAACACTGACTCAAGAATGGTGTCATGCAGACAAATGGGTGAAGGTTCGTTACATGGGACTCAGCTGGTGTGCATGGTCTGTGGAGCAGTTCCTTGAACCAGATTCCAGCTGTGATCATCTCCTCTTTGGCAGCTAATTGTAATGATTTGTTCTTCAGATTGGATGTTGCCTTGGGCATTTGGGTTTTCTCTACCAGTTTTGAAACACTTCAGACAGTATTAGAGGCTAAAGTGTTAGCACAGGTAGAAATATAGACTTGGCACTCAAATAGTTCTAGGCTATGAATTCCAGGGCAAAAACTGTTATGCTTCATAACCATAACAATGTTGTTTTGTTGGGTTTTTTTCTGGCTAGGATTTGAAAAAAATGTGTGTTAGGTCTGTACTCAGAGTTGTCTGAAAAATAAAACACTGAAAAACATCATATGGAAGCTAACTGTTTGGTTTCTTCCATGATCTCATTGCACTTCTGTAAACACCAATTACACCTTTCGTTTAGTTAGGTTCGATGTAACTGAACCATGCTCTAAGCCCATTATTCTAAAGCACAGGATCAGTAAATTAAGAGAGATGTAAAGAAATGCACTAAGACCTTCCACAGTTATCACTATAACTACAAAAATGCATTTTTCATACGTTTAAACCAAACGACATTTTTTATCTTCTCTTTCTGGTATTTCCTGTACTGCTTTTATATAATCAGTACCAGCTGTACTGTTGATACAGCTCCCAGCAATGTAGATTTCCAGCTCAAATAATTGACAGCTTTCTTCACTGACCTCATCCTCTATGGAGGCATCATTTCTAAAACACTTTCCGCAGACACACTCTTACTGTTTGCATACTCTTAACTCCTGCCTCTGGTTACAGTCCTGTCAGATTACATTTGGGTTTCTCTCCATCCATTGTTCTGAAGTTTCTTGAAATTAATGTGCTGATGTTGCTAAAGTATTAAAAGATGGTTTCCTGGTCATTCTGTCATCTGTTGTAAAACCATTATTTTTTGCAGAGCATCCTTTTTATTTAATGTTCATGCTTGATTTGTCGCCAACTGTTCTTCCTCTGTCAGTACCTAGTACTGCTCTTGTATTACAATCTTAACAAAAACTAAGGCCACTGAGTTTTTGGTGAGATACCCATTGACTTTAGCCAGCTTGTGGTCTCCTCTATCGATTTTGTTCTGTTCACCTCTCTCTTAATTCTCTGGGGAGTGTGGTTACTCACTTAAGGACTTACTCTGCTGACCAAGGTCTGTCCTCCAAATGAGTTTTCAATGGAAAAAGTAACGTTGCAGTCCCATCAAACCTATTTGTGCGTGGTGTCAGCATTGCCCTTCCTGTGATCATACCGCCCTGACATGGTTTCAGATAAAACTCTTAAGAATAGATGAGGTAGTTCCAATAGTTCCTCTGCTTGGTCATTCAGCAAAGATTTCCCTCAAGATGTTCTTTTATCTGTAGTGATGCAACTGCCTCTCCTAACTTGCTCATGGCAGTACCTTTTCCTTTAAGGCCTTTGGCTTATACAATTTATCTGTTTCACATCTCTCCATCTGATCATGTTTGTTTTCGAATCTGTGTGCAGTCTTTAGAAGTTGGGTGTCATTAAAACCAGCTAGTAGTGATCACTGTTAACTGCTGCCTCCTTTTGCAATGAGGCATGCTGTGCTGCCCCTGGATCAATTGCCCCAATAAACATCACATCTGTGACCTCAACTCATTCTCTTCCTCTGTGTTTCTCTCTTGGGAAGCACATTTTTTGCAGAGGGATTTTCTTTACTTCTTGAACACAGTTTACCAGAGTTTACCATGTGCTAGCAGTTCTGCTTTGAATGGGATGGTTGGTGCTCCATTCTTGCATCCCTTCCCAGTTCTCTTCCATCTTGGCTCGATGTGCAGTTTATAGTGTACCAAACCTTGCACTTCCTTCTCTCTTCTAAATCAACATCTCCTCCAATCAAATTGATTTAGGGACTACTGTTTAGCATAATCATTCACCTGGACCTTTATCAGGTATCATCCAAACCACACTTCAATTGATATAAGTGACCTCTGGATTGGTCCCTTTAGTATTTAACCTGATCAAGTTAGATTGTACCTTGCAGAGTAGTTGTTAACGGAATTTTGAACATTTAATAATGAGTTCTGTTTCTAAATATGTATTATTATATGTAAATATTTCAAAAGACTTCTGTTGATCTTACAGTCAGAAAATCAAACTTTATCCTACATCTCACAAAAAGGCAAAACAAAACAGAAAAGATTGCAAATCCTTCTGTGAACTAACCTATAAAAGGTATAGCATGCATACGTATCATTGCTTTCCATATAACAGAATGCACTTTGATCTATGGGCTCTAAGCTGTCTTGGCGCAACTGGAGCAGGACTTTGGTGTGAAATTTGTGCCTGTGATACAGATTACTTTACACAGTAGGATGAACACCTTGCCTTACAACCTATGCAGTGTTGCTTGAAGATAGCAGGAGCACATTATGGAATTATCTAGGGACTACTACTTTCAGTCTTATGAAATTCCAGTGAAGTGGGATTACTCACCTGAGTAACATAAGCAGAATTCATTCTCGAGTGTTTTCAACAGGTCTGTATGTAGGCTTCACAAAAGACTGACTATCATAACATTTTTTTCGATAAACATCCCTTGTTGACATTACGTATTTCACTGCTGGATTTTCTGCTTAATTTTAAATTTTTCTGTTTAGTATTTTAACATTTTTAGCCTACTCAAAAAGTAAACAAAGGAAGAGGTGAAGGTGTTTCACAGGCACAATTGCTTCAGGCAACTGTCAAATGTAAAATTCAGTGGAAAGCTTCAGCATGTCTCTAGTTTAACTCAGTTTAGGAATGCTGCAAAAACAGGTGTTGTCTGACACAAGCAATAATTATCTTTCACCTTGATGGATGTTAGTTTAATCTGTTTTTTACATGGTAGCTAGGTCTCAGCTGGGTTAATGCCAGAAAGCAGATGAGATGTTCTGCGTACTTGGTGTATGACAGTACCCCAGACAGTTTTTACTCCCCTTTTTATTTCTTACATGGAACAGTTTTAATAGTCTCAGTGGTTTAACCATTAAATTTTAACTCTAGATCCATTTTATGTTATGCTATCATTGTATTTTAAATGAGCTCACAATTAAACTATTGGCTGTTTAGTACTTTACTGGAAGAAAAGAGACTAATGAGTAGAATATACTTCCAAAATATAGATGGCTATCTATGCAATATTCACAAAGCAAAATAGCTTAAAGTACAGGGTTAGAGGAACAAACTTTAAAAACTCCACCAAACTTGCTGTCATTCTTTGCATATATTTAAACTAGAGGAAAAAATCCTGTAAGTTATATCTTTAATGCAAAATGCTTTATTAATTTCTAGTATCCAGTGGTTACTTTACATCTTTCGTTATATTAAGCCATTCCAAACTAGACTACAACCTTCCTGTGCCCTTGGGCAGACTTTCTAGTCCTGTGGGCATGGGAATGGTCTATAAACCATGCCAACATTGAACTTGGCACAATTTTGAGGATTCTCTTTGCATGAAGATAAACAATGTTTTAATAGTTTCCTCAGGTGTTAGGCAATAAATGCAGCAATTTAAACAAGAGGCACACAGGCCCTCCTGGTTTGGCAATGTTTTCTACAGGGCTTAAATGAATAGATGTGTGATACACTACCTCTGACGTAAGATTCTTGTTGGTATTTCTTACTTGTGTACATGTGTGATATGTTGGAATGATTTCATAGTAGCGCTCATACTAGTCATCGTTGGCTGGTGACTGATACCAAAATAAATGCTGGTACATGCTAATTTCCACCAGATTATGTTGTCCAATCAAGCGTCCTCTGTTTCTTAGGAGCTCCTGATGGATAAATGTCCTGAATACCTTTGTGAATCAGCTACTTTTCAGGAACAGGAAGAGGTCAGCATGTAATGGTGCTGCACTACTTCTCTAATTTACATTCCACCTCTTTGTAGCTCTCACATGACACAGAATTTCAGCATGACAGTAGCCTTATGCACTGACAATGATAGGTTAGTATTAGCAGCATTTGTTGCCTCTGAACATACACCCCACTTCTCCCACTATACAGAACTTTCAATAGTTTAAGTATACTCATAATACAGATGGGGTTTGTTGCATTTGAAGGCTATGAAGCTTATTTAGCTGGCATTTGCTGAAAATTTGCTTTTAGCTTTCAGATTCCTAGTTATTTCTCTTAAGGAGACTTGAGTTGAAAGTTTTAAAAACTTCGGCATACGTATGCTGCTCTCCATGGTCTGCATGCCCTAAGATTCTCACTCATTTTGCCTTCTTAAGACGAGTACCATCACTCTGGTGTTATGGTATTAGGGTAAAACAATGTGAAAGAACTATTCCAAAGGACAGCAGATAGCAGTAGCAAAAGACATGACTACCTGAAAATCATGTTGAAAGCACACTGTGGTCTGCAGAGCTTACAGACACACAGGGAAAAATTGTCGCAAAGTCATATTTCTGAAAGAGACTATTTAAAAGGATTTCTTAGCCCCCATGAATGTGAAGTACTGAAGGAACATGGAGAACTCTCTATAGTTACCAGTACCTTTGAATGCTCTAGACTGGTGGTAAATTTTGTAAGTGTGCAGATTGCCTCAGAGAAAACAGAGTCAGGTAACACAGACGAAAAGATCACCAAGTGCAAAAAACATTGTGAGAAAGACTTACATAGTAAAGCAGAAGCCTATCCGTTCATCATAAAATGGGAAACCAGAAAAATAACAGACCAACCTTCAAAGTTAAGGAATTTTATTTCAGTTGGGTACTTTTATGCAAAAAAATATGGAATTATCATTGAGTTATTTAAAATCCTATCCCATGTATGTTTTCATTCCTTACTATTAAAACGTGTGTAATACTTTTTCTATGTTATATTGATGCTTCTCCGGCAGGAAACAATACCAGGATTATGTTTTCATTTCTAGAGGACAGCTCGAAACAAAATAAAAGTGCCTGCATTTGAGGGCAGCATTTTACGTATTGGATATACAAACATAGTTTCAGAGTTGTACATCCATTTTTTCATCTTTTGGGTTCCCCATTTCTGCACAACCCTCAAACCACAAACCTTGCACAGAATACAATGCTTGGCAGGTAATTTAACACTCTACAAAAAAAAAGAAATAAAAGATAAAAAGAGATGAGCATGTGTGCTTAGATATTAATGAAAATACGTATGGATATATTTTAATTACAACTGAAGAGTAAGTCTTTTAACAGGTGCCCAGGAATTTCTGTGAAATACATTCGTATGGAAGATTGGTCAGCTTTCAATATGGAATCTGGTTCTGTTTTGTCAGTGTTTTTAAGATGGCATTATGATTTATTTAGCAGCAGCTGGAGATATCATTACTAACATGTGTGCCCCTCCTAGGGTAAGTGTCGGAAACACTCAGCAGGCACCTCAGATACAATATTAATGTTTTTCAATGTTGCTACAATAGACAGAGAAAGTTCATACGTGTAATACAATAAAATAGAAAACCCTGCACCTCTGTAGACACAAAATAAGACAAAGCAGAGGGACTCAAATTTCTTCTCAAATTTGTTCGACAATCTGTAAGCATTTTTCATCCAAAACCTCAGGAATTTCAGAATATGTAAAGTCCTATGTCTGTAAAGAGTTTTCCTTTAAAAGGCTGAGATAGAAACCAGACATAAAGCACAGTAATCATACTAAAACTCCAGTAGTTAGGACATGAGTTGTGGAGTTGAAAATCTGTGTTGAAGTATGTTGTTCGCCAGAAGACTGGGGCAGTTATAAACTGAAGCATGCTGAGCTGTATGTGAAATAGGAATAACAACACTTACTTTCCTCATTAAGAAAAATGCAAAGAAGATGCACTGGGACTGCAGTACTCAGGTATTACATTCATAGTGACCACACACAGGAGAGACCAATTTTAAAATACATCTCAGATGATGCTGTTCAGGGAGCTTCTTAGTAGTTTGGGAGTGCAAAATAATGGTTGCACAGCCACATTTGCTGAGTTAATACATCTCCAGGTACAGATGGCAAACATGGAGGAGTTGCAAACCTCTCAGGAGCCTATAAAAATATTTAACTTTAGATGGGTACCAAAAAAATTATTCAAACCCTGGAAAAACACCATCCTTTGTGGTAGAATAACACGAATAAAAGAGTTAGCAGAATCAGTGAACACTGGGTAAAATCTTTTAAAGAATAAGGAATAACTCAAGAGAAAAAAAATATAAGGAACTGTGGCAGCATTCTTAAGTGTTTGTAAATAAAAGTTAAAGACCTAAGGAAAAAGGAAAACCAAATACCACGCAGTAATTTACTTTCGGGAGACCACGGAATATATGGTAGAAATACACAATTATTAAAATTAATGAAGAGTGGAAGAAAAGAATGCTGTGAGACAGATAATCTTTCATATATATAAAGACACAAAGAAACAGAACATACTGTCAAGCTGATGCAACTCTGCACACTGTTGAAAACTCAATAAATCCTTTATTCAAAATAAGCAAAATTTGAATAGAAAAAAAAAAAAGAGAGAAAACATTATTTCTAACATTATTCTAAACAAAAAGAGGACTGTCAAAAATAAACAACAACTAACATTTGTCAAAAAAGCCAAAAGTTGAATTGCAAAAAAAAATTCTTGCTTTCCCTCTCCTGCTTCCTCAATAAGGCCAAAAGAAATTTGAGACCTGGAGGTTTCTTTAAGGAAACAGGGGTAAGAAACACCTTCCCAGTGCAGAAGCAATACTGGGAGAAGCAATGTAGCCAATCCCAAGTGCTACTGCATGTTTGGATGCATGTGCCTCGGAAAAAGTTGACTGCTGTCCCTGGTCATATCTTCACATACCTTGACTGTTAAACAGCAGCTGCTGAGTGAGCAGACTCAAAACTTTAGAGGCAACTGCTGCTAAACTTTGAGAAATACCAGGTAAGGAGTAGTTTTCCTCCTCCAGCACACTTAGACTGAAGTGAATGTACTAAGAGTACTTTATGCTTATATGTGATAATGAAGCTCTAAAGAAGTTATATGGGACTGACCAGCTCAAGCTTTGTGGGTTTTTTGAAGGGAAAGATGACCATGAGTTGTTCCCTTTCTCTTGGACTTAGTGATTACCATCAATCTTTCTCCTTTCATTTAGGAATGAAACTAAGTTTGTTGTTAGAAATGGATGAGAAGCAGATTTCTCTGCTATGCTGCCCAGAAGACCATATTCAACACATCATTGCCTTTCTGTAGTCTTTAATGAGCATCATGTCACTAACATGGCTAAAATGGACGGAGTAGAAAACAATTGAAGCTGAACCTTGATCTGCCTGTATTTGGCAGGCTTCAAGGTATATAACATACCTACTTTTTTTTCCCATTCTACCCTCACAAAGCCATGCACTGGAATATGTAAAAAATTAATCAGAAGCAATTTTGACAGTGGGGAGATGTTACCTTCAGTTTTGTGAAGTGATTGGATCTATGACCTTGGAATAGTATCTATATTTTAGGAAGACAATATCTCCCTTCCTATGTAGTCAGTCTACAATTCAGATTTGAATTTTATCTTTAATGTGATATATCTGATGAGGGCTACTACCTTATTTTGTTTCCTACTATTTAAAGAGATGTACAGTAGTGAAGAAAGTATTTTTAACTATATGACCTTGTATATCATGGTTTCAAAGCATCAATCTTTAAAATATAGCTGGAATATAATTATTTCTAGTACTTGCTCCTTATTACATATCTCAATATAGATTATAGATCATTCTGTAAACTGAAGAATGTCATGGAAGCATGAAATATACCTGGTTTTTATTTTTAATAAATATATTTTAATATTTCATATTTCTTCTGCCTAAACAGCACATTTTTACCAGAAACAAATATGTCAGTCATGTAATAAGAATATTTATCTATCTAATTAACATCACTGTCATTCTCCTACTGAACAAGGCATAAAATATAAAAGAAAGATTTTTCACTTAAATGCAAAACCCCCAGTGGAAATATGCTGTTATTTTAAAGAAGGAGCTGCAGCATTACAGAAGGAACACAGATGTGGGAACTTTTTCCTCCCTTGTCTTGCAGCTGATCTACTTAGATGGGTCATTTTGACATCCCTATGAAAGGTATGAAACTCCTGCATCGAGGAAATTGCTTATGATTAAAGGATAATGTGAAAGGGTGTTTAATCTTTTTTTCTTGCCCAACTAACACATGTTAATGACCATCAAGAGTTTTTACCCTTTCTTGCTAAATGAAAGACTTTCTATTGTCTTCTAAGAAATGACCTTATCCGTTGTTTCTTATGCATTTGACTTGAAACGCAAATGCCTACACAAAAACTAGAACGAAATATGTAGTCTATTTGTTCTTATTACTAGTTAGAAATTATTTAGCTAGGAGTGATTTGTATTTTATTGAAAGAACAATATATGTGCAAAATCAAATTACATACCTACTAAACATATGAAATATGTACATGGTAGAGAAAAACTGTTACAACTGTATATCTGTTATAAGAAATAATTTGACATTTAATTATTTTTTTCAGTTCTGATTTTGACTACAAAGTATTAATACAAAATTAATGGAATGTGCTTGTTTACTAGGAGGGGGCTACAAAAAAGTTGTATTTTTTCATGTTTTGCACATATGCTCACTGTTACTGACAGCTCCACTAATTTTGAATTCGTTCAATTGAATTCACCCCATAATGAAACAAGTTTATATAGGTTCACTTATTGTGTGATTACTGAACATGGTATCTATACGTAAGAGTTTAAATTATCTTGAGTTTATGCTGTGATTTAATTTCATACACCTATCACAGATCTAATTGCTTTACATTTTTAAATGTCTTGCAGGAAATAATACCTTGTAAGACTTGAAGAGATGAGATAAAGAGGAGAGTACCTCAGGCTGAACTTCTAGGAATCATTGTAAAACTATTTCCCTAACAAATTTCGATATTAAATTCTTGCATTCTAAAACAAGGTAGTGGCTAGTTTTGCATGATGACTTATTAGGCACATTCAGCAACATGTAACAGGAAAAGATCAATTTTCCTTTATCAAATGCCAAAGAAGAAAGTTGAGACTTGGGCCATTCTGGAAATGGATTATGTAGTTAATCCATTAAAGGATTATGGAAAAAGAGAACTATTTCTGTGCCACAGGAATACAGACATTAAAGATTAGCAGTAAACAATATGCTGTTACACAAATATTTATTTTCTCAGGTATGTCAGACATTTAGTGGTGCTATTGCAGCATTGGCATAGAATCACGGAATAATTTTGGTTGGAAGAGATCCTCAGGATCATCGAGTCCAGCGATAACCTAACCTAACTCTAGCACTAAACCATGTGCCTACGAACCTTGTCTAAATGCCTTTTAAACACCTCCAGGGATGGTGACTCCACCACTTCCCTGGGCAGCCTGTTCCAAGGCCTGACAACCCTTTCCGGGAAGAATTTTTTCCTAATATCCAATCTAAACCTCCCCTACTTCCTGATACTTCATGATTTCTTCTCCCTTCTTTTTAGACAGAACATCCAAATTAAACAAAACATTCCCTAAAGCCCTCAGTTGCATTTTTTAATTATTTACATTCAGCTTGGCTATGTTATTAATTGTGCTGCCTTCTGGAGTGAATGAAGCTGGGTAAGGCAGGTATAAAACCTAATGACTGCTGTTTGTGTGGGTTTTAAATGTCCTTGAGTTTTAGAAGTAGGACATTTAAAAGAGAACCACTAATTGAACTCCATACTGAAGGCGTAAGACTAATATTTTGAAAACCTCTAATTCAAAAGACCTGTTATCTTGCTTGACCTTATTTCCTGTCATTGGCAAGAAGTGAGTTGCTTCTATTCACTCTAATAGCCATATAGTATAACCCTTGCTGTGAACAACTGCTATTTATGCATCCCTTTGTAGAATACTCCAGTCTTGGGAAGTTATGTGTCTGCCTCAGAAGGGTCATTTACAAACAGCCTCTTGTTTGACCTAAGGGATACATCACATTGCCTCACCCTGTACTTTTTACCTTGTATACTGTACTTCCTTCCTCTCATGTTTAACACAGCACAGGTGGTTCTGTGTTTCAAAACCAGGTGTCTAAGTCTCAAGTCATCTGCAGAAAAGTTTACCTTCTTATAATTTTTAGCTGGATTTCAGAAGTTATAAAAATGCAATTATTTTTCTTGGAGAAGGAAAACCTATTTTTCATGGCTTATTTCTATTTTGTAAAGAAAATATTTTGGTGCCTTACCAGACATATTTGTCATCTGATCAAATATGAGTCTCAACCACATACTCCCTTTTACCAGAAAATTGTTTATGACAAGTCCTTGATTAAAAAAATATACAGAAACAAACAGGTACTAGGAGTCTATATTTGAAGAATTATAAAACTTTTCCACTGTTAAAGAATTGTTAATATACAAGCTACAGAAATTATTTTACTAGAGATTCCAAATATGAAAAATTTTGAAGCCTCTCTACTTTTCAATTCTATTTTTTCAATAATACACACAAAGCTTTCTGTAGGTAATTATATCTGCTTGAGGTTGTCCATAGCAGAAAAAGAGAAGATTTCTCTTTTCCTTTCTCAACTCAGTTGTGCTTCACAAAGATCTAGATCTCAAAACAATGTCAAATCATCAAATGATACAGAAATAAAGGCATTAGTGTATATATGAAGGCATTAGTATATACATGATCTCTATGTAGTTAGGAGAATATTAATCTTTCTTGGAGCATGTTTTTCTGTTGGAACAGATTAACTCTGCTAGGTCCCTGCTACAAAGATTTAATCAGTCAATAAATAAAGGTGATGTCTGTACAACTGCAGTCACAAGACTTTTTTAATCAGCTTTGAAATAATGTAATGATTTTGATTCTGAGTGGAGAAACCAACAGACAAAAAGCAGGTCCAACACGCATTTTTAAAAGATTGTCCTGCTACTGCATTCTATCCCCTCTGTTATGAGAGGAATTAGCTATTGAATATTGCACTGATACACCACAAAGCTGCACCTGTCAACAATACCATCATCCATATTTGAAATGCATACACTTTGAATTGTTCCTGACAAGTTAAGGATTGCTTCACAGGAAATTGTGTAGAACTAACTAACATGTGAAGCTCAGCTCTACCAGTGAGAGTTCATAGTAGATGTATCAGAGTGGGTGAGATATTTCATGATGGTTTGTTTTGAGAAAATAGCAGAATTTCTGGGCACAGAAAAAGCCTTGATGCTACGCTTCAAACATGGTTGTTAGTTAAGGTATGTAAGGTAGGAGTTGAGAGAGTTGTGAAGTGGATGAGAATTTTGCTAGAGGGAAGTTGCTGAAAGGAGGAATATTTGGTCAGAGGTGGTTAGAGGGGAAATCACTACTGTAATGATCAGTTTTGTTACCATCTCATTTCATAAGATGAAAAAAAGCCAGAGGGTGGTGGTGTCCAAAACAGAATGATCCAAACAGCACATAAGAGAAACAGATGCTCTTGAAGACCACAGCAGCAAAAGCAGGATGAAAAGTAATATGTAAAGTACAATATATATTTAGCAACTAATAATGAGGATTTAAATTAGACTAAGGGTCTCATCAGCTGACAACAACAGATGGAAAATAAAAGATCAGGAGGTATTACCTGATCATGGAAAGACTGAGTCACCAACAAGGTATGGCTGTGAAAAGCCAAAAATGATCCTGGAATATACAAGGCAAGACATTTCCATTGGAAATAGTCAAATGTTCTAACACTGGAGAAGGTGTTCAAGCCTCATCTGGAATACTGTTCACATTAGCCCACATTTTAAATTAATCTTTGTTCAAAATTGAATGACTGAAAAGAAGACTTGCTGCACAGGCAGGATCCTGGGGAAGAGAATGAAAGGGCTCATGTGGTGCAGAGTGAAGTCTGCTAGGATGGTTCTCTATAAATAAAAGTAAAAACAAATACTCAAAATGGGAAAAAATCTTGTTTAATTTTAAAACCAAATTAGTCCAAGAATAAATAGATATAGTCTAGCTCTGAGCAATTTTTTTTTCAGGTTTTCAAAGGTTTTAACTATTACAAAAGTGACTTTCAAGATGATCTTTCCATTAAGAATAGTAGACGCAAAAAACATATCTGTTTTTAAGACCGAGTTTGATACATTTCGAGAATGAGTTTTGTGACCAGATAGTAGTTATTGTACCTGCAACAGCAGTGTCAAAGAAGGTTTCTTCTAGTCCAACGCTATGATAACATTTATTGCTTATGATAAAAATACTAGCTCTGATTAAAAAAAAAACCTACCAGATTGTTGCCAAAGTAAAGTTATCTGTAAAATAACACCTGCGTGGTATTGACATATTAATATATTTTCTCTCAAAATTAAAATCTAGAAAACACAGTTCTTTCCCTCCCAACTTCCTCCCACCACTTGCATCAGCAGATACTAAACTTGGCAAGAACCATTTTCCCAAGCAGTAGTAACGGTAGGAATATATTATACAAAATGTTGACCTGGTTAAACTGAAAGTTCGGTATGTTGTTACTTCCAAAAGAAAACATACCTTAGGATGTGGTGAAGTGTAGAAAGATCTTTCTACAGTCAGTGTGAATATTTTAGTTTCTAGTTTTTGTGGCACACGATGATGTTACGCTAATGAGTAATTAGTCTGTAGAGTATGACTTACTGCCCAGTCCTGCTGGTTTAACTCAAACCTGTCACAACTCCTTTCCAGACAAGGTAATTCTTTTACATTAATTGTGCATTTGAGTAAAGAATGCAAAACTGGATCCTCATTTACTACATTGAACTAACATGAACAAACCAAATAGGGTATGAGAGAACAAGGAATTTATATTTTGGATTCATCCAGTCCATAACACAGCTGTTTTCCAGATTTAACCCTCATATTACAGATTCTCCTACTAGTTGATAGATCATTCAGAAGGCTCCAGGTCTATTAATATCTTTTATTCAATTCCTCTTCCCAGGTAGATGTGATAAAGTGAACAGTGTTCACATTCAGGCACAGAAATATTGACAGCCCAGAAATCTGAGCATTTCTGCAGTAAGCCAGTGTTGCTGCTTCTTGCCTTGCTCTTGTCAGTTGTAACTACTATTCCCAGGACCACAATGAGCAAATATGCTCCCCACTGCATTGATCTATATTGTTGTCATAGGAAACAATTGAACTAAATCACAGATGGTAACACTTGAACCTTTGGATTTAGGGTCCCTAGGAGCTTAGCTTTCATCCTGTGAAGTATGCTCCTCTCAAAAGTCAAACTCACTCATCATTAGAAAGGTTGGATGTTTGTTATCCAGTGCTAAGCTCAAGACAGCAACATAAAAAGCAGAATTGAACACATCAGCTCCACACTTGTCTAGCCATCTCACCACCATGGTAGCCAAAATGACAACACCAAACTCATTCTGAGCCTAATGAAGTTTTCTTCAAAAGATGTACAACTTCACAAAAGGTGTAGCCAAGCCTCTCACTTTCAGACAAGCATCTCAACTCCTGTGTTAGAATCCTGCTTCCTGGCCAGGCCAGTGAATACTTGTAATCTTGCTCTGGCACAATTGTTCCAGGCAAAGTCAAATTTCTCTCCCAGAGCCAAGCACTCCACCACGCTGCCCAAGGATCTGTGGGGTTAGGAATGCCTTCCCAGGAATGGGGAGAAGCGTGTCACCTAGACAAGGTACGACTTAGGTTTCCAAAGTCTTGGATGGCAACTTTCATTAGTAGGCAATTAGATGAAAAGGAGACACCATTGCTATTTCCCCTCTTTCAAGTGACATCCTGAGCATGTCTAGTAGAAAAACAACGCATCCGGATCCATCAAGACCTGTAGATTACTGGGCACAAAGATGAGGCAGAAAATAACCTTTTAGATTCCTAGTCCATGCTTCAGATTCCTAGATGCTATGACAAAATTTTAAATAGTAACAAAATAAACAAGGATAGGCTCTTTATAGGCCTCCTGGCTAAAGACTGGGTTGGTAGAGAAGTGCTGCAAGAAATGTGGGCTAGATACAGTCTGGCTTTTCAAATTCAAGTGTAGTTTTGCTACCAACTCAAATGAGGCTCTGTCCCATGTTATACCTTGCTTTTGTGTGTGACATTGCATGGTCCCTGTGTTAGGCAATACCATAATGACGTCATATCCTGATGAAATAACTTGATTTCACTGGTTTAGCAATTTCTTACCATCAATTTGGAATAAAATACGTAACAGAGATTGCTTGCTGTTGTTTTTTTGAAAGAGTTGGGTATAATTCAGAGGAAAGGTAAAAATCATGCAGCAGCCTACAAATACTTAAAGAGCCCAGTTAGGATTCACTTCTGAATGTCCGCCTAAAATTGCAGCCCATTAGAAATCGAATTTTTCTTCCATTGTCTTCTATATATCAGCACACACCTTTTATCTTTTTGGCAGTTCAGCCAGTATCTGAATATAGCAGAATCTAGAGTTCTTAATATTTCTGGTTTTCCAACTTTTTTTCACATAGTCAGTTAGGTAGGGTACCATGACTTTGATTCGTAGCACACTAGATGGTGTGAACACTATAGCTGTTACTGTTTTCATCTGAATGTTACCTGTTCCAGAAGGATTCAGAATTAACCAGCTGGGTGCCAGTTTTTCTCAGTAGAACTAGGCAAGCTTCTGATCTTATTATGATCTCCAGAAGCTGCTCCTGAAAGTGCACTGGATGTGAAAGCCCTCCAGAAATTAATTTTCCTGCTTTTGAAGTGACATAGTTGCCTCCTTAGCTTCAACTTGTTCTGCAAAGGCCTTCTGCATGGTGGAGACCCCGGACAAGGACAGGCTAATGTGCAGAAGCTGGCCAGGAGAAAGAGGCAACACCATCTGCGTTTCTCAGCCTGCGATTCTCACACAGCCAATGTGATTGGTTGAATGACTTAATGTAGAAACTGTCATCCTGGGGAACAGAAGCCATACACTTTCCAGTTACACAGAAAACAACTACCCTCTCTATGAGGGAAAGGGTCTGATTGTCAAAAATTCTTTCTATGAATTTAGCACTGCTCAGCTATCGGGATGCTGAGCAGATACCACAGTCATATAAAAATGGACAGGGTGGTTTGTACCTAATATCCCCCAAAGAAAGCTGTCCTAAATTAAAAGTAATCCTTAACCAACCTCTCATGTACCTACAGGTACGGATAGAACACAACATTTGTTTAAAATTGTATGAAATTATTCTATCAAGTGCTCAGTCAGCCATAATCCTGAACATATCAGTCTATATCACAACTGGCACATACCAACCATAATGTTCACCTGCAAAAAACATGTGCCACAAATTAGACACGACACACTGACATTTTTCCTTACCACGTTTGCGCTTTCAATTGAAAACAATCAGCCAGCTGAACTCTTATTAATGATGTTGCCCAAATACTGTGTACATTATTGGTTGCACAGAAGCTGTGAGAAAACATTCAGCCTTTTTTCTGAAAAAATCTGACCCACCTAGGCACCTTCCCTTCAGTGAATCCCATCTGTTACTCTTCTCACAATTTAATGGACAACTGATATTGCTACCATAATTTTACATTCAAAATAAAATAAAATATGTGTAAAGAAAGTTCTGGTTTGGTCTTTTGTGTGTGTGTGAAGATGTACGTAAAAGATTAACAGAAACATAAGTTTCACCTTCCCCAAAACAAGTCAATGACTCAATTTCTTTGCCTGATAAGATGAAAAACTACGTGATTCCAAGGCAGGTGCTAGTGTCCTTGCTCAAAGCACTTCTGGAAGATGCTTAAAATGATGAGCACAGCAAGAGAACCTATGCAGAACACAACAGATGAAAATCCAGCACAGAAAATAAACAGAGCTCTGGACTCAAGCAGCTAACATGAAAGAGCTGGTGGTACAGTTTTGCCTACAAGTACGCACCAGCGCAATACGCAATCTCTCCTACCTAGTGCCAGGGTGTTACGGTAACAGCTTCGAACAGAGAAGGTTTAATGGTTAGCAACATCTGAACAATGCTTAAGACATCCTTTTAGTTACATTACTTTATTGTACACCAATAATAATAATAATGCCCACCATCCAGTGACATGCCTTCATAGCTCTTACGCTTTCAAAGGAGAAAAACAATTTCTGCAGAGACAAAAAGAGATGAGGAGACATACTGAAGGTGACAAGTAAGGAATCAGCAATCCCAGGAAGGGAACTCAGGCCCCAGCTGAGCAGTCTGGGACCTACTCAGAATATGTGGAAATCTCTTTTCTCTGCGGTGAAGAATGGTGAAAAGGGCGCACACATTTGTCAATAGATAATGCTGCACTCCATGTCAAAGTGGTGCTATAATTGGCATCCAGCAGCCTCTGCATAAGGCCACATGGTTAGAAGAAATTGCTAAATTATTTGACTTGTAAACCCGGTTTGAAATGCTAACTGCAGAGTATTTGTCTGAGTGATAAACTCTCTAAGGAGAAACCTTTGATCTCCAGTCAAGTAAAGACCCTTAAAAGTCCTGAAGTCTGGAGTAGCCAGCCCTAAAGACCTTTGTTTGCAACCATCACTGGAAGAGGGGGAGGGAAAAAGCATTTTGCACAGTGATTGCGGAGAAGTTTGGCTTTGCTTGTAAAGCTGGAAGGTGAAAGGCCGTGCAGCTCCCTTCCCCCCAACAAAAAAAGGTTACCCAGCTTTATGGTATAAGGCAGTCCTTAACTTTAAACTAATGACTTGGGCTTAGCAAAGAAGATCGTAATCTGTAAAAAAAAAAAAGGTTTAGAGACAGTGAATTTTCTTGTTTGTGAGAAAAAACATCTTTAAGATCAAATGTGTTACCATGGTATCCCTTAAGTGCAGCATGTTGCAATACATTTTTGCCTTCTAGCACTGAAATGGGAAAGAGTTCAATCTGCATGCTAGTTCTGGTAGAAACACTTACATTCACTTTATCGCTGAATGCAGATCAACAGGGCCAAAGCCTGCACGTGTGCTGACCGTCACTCTTCAGCATCACTCCAACTAAAAGCAGCAAAGTGTTGGGCTGCTGCTGTAGTCCTCTCAGCAGAGTAGGAGGTCAGTTGAACCATACGTGAACTCTTTCCTGCCACCACACAGGCAGCTTCTAGAAGAGACAGGCAGGATTACTAACCTTTTCTGCCTTCCGAGTCTGTTCATGGACAATATTCTTAATTTCCAAAATTCCTTGTGACAGAAGGCATTAGAGTTTAAAAAAAAAATCTACCAGAAATTGGTAAGGCCCGAGTGTCACTTCTCCTACTTCCTGCTGTGTCCTTTCACCACCACCACCCGCTGGACAAAAGTTCACAGCTGACTAGCAATGTCTGTGAACGACAGATCTTTTACTGCTGGTGTTAGCCTATGCTGAGCTCCCAAATGGGGTGGTGTTGCTTGACGGGGTCATCTGTTTACTTAAAACAGGACTGGGATCAAAAGTTCGTTTTCATATACCGTTAAAGGACAATGATACATTAACAACTTCAGCCACTGCTGAGTTGGGCTGGATGTGACTCGTAGGTGAATGACATCGTATGTCAGCCACCCCGTTTCCTACAAGATTTATTTCAACCACCTCCCCTGTACCTCTCAGGGAATATGAAAACAGCCGTCTTCCGTACCAATCTAGAGGTGTACCTGTAGGCAATCTCTGACACATTATCTTCCCCTTAGAGGTCACTAGTGATTCATTAGAGCATATTTACAGAGATCGCACCAGCCACTTGGATTTGTTTCAATGAATCAGTAACACCTAGTTTCAGACCAGCAAAATCTTATCCTACTTTTTTGGTCCAAAGGAAAGCTCTCAGAGACTTACTGCTTGTGGAGCATTAAATATTAAAGTCAGCACTTGTGATGCAGACATGGGTAAGGGAGAGAGAGAGAAAAAAAAAGAGTAAAAGTGAAAATGTAAGTAAGTTCCACATATTCAGACAGCAAAACTGAAAAGGTGAGCAGCAATTCACATGGCTTCCAACAGGCAATCCCCTGAAAAGTGGAAGAAATATGACAGTGGATTTTTTTGGTATAAAAGCCCAAGTTATTTAGGCTCTTAAATTATTTGACAGTGTTTTTGCAAATTAAGCATCCAGTCCAATCAAGAGCTAAAGCAAATTTCTACAGAAACACAAAGGAAGAGTTCCTTAATCAAGCAGGGGCACTCAGAGCATGCAGCTGACTGACATACCTGCTGAAGGCCCAGCATCTGCCTGTAAAAAAATGCATTTTCCCCTGGAAAAGTGTGATTTTTGTTGTTGTTTCTCTTTCTTCATGGCATGCTTAAACACTCAAGAGAAAGGGCCCAGGTCACCAAATCCCACCCTTCTCCACACAGCCACCCAGTGCACAGTGAACTCCAAGAAGACATGGAGCCCTGTCTGCAGCTTCAGCTTGTCAGTCCTTCCCATGCAGGACAGGTCCTGCCCAGTTTTCCAAACCCCTCTCCAAATCCCAAGCCTCAGGTCTTTAATGACACACCATAAGGCTTTCTCTCAACTCGAGGGTGTTTCTTCCTCTGTAGAATGATTGTTTTGACTACCCCATCAAATCCATTAGAAAATGTCAAGGAATGGTGTAGACCAGTGCCAGACCCTTCTTCAGCTGGAGGAAACTCAGAAACTGGGAAGGGAGAAGTGGGAAACCCTTGTGCCATGGGCAGCACCAGCACAGCTTGAGGGACTTCTGCTACAGTCTGTAGATCACATAAGTGTCTGGTGGCACCCATTAACTGCTTTCAGCATAACAATGGCTCTTTCTCATCTCTGCCCATCCTCCCTGTCCCAGTTAAATGAGCTATTTCACAGACAAATAAAGACTGGAGACACTGTCTTCGCTAGGAGCAGGAGACTGGGGAAGGGAATTCAGATGGGAGTGATGTGAGATGTGGGGAGACAGGGCTACCCTGAGCACTGCTATGGGAGATGAGGGGAAAGGGAAAGCCTGGTACAGGTGAGAGAGGTGCAGGGAGCATGAGGGGACATGAAACCACATTTACCCTCTGTCCAGGAGCTTGCAGGAGGGAAGGGAAGCCACAGTGCAGGGGCAGATATTTGGGATCGGGGTGTGCAGGAAGTCACAGGAGGACAGGAAAGGAGGAAGCTGACGGGGAGTTGGCCCTGGCACCTGTGCCAGCTCAGCTCACACGAGCTGCAAAGTACACAGGTGTTCAGTTAAACCAGCAGGCAAAAGGCTAGGTTTCTGCTCCCCTTGCTTACTGTTTTCTTAGAATGCCTATTTCTTCTCTGTCTAAAGCAGCTGAGCGAGCAGGAGGGCAGCCACACTGACCCTGTCCCAAGGTGGTGGCCTGACCCTGCTGCTGCCCCTTTTCGGCTTTGGCTGCAAGGACAGCGTGTCTGATCCAGAAGCTTCTTCTGAAATCCTTGTGCTTCCTCAGCCTTTGGGAAAAACAAGCAAAGAAGGAACACCACCCAGCTGGGACACACACTGTGCTTTAGAGGTGACGGGTCAAAGTTCAGTTCCACAGTATATCTGTGCTTCTTTGACCAGCGTAGGCAATGTGAAGATAAAAACATTTTACATATTTCTACCTGACTTTATATAGCTAGATGTATAACTATATACATTTGTATAGCACGGGTAAATATTTCTGTGTTCAACCTGATTGCAGATCTCACGCTGTCAAATAGCGCAAGCAGTCAGTTTCAAGAAATTCAGGAATACAAGATTGATTTATAATATCACTATCGTATTTTTGCCACTTCTGCTGAAAACAACTGTTCCAAAGTGACAGCCAGCCGCAGTGATGTAGCAGAGCCAGAAGTAGGGCTTTGAGAAGTATAGAGTTCGGTATATGAAGAAAGAATAACAAGACAAAGACTTAATTTGTTAAAAGGCATTGGTCCAAATCTTTCTCTACATCAATCTTAACTATAAGAAAGCCATTACCAAAATAATTCAAAGAAAACCACTTTGAGTCTGCATCACTGTAAACCAGCCTGAGTATGATAGCTGTGAAGTAAAAAGCTTTGAGAGCATTATTGCTGGTGTATCTAACAGCTCTAACTCAACAGTGATCTCCTAAGCATCTTGGCCAAGGCAGCCACCTTGGGGATTGAACCTACTATTTTCTTCTGTAAGAGTTTTGTTTACAACCCTGCTCTCCTGTTCCCAAGGGTAAGAAACAAACCTTTCTGTAAAGTGTGAGGTTGCACCTGTCTTTAAACAAGGCTGCTGGCCCTGTAAAATTCTGAGTGGCAGGGCACAAGGAGAAAAACCCCTCTAGCACTGCACAGCTGCTGAGCTACGTTAGGGGTGAGTCGTGCAAAGGCGACTCATCTTAGGGCTGTGTTTTAACACAGAGGGCTCGCTGGGAAGCAGCTGTCAGTGGGAACACTGCAGCAATGGCACCACTTTCACCACCCAGAGGGCAGGGCTAGGATATGGGGTGGCAGTCTGGCGTGTTCAAATGGAGTCTCTGCTTTAGTAAGGCCAACAGTGAGCTCTTCCTGGTTTTGTGGAAGATAAGATGTAACATTGCATCCTACCCAAATCTTTCACACCAATTTTTTCCCTCCTTGTGCCTTTCCTAAACTCAGCATTGTCCCACGTTTAGAGTCAAGCTACAGAGCAGGATCTTGTGGTGTGAAAGATAGCCTGACAGTAGAAGTGTGGCCTCATGGGTCACTGCAAAGAAAATCTTGTTTTAGCAGAAATTCTTAATTTACATGAATATACAGGAACTAGAAGATTAATGCACTGTGGTATTGTCACAACCTGGAGAGGGTAGAGAGCCTTAGGGAAGACAATGAAAGCGTATTTGGGAACATTTCAATCATAGACCTCCTCAAATATAATTCTCTGCTGAAAGGATGAAGCTGATCAGCGCTGCAATCAGAATATTACTGGCAGACACTGACTCAGCCTTTCCCAGGTATCTCCTTCCCTGCTCCTTAGCTCCCTGTTGCACATGCACTGATGCTCCTGTATGCAGGACAAGCTCGCTTGTGTATGTTTCTCTGCTAACCCTTTCCCCAGGCTGCAACAGAGTCAGCTGAGGGCATACACAGAGGAAGAGCCCTTGCAGGAGAGAGTTCACAGTGCGGTTCCCCCTTTTCTCTTCCAAGCGCACTCTCTTCATGTCCCTTCTTAACATTAACATGTCCCTTCTTAACATTGCTGTTACTTTCTTTTCCCCTTCGTGTTGTAATACTGGTGCTGAATTTTGATGAGACAAAACCAGGTGCAGCCCATAGCATTTATTTATTTAGAATCAAATGCAACATTTTGGTAAGTATTTTGGAGTTATGGAGAAGAATGCTAAGTCATCTGTTTCTCTCAATCCAGAATGAGTTCTTATGTTTTTATGTGATCAATTAAAGGAAATACTTGCCTTGAATCTACAACCATATTTTTTGTTTTAGATATCTAGACACTTTTGGTCTTAATGTTAAAGTTAATGTTAGCTCTTTATATAATTCATACAGTAGCCACAGGCACCAAAAAAAAAAAAAAGTTAATTTCTTAACTGTAGCTCTCCTCTTTTTATGTTTGCAATTTCAATTAACTGTTCTAAATAACTGACAACATGGAATATAAAACATTCCTGCAACAATGTAGGTCTAACAGCAATTACATTGATTTACTCTGGACCATGTTAAGTTCAGGGAGTAGGATAAAGAGACAAGAGTTTAAAACTTCTTTCACACTGATGTAATAAATTCAGTACATTGCTTTAAAGTTAAGGCAAAATAGCTGGTAACTGAAAGTCAAGAAAACCCTTGTTTTGTTTTCCACTGTGGTAGAAAACAATAGATTATGGGAAAGTTCTTCAGAAGGTGATCAGAGGAAAAGTTCACCAGCATCTATCATGGACTGTGTCTCCGTGGCCTGCTGGGATAGGAGGGAGGGACATAAAGGTGTCAGCAGTTGAACTGATACGGTAAATCACAGTAGGGCTAGTAAAGCGCAATGGCAGCCTAGTGTAAATGCCTTAAGACTTCTATTTCTTCTCTGAGGTTGTACTCGGGACACGTCCCCTCTTTGTGACCTTATCTCTGGGGCAGTGGGTTGTGCGCTGGTCTCTCCTCTTTAGTTTACGGGGACTAATCCATTTGCAGGTTAATAAAAGGTGAAAAGAACAATCACCAAGAAGCCACCAAAATAAACAAGTAGCACCTTTGACTGCTTAAGGATTCTCAGTTTTCCTCATCAGCATGCTCTGCTCATCTCCTCTCTTTCCTTCTAAATACTTTGATAATATGTACATCCATAAACTGATGATTTAAAAAAACAACACTCTAGAAAACAGAGTGATAAGACGATTCCATAAAAAGTTGATGCCTTCACTTTGCAGGCAGGGAACTTGTGTCTTTAAAATGTACTTTTCTATGTACATCTCCATGGTTGAAATTTACAATTTTTTTCTGGAAATGCTGACTGACAATTGGTGCATTTCAGTGACCAGAGTGGTTTTGGACCCAGAGAGAGGAAAGGTTCCCTTAGAAATGTCACCAATCTGAGCCATTTTGTTTCATGCAACAAGCAAAAAGGTCATGACATGCCGTTACTTCAAGCAATCTGTTGATTGATACGATTAATAAACTTTTCTCTTTAACTGCTAGATTTATAATGCATGCACTAGCTTGCTGCAGTGCTGTAGGCAGCATCATTAACATCAATAATGTATATTTAACATAATGACACCAAAGAGTGAGAGAAGTTGGGACGAGAAGGCTGACGCTAAGGTGAAAATCACCTGTGTGTTATGCAGCCAGGGCTGTGGTGCGGTGCTGGAGCTGTCGGCCTCACTGGTGGTTCCCCTTTGTTCCCATCCTATCTCCTTCCATTCTTGTCAAAGTTAAGGACAGTTCACAAAAGGAGGCTATTGCCAGGTCACGGAGCAGTTTCCAGTTACTCTGTGGTCCATGGGCTTCCAAGGGAAGCTTCAGAGAGAAGCAGGGTGTTTTATGAGTAGGTATATGATGTGGACTTGTAAGAGGGGAAAAAAACCCAACCCTATTCACACAGGCTGGCACTAGTATAGCTAGCAGGGCATTATCCAGTCCCCTGTATCCTTTCCCATAGGACACAGACAGGTTATTAATTCAGAGGGGCCTAGGTATAAAATAAAGGCTGTAAGGTAACGCATACCATAGCCCCTTGCTTCTTCCTGACAATTAAGTCAGCAAGCCAAGAAAACCAAGACCTACCATCATTCCACTGCAAATTCAGATCTAATCCTGAAAAGACGTTTGTTCTGCTGAGATTTTACACAGAAAAACAGTATATGTCTTGAGATACAGACATATTCATGTTGACTCTATACATCTAAAGAAAAAGCAAAAACACATAACCAGAACAAACAAACAAAAACCTAAGTTGGAGCCCTTCTCTCAAAATAATGATTCCTGGAGGAAGCTAGAAAGCAACATTAACAAAGATGACTTAACACAATCTTGGTAAATGTGTGCCTGTGTACATCTCCTCCTTAAATGGTCTCAGCTGTACCTAGTCCACTGCTCAGGGTGCAGATCTCCGTATTGACACTGATCTCTCCAGCTCCCAGACACCTCAGAAAGTTACTGACCTGCCTCCTACCCAGAAGAGTGCAAATGGGACTGCCTTTTGGTTACTTTTATCTCTGGAGAGATCCTGTGAGGGGCCCTCAGCTCTGGAATTTATTCCCCACTTTGCTCAAAAACAGCCTTCAACAATCTTTGACCTTCTGGGTAAGCTGTGGGGCCCAAATCCAAGGATTTGGTTTGGGACAGGCATAAGAAAGATTGGCGTTTGTGGGTGTGGTAGGAAAGCATGTTGTCAATAGTTGATTGAGTCCTTGGTATATAATTTTCTCATGTTGTGGCAGTTATCTTGTACAGCAGTATAAACTTAACCTGTGGAGACTTAGGTTTTCCTAAATGGTCACAAACTGGGGGAAAAAAAGCATTGAAATAAACCAATGTATGAATGATTGTGTGTTTGTGAACAAAATGACCTGGCACACAAGTACATCATAAGTCACTTTTGCTAAAATGACCCTTCTAGACTTGCAAATCACACAAGTTCTGCAGGCGTCCCTGGGCACTAACGGCATAACCAAGTGAAAGAGCTTTGTTGGGGCTGCTGATGAAAGGGCAAGTAACACTTGAATTAACTGAGACTACTTACTATGTTACCCCGCCTATGTTGCAACTGCAAGGCAAGCTGTAAACACCCAGTAAAACAGCACTATTGTGTCCTGCTACCAAACTTCTCTTATCTGTCACCTTTTAAATATTTTTAATATGAGATTCTTTTGAAAAGCTGTCTCAGCTGCTCTTACTCTCTGGATGTAAACAGGTTTGTTAAATATTTTATTTCTAACCCACCCACGAAGTTACATTCATTTACATAACTTAATGAAGGCTGCATTATTCATTGAACTTCTCATATAACGTTTTTCATAAGACATTATTAAACAAGTGAAGCAAGCCAGTCTAGTAATGACCCTTCTCTAAACTTGCTGCCAGTTATGTTTCCTTTCTCCTAATCTATCACTCTAATGGTTGCAACTAATAAACTTTTCAAATCTTTGCTGCTAATCTGTATATGTTTTGCATTGCATGCTGGATGTATAACTTGACAGAGAATTTACAATACAAACCACCTGGCAAACAAAACTATCTGGATTAATAAATGCTATCCAAACCTACACACTCCTTTTTGTTAGAATAGAGGAGACAACTACAGGTGACAGAGTACCTTTAAGCCATAAATAAAGTAACTAATCTGAAGCTGGTAAGTACTCTACTGAACAGTATGCCCCAAACACAAGATTTGTGACTGCCTTTTATAATTTCAAAAACATTGCTAAAATCAATTGATTGAAGTTTGATGTACGTGAATGTTCAGCAGAGACACAGGCTTGTGCAGGATCCTGTTAGACTGTTCTAGGAAAGATGGTACGTAATAATTTTAAGGTAAAGAAATTCTTACATTTGGGCTACTTAATCTGTATTTGGGACTAAGTCAAAAGTAGTTGGATTGTCAGGGAGCCTAAGCAGAGCAACTCCTTTTGAGACAGATGGCAAATTTTGATAATTTATACTTCATAAAAATAAATTCTAATGCAAAAAAAAAAAAAAAAAAAAAAATTAAAAAAGGATTGATTGATCTAGGGGTCTAATTCTATGCACACTAGTTTTGAACAACTGGGGCATATTCTTTTATCATCATCCACTCTGAACACCTCTACTGGTGTGTAGAATTAACAAAACACAGCAGTGTTCTGTTCTCAAAGACAACTAGATGCAGATTTGCAAAAACAGTTTTAAAAACTTCCTATAGCACTTAGGAAACTACCACTTGAAGCCAAGGATGGAATATTTTACGTATTATTAAGTATTTTTCTTGGTACCACTCCAAAGCTTATTCTAAATCACTTACCAGAATAAAATAAGAAAGCATATGATAGGTTGAAATGGAATAGAAAGAAGGGCAACCTTCATGTCTGCCTCTCATCTTGCAAGGGCCAGGAAAAAACTCCTGTAGTAAAGACATAAAACAAAATGTCAGAAAAGTAAGTGGAAAACATTAAGTATACAAGACTTCAACTGACACTGTTTCTTCAATAGGTGCTTTTGTGAACCAAAAGAAAAAATTATTTCCTGGAACAACTGCTGAAAGTAACATGTCCTAGTTTTACTAGGACAACATAAATCTGATCAAGTTATTTTTAATTAAGCAGTATTATTTCTAATGAGTCTTCAGCATTTATTTGCACATTTTTTTGTTAGTCATATAACTATTTTCAAGACTCACTTTTACCTGTTCGGACCTAATGTGGAAAGACTATGGCCTTTCATTCAGAAATTGATTTAGCATCGCTTAGATACTTCAAAAATTCTAAGCACCAGAAATGCTGCTGGCTGGCAAGAGCTCTTATTCATGTAGGTATATGAGGAGCATGGGTTCCAGTTAACCACCTTACCTTCAAGAGGAGAGCCAGCATGCTACACGTAAATCACAGCTTTTTACAGCATAGCACATACTGAATCACGTGTGTTTTTTCGGAGAGAGATGCGGTCTAAGATTTTTATTTTAAATGAGAGGTAACTGAGAGCAAGGATATTAAATACCCCAAAAAGGCCTAATTACAAGAAGGGAGTGAGTACTCCACATCAAAACTTGCCCTGTAACGTGTTTTGGCTTGTGAGCCTTGGAGCACCAGTCACTTACAGTAACACACAGTAACATTTACCAAGTCAAAGTCAGAGCTCTAGGAACTCCTGTCAGCAGCCATGCAGCTGAAGCAGCAACTTACTCCTCTGCAGCACCCCAGCACAAACCACCGTCCATCCAGTGAGCTGGAGGAAGGACATCGGCTGGCTAAAAAGCCATGGGAGTTTGGTAGATAAATTTTCAGCAAGACCAGCTCCTGAATCCCAGACAGTAAAAGAAGAAGGTGCCAGGGGATAAGAGCCCATCAGCCCTTAAATAGAAGCCACAATCTCAGCATGTGCCCACACCAGCAGCTGCTGAGCAGGCAAAGCTACATAATCACACCAGAGCTCACCTGAAACTGGTCTGCAGCCAGCATCTAAGCTGTCAAGATACAGCTGCATAGAGGAGATTAGCAGGGGTTGTAAAACCTGCTCAAGAAGTTGAGCAAATATTTTAGCAATTAACCCACACTGAGCTCCATATTACTGCAGCTACACTGCTACCATTTCTTGGGATAGGTTGTTTAAAGCTAGCTCCAAGATGCCTAAATTACACAGCAGTGACAGACCATTTAACTACAGAGATAAATTATCCAGGGGCAGTGCCTAACATAGGTTATGTTGTCATGATTTACAACAGCTGAGGATGTGCCCCCAGATGCCCAGACAAAACCAAATTAAGTACATGATTTTTTTTTTCTCCAAACATAAAAGCCTTGCAAACCTGACTTAAATATAAAAAAGGAAACAGAGAAATGTATGTATGACCTTAGACTTATGCTATGAGCGTTCATATTCTCTGGACAGCACTTAGATTCCCATTCTTTATAAAAACAAAATATAAACTAAAATAATATGAAGACCATGCAAAAAGTTCCCACATAGAAAATATTTCAGTTAAAAATAAACAAAACACGTTGTGGTGGATTGACCCTGGCTGGAGGCCAGGTGCCCACCAAAGCCACTCTATCACTCCCCTCCTCAGCTGGACAGGGGAAAGAAAATATAACAAAAGGCTCATGGGCTGAGACAAGGACAGGGAGATCACTCACCAGTTACCATCACTGGCAAAACAGACTTGACTTTTGGGAAATTACCAATCAAATCAGAGTAGGATAATGAGAAATAATAGCTAAATCTTAAAACACCTTCCCTCCACCCCTGCCTCTTCCCAGGTTCAACTTCACTCTTGTTTTTTTCTACCTCCTCCCAAAGAGCAGTGTAGGGGAACGGGAATGGTCAGTTCATCACACGTTGTCTCTGCCGCTCCTTCCTCCTCAGGGGGAGGACTCCTCACACTCTTCCCCTGCTCCAGCAGGTCATGCCAGGAGCCTGCACCAGCTCAGGCTCTTCACAGCGTCACAGTCTCCTTTGGTCATCCCCTTGCTCTGGTGTGGGGTCCTCCCTGAGCTGCAGGTGGATCTCTGCTCCGCCATGAACCTCTGTGGGCTGTGAGGGACAGCAGGCCTCACCATGGTCTGCACCTGGAGCTCCCCCCCCCCTCATTCACTGACCTTGATGCCTGGAGAGTTGTTTCTCTCACATATTCTCACTCCTCTCTCTTTGGCTGCAGCTGCAGTTTTTTTTCCCCCTTCTTCAATATGTCAACCCAGGGGCACTACCACCATCACTGGTTTGCTCGGCCTTGGCCAGCAGTGGGTCCATCTTGGAGCTGGCTGTCATTGGCTCTGTTGGACATGGGGAAAGTTTCTAGCAGCTTCTCACAAAAGTCACCCCTGTAGTCCTCCTGCTACTAAAACCTTGCCACAAAAACCCAATACACACGTAAAGAGTATCAGCATCTATTTGAATTTGCAGAATGTTGTAATGTTAAGGAGTAAAATGTTGACAAGGAATACCAAGACAAGAGTCTTGCTGTTCTTCAGACTTCAGGGTCACCTCCAAATTGGGATCAGAGTTCGAAATTTACCACTACTATATTGATGATAAAGGGGTCTTAAACTGAGATTATTCATCAAATCCCCAAAAAGTGTAATGGTATGGGAGGTTTGCATAGTAAAAATTACGTAAGGTTTTAAACATTGCCAAGAAGACTCAGGCACAATCTAAAAAGAATATCTTTTGTATTTTAAGACTACCAAAAAAAAAAAAAAAAAGTCTTGATAGTTATACCGAGTTTTATATGTAGGTTGTGTTTAAGGTCTTATATTATGTATTTTAAATGCTAGCTGGAAACACAACAAGTGCATTACAAAAACACTCCTAAAAAAAACAAACAAAAAAACCCCACCAAAACATCATAGGTACTGTTAAACACCTGCAGCAATTTTGAGCAGCTTAACTCCATCCTTAATTTTTGCCTTGGGAGAACATGATGTAAAAGTGACTGATTTCCAGAAGCAAACAAAAAAATAAATTAGTCTATATGGTCCTATAAGTGTTCATGACACTGAATTACATTGATTTACTTTGTAGATGTTTATAGAGCCAGCCTATGTTGTTTGACTTTTGAGGGAAGACTAATAGGTGTAGTAATGGGGGTGTGGGGGTCGGAAGAGCACAAAAAACCTTATGGTTAAGCCAAAACAGGGGTCATGCCTAGGGCATTTTATCTGCCCTGCTTACACACCCCTGAGGAATTGCATCCCCACAGTTGATTCCCTGTTAATCAATTCACATTAGTGCCTGTCTTTTAGTTTTCACTTTGCTGAATTCCAGGAAAGAAGTTCTTAAACCAAACTCATGCTCTATCTCTGACCTAGTCAGAGCCATTGCATTTCAAGAAGAAATCACAGCAGATTTTATTTGTTCTACCAGCTGATAAGAGACACCTTCGTAAGTAAAGATTCATAGTCAGCAGACTCAACACAGAGCAAGATCCAGTGGTCTGTTTACACAGGTCAGCAGTAATATGGGAGAAGAGGACCTTTATGGAATTTTTTTCCTCAATCTATTTTCTCTAGCTACAGAGAAAGACTCATGTCACACATTATTCTTCTGCTTCCCTTTACTTTCTTATTTACTATGTCTCAAGATCATGTGCTTGATAAAAAGACCTGTAGCACTTGCTCTTTCTCCATACTGTTTTCAGTGAGTGTGTATATTTTGCACTGCTCTCACCACTTACAGGCTAAAGCTTTTAGTTAAAACAATTTACTATTCAAAAGCAAGAACCACACTGAGGGTAGGAGGCAGGGGAGAGTTACGAGCATAGAAATAGTGAATAGCTCATTCACAAAAGCAGATCTGACTTTACACCCAAACCCTTTAAACCCATTGGTTAAGCTACTCTCTAGCATACGCACAGATCTTCATACAGAGCATCATAAAAATAAACTTTATTATCAAACTTAAAAATTCACACATTAAACAAGATCTAGACACAAATAATACTGAAAACATTCTCAGACAATAACCATTTTAGGTAATTTGTATGAGTAGCTAGTTCCCATTGTTTCAAATGCCTTTAAGAATATTTCTTAATACATACATCATTGTGAAACGTCTTCAAATGCTTAGCTGCCCAGCTTTCAGTAAGATTTTTAAATAGGGGAAAACTTATTTCTATAGAAATAACATTATCTAATTATGAATCAGAGACCCATAATTGTAGTGCTTGGGGAAAAAATATCATAGCCTTTTGAAATATTTAGAAGACATAAATAACTATTGTACATTCACAAGTTTAAATATTTAAAGGCCTTCATTACTATAAAAAGTTACTATGTACATATTAGATGCTATAAAGAAATCCAGCCAGAGGCAAGTGTTGAGCTCTCAGATTTGGCCACTGAAACCTATGAATTTGGTAGGCAGATTGTCCACAGGGTACACTATGGGGCCTGTTTTCATTGTAGGAGGTCCATTCAGCAGCTGCCAGTCACAGCTCCGAGCCAACTCCACTGTAAATATTTTTAGAAGGACTTTTGCGAACTCTTTGCCCACACAGCTCCTCAAGCCCCCACCAAAAGGGATGAAACTGAACCTAGAGGAATCCTCTGGAGATGGAGACATGAAGCGATCAGGGTTGAATTCATCCTTGTTGGTAAAGAGATCTGCCACATCATGGGTATCGCAGATACTGTAAATAACATTCCAGCCTTTAGGGATCTGATAACCCTATGAAAAGAAAAGAGACATCTAGCACCTTGCTGTGTTAAATAAGGTGAAGTGTGAGCACAGGACACATTGGTGCACCCCACCTCCCCTCCTGGCTTCCTGCAGGTCACTGAGGCAGATCAGCTACATGAATGCACTCGTACTTTGCAGCTGTGCTGAGGAGTTGAGCCTGAGCCCCACTTACATTTAGCTCAAGGGTCTTGAGGGCAATTCGAAATCCTCCAGGAACAGGAGGGCTCAGCCTGAGGGTCTCTTTGATGACACAGCCCGTGTACTTCAGCTGCTCCAAGACCTCCATGTCCAGCTGCTTCTCTTGGTTGGGACTGCACAGTAACCCCTAGAAAGAAGGGTGCTGCCATGACTTTCATGGAGCAGGTAGCCAGGGCTCCCAGCACTGCAAAGCAGCTGCCCCTCAGCAAGTGGCATTTTCTTGCCATCCACTAATAGGAGGGGACCACCTGGGTCGAGGGGAGCCCTGTCTGGGACACCTTTCCTGGAGGTATCTTCCCACTGCCCACTCCTGTGAAATAGCACTAGGGGAGACACACACCTTTAGCTGCAGCTCTTTCCTCACTTTCTGCAGGACATCGTGGTGGAGCCCTAGGAAGGCAATCAGTGATGTGGCAGCGCTAGCAGTGGTTTCATGGCCCCCAAACAGCAGCTCTGTGGCAGACTCCTTCAGCTCCTTGTGCACATGACAGAGAAAGCATAAAACAGATCAAACTCAGTATCTCCTCCAGGCCCATTCTACCACCACAATGCTGTGCATTGCTCCCAGGCTGTGGAACAGATACCCAGGAGCCAGCATGGGGTGGATGTGGTGCTTATGCTCCCTGGGGACATGGGTCTGGTCCCACGCTGCTTGTCCAACAGCCTGGTTGCAGCCTTTGCACCCCAGTGCGCTACACAAACTGGTTTACTGTGTGGGGAGAGGGGACTGTGCCTCCAGCTTTCTTCTTTTGGCCTCAAAAGATAAGCATGTTGCTGACAGAGGGACTAGGGAAAGGGATAGATCTGGCTCTGGGAAACCTCACCTGCATGTTGAGCTGCTCCCCGTTGCCTTGCGTGTGCTCCATCAGTAGCTGCAGCGCATCCTTGTAGCCACCCTCAGGCTCCTTGCGGGCCATCTTGGCACGGATGTTCTCCTCGATCTTGGCATGGATGATGTTGCGTGCCCGCAAGCCCTGACCAAACAGCAGAGAGTTGTGTGGAACTTAGACCATACTGACACCCTTCCCATCCTTTCCCTGCTGCCCTAGATGCTGAGGCATCCCCTGTGCTCCCAGCCTGGTGGGACCCTTACCCGGTAGAGCCCACTGAAGGGCACATCAATGGGGAGAGAGAAAAGGTTGCGGATCATCTCCTCGAAGGCCTCCACCAGCTGCTGCTCACCATCAGGGCTAGCCTGGAGGGGCTGGAAGCCCAGCAGGATCCTCATGGCAATGCGAAACATGAGGCGCTTCACCTCAGGGTACACCAGCAGGCAGGGCCCGGCAGCGCCCAGCCACCGTGCCAGGCAGGCGCTCACCTCCTCCTGGATGACGGGCACATAGTGCTGCAGGGCATCCCGGGAGAAGGCTCGCATGATCACCTGCCCAGGGGGACAAGGAAAAGGAAGGGGACACAGGCTCAGCCGCAGCACCCAGGGCGGCCGCACCCGCTCCCGTCTGCCGTCGGGGCCATACCTTTTTGCGGTGCTTGTGCTGCCCGTTGTGGAGGTTGGAGAGGCAACCAGAGCCCAGGATGGTGCGTACCGAGGCGGGCCACTGCACGGAGACGAGCCGGTGCTCGCCCAGCAGGATGTGCCGCACGTTCTCGGCGCCCATCACCCGCACCGTGGGCCGCCCGAAGAGGTGAGTCTTGTAGATGAAGCCGTATTTCCTGCGCTTCATCTGCAGGAATTTCCGCCTCTGGACAGGAGAGAGGGGAAATAAAATATTTTGTTTTAGAAGGAGAAGAAGAAGGAGCAAGGACAGTAGCTCTTTCCCACCTGGGCACGGAAGCCCGGCGAAGCCGCTGCTCATCCCCCTCTCCAGCAGCCAGAGGAGGAGCCGGGGCGCTTCTTCGCTCACCCGCGGCATCGCCCCGCCTTACCTGCAGCACCATCTGCAGCGTCTCCCCGAAGAAGGGGAGCCCCATCGTGCCCGGGGGCAGCGGGAGCGGGCAGCTGGGGTCGCGGCTGCTCACGCAGTACAGGTCCCAGAGCTTGACGGCAGCCAGAAAAAGTAGAAGGGGCAGCAGGAAGGTGCACAGGGCGCTGGCGACCAGGGTGGAGAAGCCCATGGTTGGGGAACCAGTCCAGCCCGACCCCCCGGGAGCTCCGAGTGCGTGGGTCGGGCTCGCTTCGGGCCGCCTTTTATACCCTTCCCAGGTTGCTGCCCACCCTACCTTGGTCCGATAAATTAGTTCACCCAAAGTTCATCTTTAATTGCGGATTGTGGCTTGGCTCCTCCCCCCGAAATCTTTAACTATTTGCTTTGCGCGGCGCATCCTGCCCGCCGCAGACAGCCGCCGGGGAAGGAAAGTGCTGCCGGGCGCGGCGGCAGCGGCCCGGGGCTCACTCCCCGCTGCATCGCGCTCAGCGAGGGAGCTGCGGGACGCTGCCGACAGCTGACAACCGGGGGCCGGCCGCCTCCTCGGATTTATCGCCGATGCTGTAAGAGACCAGCAGGCTGCGCCGAGAAGTGTCCCTCTCCAGCACCCGGGAGACCGGCTGCCTGGAGGCACCTACCCCCGGGGGCTCTTCCCGGCCGGTGCCGATGCTTTCTGTAAGCTGCGGAGCTCCTTCGCCTGCCCGCTGCTGTCGCCGGCTGGAGCGACGAGTTACCCCGGAGCCAGGAGAAGGCGGGCTGGTTCTGGGGCCGGATGGGGCGGGCGGTCCTCCGTGCTGGGGGTGCCTGCTGGCCCGCCGGGCAGAGCCGCAACTGTGCCGCCGCATCGGCGGAGGAGCCTCCGCTGTCCTCTGGTTCACCTCGAAAGGCCCGGCTTGTATTTCTTGCCCAGCCTCGGAGGAAGGAGCCGCGGGCAGCAGTCCGTCTCAGCCTCCCGATGCAGGTTCAAGCGCGGGTCACCGAGGGAAAGGGAGGTGAGCGCGGAAAGGAAACACCCAACCCGCCGTGCCCGGCTCCTCTCCAAGCCATCAGCTGCCCGCCCTCGCCCGGGGCTCGCCGGCATCCCGGGGCCGTCGGAGCTATCGTGGCCGGGAAGGGGTCCTCGGCATCGGCCGGGTATCCCGCCTGCAGCCGGGGCGCGGAGGTGCGCTCTCCTGGAGGGCGACGGGCAGGCACCGGAGGCTGCTCTCCGGGATGGACCGGCGGCTCCGACAGGAGGAGCGCAGCCGGACCGGGGCGGCCGGTGCTGTTACGGAGAGGCTGCACACTCTGGGGCTCCCGTTGGGTCCCGGCGCAGGATGCGCCGTCCGGGAGACGTGGCTGCTGGGAAAGGGACGCTCAGCGCGGACTGCGGAGTGTGGGACGAATCGGCGGAGCGCTTTGCTGGGCACGGCTGTTACCAATAAACTATCCCGCACGCCTTTTTTTTTCTTCCGTTTTTGTTTCCTTTTTCCTCCCTGTTACTTTTCCTTCTTCGCTCCTAGACAAGCTCAATAAACGCTGCAAGTTGTGTGTGTTTTGGGGGGGAGGATGTCACTTTTAATTATAATTTTTCTGACAATCAGCGCATCATCCGGGACCTTCCCTCCTCTTACAATGCCTTGCGGGAGCGGGGCTGCCCGCCTCCGCAGCCCCTTGCCCAAGAGGGACCCCTCTCCCCCCTGGGAGGTACTTCCTCGCCCCCGGAGGCGCACAGCCCCTCGGGGTACGCCGGGGCGGCTCCACGGGGCCCGGCCGGCGCTGACCGGGAGCGGCGGCCGCGCCCTGACCCGGCGCTCTCCCCTCGCCGGGCGCTGACCTGCTTGTGACCTACAACACGGACCGTGACATCTGCGTGAACCCGGCCGGCAACCGCGCCAAGTTCACTGTCTATCAAAATAACGAGATACGGTGGCCTGAGCACCGATAATTGCCACAGGAAGGCTTTATTATCTCCCCAGCTGTGTATTCTGCAGCCATCGGCTCGAAAAGAAGCAAATGGTAAAGAGTGAAAGGGATAATTAAAAACATCTTGGAAGGAGGTCAAGAAATTAACAGCCTAATATGAACAACATTTGATTACAAAAAACAATTATTACACTTCGTTTGTAAATGCTCGTGTTTATCTGCAAACAAAATCGGTTTCAAGTATGTTTGGGGTTTTTGTTGTTTCATTTGTGGTTGTTGGCTTTTGTGGTTTTTTTTTTGTTTTTGTTTCAGTGGGTTTATTTTGTTTTGTTTTAAACTATATTCATGTTACATTTTTCAGCGGGTGGCTATGGGTCTTGCCAGAGGTCGGGGTAATTTTTAAGCATGTTTCTGGAGGAGGCCCAGCCCTTTGTACCTGGTGCTGGGCGTTGCAGGCCCAGCCCTGCCTTTGGTGGGAGCCTGCATTGCCCGCGGGTCACAGCCACACCAGCACCTCCTGCTAATTAAAGTTAGTCATTGCCACTTGCAGCCACCACCTACTGATTTCACCTCTGATAGCCAGAAAGATTCACCTTTCAGGACAAGGTCAGGAGGGGCAGAGGCTCTGGTTCACTAAGGGGTCGACCTGCCAACAGCACTTAGCTAAGCCCTGCAGTTCAACCTCTTCCAGATCTGACCTGTCACATTTGGGAGCCACATTTCTGCCCCAGGTAGCATTGTGCTCTCTTGCAGCCCTCTGACAGCTCACAGCAGCGCACACCTGCTGCAGTGCTCCAGCATGGACGTGCAAGGGGGACTGGCCAGGGTGAGGTAATTTGTAGCCTGGCATTGAAGCAGGACAACGACAGAGTTTCAGGGGACAGGGGAAGTGCCCAGAACCTTTCCAAAGGGACTGTCCTCCTGCCACATTTCTGCCCTTGCAGGTCAAGCTGCTGCTGGTTCTCAACACAGAGCACGCTGCGCCACCAGGCTCAGGATGCGCTGCAGGGACAAGGTGGATGATTTCCTTCACTGCTGCCATACAGGACGCATGACAGTGGGGACAGAGGTGAAGCTGAAAGGAGCTCATAAACACATTGCAGTGGAGCAAGGACCTGGGCCAGCTCTGTTCTCAGTGCACAAGCAACAAGTCTCGCTTCATTTTACATGGGAGAGAAATACTCCGTGCCTCAGCAAGGCAAGTGGTACTCAAAAGCCAACTGAAAAGGTGCCCTCGGTACCAAGGCTTAGCCTCAGGTACCACCCTCTAGATGGACCCCTAGGTGGACCCATAGAACTGCTGTCCTGACACTTTCCCTGGCAGAGCTAGGCTGTGGGAGGTGACATGGTCAGTCTGACCAGCCAGCCACCCTGGGGCCTGCGGCACCTAGCAAATGGTCCTTCTGCAATGTGAACAGCATCATCAGGAACAGCGGACTTTCTACCACCAATCAGACATACTCAGAAATGTGCATTTTCCAAATGTTTATTCCCCAAAGCTCCTTCCCCTGCTTCAGTCTGATCCCTTGGTCAGGCTGCAGCTGGGGAACTCATCCCATGGGACTCCAGAGTGGGGCTTTGTGGCAGGCCCCAAGCAGCAGCATGGTGCTCAGGCACAACATACACAGCTACCACCACTGGGTAAATGAGACATGTCCTCTTTGCACCGTCTCTAATGGGAAATGCTGGGATGAGATCAAATATTTACAATAAAATCCACTTTACACCCTATTATTCTAGCTACAGCTGACGCTGTGGATTGGACAGCCCTGGCTTGTGTTTTCCTGCAGAGCTGTCCCATCTTCTCCCTTTTTACATCTAAAAAGCTACAGTGTGCAGGATGTTCATCCTGCCTCTCCTATAACTCACCCACAGGAGGTAATCTTGGGACAGAAAAGCTCTGGGAACCTCAGCTGTGGGGCTGGGAGTTTTCCTCCACATCTTCAGCAGCTGGAGATGCATGTGGGGTAGGGGCTGGCAGAGCCCCCATGGGGGAGGCTCCATGCCAGCAGCTTCAGTGGGCTTTTCCCCCAGGCTGGGGCTGAGCCTCATCCTGATGGCCATTAGCGGGACTCTGCAGGACCCTTCCTCCTGGCTTGCACACCAGGAGGGGAAAAATAAAAAGACCTTTGGGTTTTTGCTCTGCAGTGACCCAGTGCCATACCCAGCCTGGGGCAGCAGAGACCTGCCCCGGCCGCTGTGGAGGGGCATTGACGCCAGGGCTGAGGGGCAGCGTACCCCTGGCTCAGGCCTCGCTGTCACAGCTGGCCTGCAAGGGGTGGAAGTAGAGCTGCAGCCCGTCATCGACAGGGTGCACGATGGGCACGGTCTGCATGGTGGGGTAGCTGGGGGTGGCCAGCTCCCAGCGGGCCGTGCTGACCAGCTCGATGGCCAGCAGCTTGAGGATGGCCTGCGCCAGCTCCTTGCCGATGCAGCTCCGTGCGCCACCACCAAAGGGGATGTAGTGAAAGCGGCCTGTGGCCTCCGTCCCGGCAGCACTGAAGCGGTCTGGGTCGAAACCGCTGAGGGGGCTCTGGTAGACAGTGGCTGTCTCATGCGTGTCACGGATGCTGTACATGACACTCCAGCCTTTGGGGATCTGGTAACCCTGTGAGGTGGAGAGAAGAGGGGAAGAGAAGAGTGTTACATACCTGCGCTAGTGGAGGATGAGCAGAGGGCACCGGGGATCAGCCCCACCATATTGCCCATCTGCTCCACAGCTCCTTTTCTACCCAGCCCAACTGGTAACCACAGAGGTTGCTGGGTGGTACCTTCCCCTGAGCTACATTGCCAAGCCCCACCACTGTGCCGGACACAGGGTGCTTGCAGGCAGTGGCAGGCAGCAGCTCCCTAGTAGCCCACTGGTGTGGGAGGCACTTACATCCAGCTCAAAAGTCTGCAGTGCTGTCCTGTAGCCTCCGGAGACAGGGGGCAGCACCCTCAGCACCTCCTTAATCACACAGTCCAGGTAGCTCAGGCGGCTCAGCTTCTCCAGGTTGATGCCTGAGGGGCAGTGACAACTCTGGCCTGGCAGTGCCGGGAGCAGGGGGCCAGTGCAGGGACTGCTCTGGGGAAGGGTGGGCTCCGGTGGGGCGCAGGGCTGGGGGGAACCTTCCTCTGTTGGGCCAAGGGGCCGGCTCTGGTCCTTGCGAGCATCTTTGGCCGTGGGGTGGAGAAGCAGCTTCTCACTGTCCTTGCTCTGGGCGGTCAGGGTGTCTGGGCAGGGTCCCGCAGGGCAGTGCTCACACTGCTGGTACAGCTCATGGGACACCAGCTCCTGCCTTATTTTTTCAGTCACTGAGGGGTGCTTCAGTAGCAGGAGGATCAGAGAGGTGCTGGCACTAGCCGTGGTGAAAAAAGCAGCAAATATGAGCTCAATCGCTGACTCCTGGGAGAGGAAGGAAGGTGCCAAGTTTGAATGCCATTTTAAACTGGTTGTGATTCAGACTATCCTTACCTTTTGCAGGTTGTGTCCCTGTGGAGAGGTCCCTGCCCCCGTTCTGCTCTCCACAAACCCACACCTGCCCTGGGTTCTCAGGGACCAAAACAAGACATCCTTGTTCTCCCATTTCTGTACGAACTGAACATCTACTTGCCAAGTGACTGATGCAGAAACACAACTGAGCTGAGTACACATCATCTCCAATCCGACTCTTCTCAGCTTTCCTCCCGAGATTTACAAATTTTAAAGAAACATTTTAACACGCATTTCAGCACACTGAATGAATTCCATTCCAAGCATTATGCTTTCTACCTTCATTTGCTGATTCTCCTTTGTGCCCAGCTTTTGCCTTTCTGCTGAGCCACGGGTTATAAAGCTGTGTGTTTATGCATAAAACCTAGATGCACTGGCAGCTGAAATGGGTTGCATTTGATCCATCTCCAGGTATAATCAACCATTTGCTTGTTTGGGAGGGGACTCAAACCAACAGTCAAAAGCAGAAAGACCTCCCTCCTACAGCAGGGCTTTTGTGGAGGTGCTAGCAGCGAGCTCTCCCACAGGGATGCACACACCAGGCAAAGGACTTGCTCACTTTTCAAGCTTTACAGCCTAAAGCACAGCAGTGTTCCTGAAAGCTCTGTAGCAGATGTGTCCATAGCAAGTTAGGAGGTTAACTAGCTCAGATGGACCACAGCACAGTCAAATCTGTGATACATGCCTCGTCCTGGCTCACAGATCCCCACGCAGCCTCCCAGTCTTTCTGGGACTGTCTGCAGGGTCTGTATGGCACAGCACATGCCAGGTTGCTGTGGGATGTTTGCAGCACCCTGTGATCAACTTCTGGAAATCATTTTCCAAAAGTTAAGGGTTGCCTGGAGCTGGGTCATGGTGTATCACATCTCTGACAGCAAACATAATGCTAAACTTACATCCCCATCTGAAGGTGCCAGCGGCTCCAAAGCACTCGAGTGGGAGCACTGAGGCCAGACCCAAAAGCCAGGGCAGAAGCCCGAGAGGCTGTGGCCCGGATGGCACTACCAAGCACTAATCACTGCAGGCCAGGGGCAAAGCGGAGCAAAACCCCTGGGGAAAGAAACCAGTTTCCTTCCACATGGTGACATGTCTGGATTATGAATTGTTCTGACACAACCGGTTTCTGGAGAGGCGAAGCCAAAAACACAGGGGAGGACACCTGAAGGTACCTGGAGCCAAGTCTGCTGAGGTCAAGGGTGCTGTAACAAGGATTAGTCTTTTCTACCATCCTCAGTGCCAGGTATTGGCTTGACTAGAGGCTTCTGCCAAAGTGCAGGTCTCAAGGGCATCTTTCAGTTGAAATAAAACCTCTGAAATAACAGATCCCTGTTGACCCCTATCACACCTCCTGCAGACGCTACAGGAAGTTTTACATTCACAAGGTGGCAGGCCTAGATGAAAAGAAATCTCTCAGTTCCACCACATGCAGTTAAAACCCAAGACATTTCAATACAATGCGAGGAATCTAGGGCAGGCTCTGCCATTTGAAATAACAGCCCTTATGACTCCCTGCATCAGCCTCTGACACCGCTGCTACATAGTTTGTGACACCGAGCTGCTGACTTGCCCTCTCTGCTTTTACAAGGCCAACATAACCAGTGACTGGAAGGCAGCATCTTCCCAGTATTGTCCCTGTGCTATAGCCCAGCTGCCTGTCCTGCAAGGCTAGACTGGCAGCGCCATGGCTCAACCCATCCAGTCAGTGACAGCACTGTCATGTAGGGTGGGGTTTTTTAATCCTTCCAAGGTTTTAAATGTTTTAGAACAGTACTTTTGGCAAAGTGATACCTTTTTAATGACCTTTAGATTTCAAGGGTCCTGCTGAGTTCGCGCCAGCAGTGGAAATCACAGCATACTCAGGAAAATTTCTGGGAAAACAGTCCTTCAAAATCATTTGAACAAAAAGCAAATTAGTAACTAGTGTGTGCCAATGTTTGGAGCATCTCTCAAAGTCAGATATGTCCACGACTCTGAGATAGCTTTGGACTTTCTATCAAATTACACCATTTCACTGGATGAGAGCTCTACTACTGTTTTATTAGAGTCAACAACGTTGCCATAATTGCAAGCATAGGTAGCTCATTTTGCAAGTTATTTTGTTAAATATAGACAAGGTAGAACTTTTATAACCGTAAAGGTACAGGACAGCATATGCATACACTATCACTTGAATCAGCTGGCCCGAGGTAACTGCCATGTCTCTCCATGTTATACCTAATGTCCCCTTATTCCATTTGTGTTCAGAGCCAGGGACATGATGAGAGATCATGTAATTACTTGTGTGTAATAGCCATGTAAATACTAACAGAGATTAATCAATCTTAATCACATTTTGAATCTCACTATTATTTCTTAAAAATAAGTATAATAAAAATCACTCTATTAGAATTAAAAAAAAAATTACTTTAAGAATAAATGCTGGTTCTAGTTGTATGTAATAGTTGCTGTAAAGTCTTTCAAATATTTTAGGTTTAGAGATTACACTTTTACAAGATATTTATAAAACATTAGTCTTTAGTTTTTCTTAAATACCTAAATAAATGGTAAAACTATGTATGTTCAATGCTTTTAAACAATATTCAAATACTTTTAAACCATATTCAGCTGCTGAACCCACGAAAAACTGCTTCAAAGCTTGCTATATAAATGCAGTGTCATCTGCCATTCACTAACACCGAATGACCTGGAGCTATGAACGGTGCAGTACTAATGACATTTTTTTCCCAAGATCTTTGGTAAAATACTCCTCATATTCAGTTGGCAGTTTTGGCTCAGTAAGGACTACTGGCTTCATCCCTAAGTCACAGCGATGCATTGTGTTGCATCGTAGCAATCCACAAATTGGATGATCTAATTAATGATGAGGTGATAGGGAATGACCTGGAATCCATCATTCCATCCCTGGACCCATTTTGATATATCACCTGAGAGGCTTCTGGGCTTGCAGTCCCCACGAATACGGTAACGTGATCTACATGTCGCGCTGTGCCAGATGCTGGGGGATGTCTGAGGAGCACACAAGTAACTCTAAATTAATTTCCAAGATGGTATCTTGGAGGTTACTGAGTGCACACTGGGGTACAGAGACTCAGCACAGCCACATACCCCTAACGGCATCCTAAGGCAAGCTGAAGCCTGGTGGCCATGAAGAACAAAGGTAGAGAAGGCATTTATTCCCTTTTTAATTACCATCTGTCTTCTAATGCAAAGAGACACAATCCTACAAGGGCTAATGAGCTGCTGAGTCCAGGCTTTCTCGCTTGTGCCGAAGATGGTGTCCCCAGAGCCGGTAAGAGGAGCGCAGGAGCCAGCGGCTGGCGGTGGGTGCCCACAAAACCCTCCTCCTGCTCCTCAGCCCAAGTCTCTCAAAGAGCCACTGAGTTGGAAGGGACACTGCAAGGGGGGGGTTCTTACCTTTAGCTCCTGCATGGTGAACTCTTTGCCATGCTCCTTGGCACTGTTTATTATGAAATCCAGAGCATCACTGTGATCTTCTGGGTTGTTTCTCTGCAGTTTTTCCTGTATAGCCTTCTCCATAAACTCATGTAGCATATCCCGCGCTTTGATTCCCTGTGGGAGGCAGACATAGTTCAGGAGAGCCTTAAGAACTGTCCCCCTCTCCAGAGAGACCAAAGGACCCCAAGTGTGGCAACTCTTAATCCCAGATCTGTAAGAGCAAGAACTGACAAGTCCTAAGAAACACTTTGAGAGGAAAAGACAGCAGTAAATCCATGGTACCAAGTCCAGAGGTGTCTGTGCTGAACAAACCCCCAGTCGTGTCAGCTCCAAAAGAAGCTTGCCCAAAGGGACAAGAAGAGGTAACTTAGCAAAACCGAGCCCAAGCAGCAAGGCACATCTGAGACAGGAAAAAATGAGCAGCTTTACCAGGATATAGTAGATAAAGACATTTTAATCACACCTAGCCCGTCTCCAGTTGAATTGCATTCCTGTGCAGCAGAACATTTAGGTAAGATCTCAGCAAGTCAAGTGATCAGCAATCGCTTTGCAAAGTGGGATGGATGGTATCACAGAGTATGTGGCTCTGTATCAAGACGCCTCCTGCAAAAGCCAGAAGGACCAGAGATTTGGGATGAAACATGGCCATAACCAGATGTTAGGTAGAAGATAAAAAGGCTGAGGTTTGAGGTAGGAAGGATTAGACAAAGGAAACAAGACAAGGAGTAGAGGGGAAGACAAGGGGACCTAAATGCAAATTGAAGAGGTTGGTCTGGGGCCAGAGAGGCTGTGGCTGACCTGGGAGAGGGCGGGGAGGAACAGGATGAGGGGGTAAAAACATTGATGACAACCTGCAAAGGGAGACTGGCCAGAGAAAACACGAGCTTTGAACTTGTGGAGAAGAGCAGCAAGGAGGCTGGAGGAGAGCTGGGACTGGTTGGGTAAAGGAATCCGGTGGCGCAGAGCTCACAGTGGAAATAAGAGACTGGGCAAGACCTGGCTAGAAGGGCCAGGACACTTGAGCTGTGGTAAGGGTGGAGAACCAAAAGCCAGAGGAAGGAACGCAGGCTGAAATGGGAGAGGAAGGGTGGGACACAAGACACATAACTAGAGCAGGAGTATGGGGAAGCAGGCAAAGAGCAGCAGGGAAGAAACTGCAGGTTGGAAGAGACAGAGGACACTGTCCCTGTGCCATGGACCCCGTGCTGCCCCTCTGCTGCTGGGGGACAAGGGACCAAGGACCACAAGTCCTTGGCCTGCCTTGAGGTGCACAGGGAGCGCAAATCTGAGGTGTGCTGTGCCCACGAGCCTTTCTGCTTATGGCCACAGACCCCTCTGCTGTGGGCTGACTTGAGTCCAGGCAGGATGAGATGGGAGAGGACCTGACAAGATGAACTAACCAAAGCCAAGAGAGGCGAAGTATGGGGTGAGGGAGAAACAGGGCCCTGCACTGTTCAGTGAGCTGGAACCAGTGCCCAAAGGGGCTGGAAGCCAACCAAGAGCAAGTGAGAAATGCAGAGAGAAGTGGAGATGGCTGAGCTCAGCAAGACACCAGGCCCTGAGACCCAGCACAGGGTGCTGCAGATGTCCTGGCCCATCCAAGTGGTCCTTGGAAGGCCGAGGGACAGGAGGTCTGTGCCGCTGGGACCCCGACCCCTGCTCCCAGGCAGGGGCAGTACCTTGCGCAGCCCGCTGAAGGGTATGTTGAGAGGCAGGGAGAAGAGGTTCTCCACCAGCTGTTCGAAAGTTTTGGCAAGGTCCTTGAACTGCTTTTCCTCCAGGCGGAGCCCCAGTAGAATCTGAGCTGCAATGCGGAAAGTTAAGGTTTTAGCGGAGGAATAAACTGCGATGGAGCCCGGCTCCATGCACCAGCCCTGCAGCTCCCAGCTCACAACCTTCTGGATCCGTGGCAGGTAGCTTTCCAGGGCGGCACGGCTGAACACTCTGGCCAGGATCTAGGAGGAGAAGGGGAGGAACAGAGGCAGAAGGTTAAAGTGAGGGTGTCCCACATGGCACCGAGGCCCAAGCCCCAGCAGGAGGTGCCGCCTGGGCTGCGTGCCTGTGCGAGGCTCACCTTGCGGCGCTGGCGGTGCAGGTCACCAATGGAGCCAAGCAGAGTGTGGGAGCCCAGGATGATCTGAGTGCTCTGGGGCCACTGCGTGCTGACCAGCGTGTGCTCACCCAGCAGGATCTTGCGGACATTCTCAGCGCCCGTCACCCGCACCACTGGCCGGCCCAGGAGGTGGGTCTTGAAAACATTTCCATACCTCTCCCGACGGGAACTGTGGAAGTGGGAGCCCTGAGAACGAGCTGCAGGTCAGTCCAGGGCTCCGGGCAGTCCCTTCTCACCCAGTCCCGTCCCTGCGCCTTACCTGGAGCAGCCAGTGCAGGGTCTCCCCGAAGAAAGGCCAGCCCATGGAGCCCTTGGGCAGGGGCAGGGCGTTGCTGCGGTCCCGGCTGAGGCTCCAGCGCAGCGCCCACAGGTGCTGGCACAGGGTGACCAGCAGCGCCAGGGCCAGCAGGGCCAGCGCCGCCGCTTCGGGCCAGGAGAGCCCCGCCGGCATCCTCCCGGGCGGCGGGAGACGGGGCGGGCGCGGGCGGTGGCGGGTCCCCGCCC